>OW240912.1:415477303-415525748 GCA_933207985.1 Pelobates cultripes | reverse complement strand
GTGTGTGTATGGGGGGGCAGTATGGGGGACAGTGTGTGTGTATGGGAGGCTGTATGGGGGGCAGTGTGTGTGTATGGGGGCAATGTGTGTGTGTGTACACCCCCCCCAGCCTACCTGTCACCTGTGGGGGTCAGGCAGCCATCTTCAGCAGCAGCATGGGCTGCTGCATAACGGCGGGGGCGGGGCTTACCGGCGGGAGGCGGGGCTTCGTTTGGGGGCGGGGCCTGTGTCGGGGAGCCAATCAGTGCTCCCTCCGGCCACAGACAGCCTCCAGCACCTCAGCACTGCATTCCCTCCCCGGCTGTAACAGGCTGTGACAGTCCGAGGGAAGCAGATGGCCAGCTAGTTGCCAGCATTTGGGGGGGCCCAAGGGGGGGCACAGCATCATGTAGGGGGGCCATGGCCCCCTCTGGCCCCCCCCTAGCGACGCCACTGGAGATAGACAATTAATGCATTGGAACATTGTCAATTAATGTTTCATAGCTAAAAAAGTCATGATACCACATTACTGTGTGCTGGGGTGTCTGTTATTATATGAAAATGGTTTGAAAAAGTGGAAGGACTGCACCACAGCCACTATAATAAGCTGTAACAATATAATGAGCTGCAGTGGTTATGGTGCTTGATATATCAAACTGTGTACTTAGGTTCATAATATAACTACTGGATAGAACAGAAGGTTATCAATCATTTCATTGTTATTATCAGGCAAATTAGTTCCACAGAATGAGTAACTTATGTTCCCATGCCAAGGAATGACGTACAAAATGAAAATAAATACCTCAACAATTCAATACCCCAACACCTTTAGCCATTCTGTTACTCCTTAATAATCAGGGCCAATGGTGATTGGGGGATTTAAATATAAAAATAAAGAGTGAATTATCAACAGACTGTCCATGTAAGAAATATGACCTCATACAAAGTATCACATTAACATTCCAAATCAAATCATGTATCATTTCCAACTTTTGTTTTTTTTTATCTCCCCAGTAATGTCCTCCAATTGACAGATCTGTTATTAGATTACCACGAGCCTCTTCACAGAGATTGAAATCCGTGTATGCGGTTATCACTGCTGTTCATTGATGCTGCTTCTACAGGTATATTGTCTAGTTTCCATCATACGGATCAGTCTGTCGCTGCAAAAGTCAGTAAGGCTACAAATCTACTAATTCATTCAGTGAGTTAAAATATTCGTTTGCCATTTATAAAGCAATGTGAAGAACCCACACATGGAATATATGGAGCAATTTCAGGCACTGTTTTTAAGAAAGATATTATAGAATTGGAACATGTGCAGTGGTAGCTTGAAAAAATAAAGGTCAATTTAGTAATAAATAAAGGAATGATAATTTGTATTTGTTTAGAATAGTAAATGCATTGCATAGGGGATATAGTAATTTATACAGTGATCTGACGTATTTCCAGGTCCAATATAAACAGCTGATGTCCTGTTTAATAACTAGACTGCATTTTACTTTATGTAAAAACAAGAGATTTCACCTACAACAGGGAACATATGCTATAAACAATATGATAGTCTCTGCATCTGAAGCTTGTTTAATTAGATATATTAGATGTATTTTAAAAAGTCTAGAACGATTTTGTGGGATTATGATATGGACAATGTGGGGCATATTTTATGGATATTGTTAACAAGTCAATCAAATGATAAATCTATGTTTCACCTTGGAATCTGGAGGAATGTATTTAGCTTTTCAGCACAATTGTAAATCTTAGACATTTGCCGGCTGATTTAGGTTTCTGAGTAGTTTATCTAAAGCTTTGATTTTTTTTATTTATTTAACTTTGTGTAGATAGCACAGACTATTTAGCGTCAATAATTTCCCATCTTCTTTTGTATTTCAAGCAAAATGAGAGATTTGTGAACAGATGTAATTTGATAATTTTTGCAAACAGTGTTACTAGGTAACTATTTAGTGGCAGCCAAATTAACAGCATTTTATATATTTCCATGTTTTGATATATTTAATAAGTAACTTTGCAAAAGGTAGGGGTTTCAAATTTAAGTTTTTTGACCCCTGAATAAAATACCAGGAGATATAGCTTCCTCAATAATCACCACCGATATTTAACTTATTTTAATTTCATTCCAGTTTATATCTACAGGGTGAGCCAAAATTCACAGTAGGGATTGAGGAGTCAATAACTTTTTATTAATGAACCAATTTTAATGATATTACATACAATTAATGCTCAATGTATGGAGATTTGTTGGACTGAGTATGGAAGATGACATCTTTGAAATTAGCTCCATTTGCTGCAACGCAAAGTCCGACTATTTCGATTGCATTGCTCATAACATTCGTTTTTTGATGAACTAATGCTCAAATTTCTGCACGGCTATTCTCTTTGAGCTGCTTAGTTGAATGCGGTTTTCCAATTAATGTGGGAATTTATAGACATTATTCATTTACTAAGCAGTTGTCTCAGTAGGTCCATTGTGGCCCTGACTGTATTGGTAGTAGCCCATCCAACCCAGCCCATTGGCACTGATGAATTAACAGTGGGTTTTCTGTACTCAAAAAAAAAGAAAAAACTGTTTTGCTTACTGACAAGACAAGCTGTTTTACTGAAAATGAGCTTCGTCAGATATAATCAGTTGATGAGTAAATTCATAGTTTAATTTAGGTGTTGAGTGTGGACTATGGGTTTTAGTTCCAGCAACTGTATTTTATATGGAAACGTCTTTAAATATTTAGTTAAAATTTGCTAAAACTCCAATGTGTATTATGTTCTAAGCCATGATATTGAGATTTATCATATTAGGCATTATGACCTATACATTTTGTATATCAAGTGTTACAACAATTTTTGATGATATCTCATTTTTAATCTTTAGGTTCACTTAATCTCCCTACTTTTTTATATTATAAACGGTGCTCTTTCTAATCTCCCTTTATCAAATTAGGTGAAAAAAATTGTTATGCTAGAATAGCTATTGCTATGAAAAATTTAAATTAATAAATCTAATTTGATTAATGTAAAAACTATATATATTTTGAGATATTTTGTTGTTCACATGTCTTTTTCCTTATTCTGTAGCTATTCTTTTTTTCTTTCTATTATTTAACAAATACTCTACTTTGTTAATTGAGTTTCTAAAACAATTCAATGGCGAATCAATCTGAATTTTCTGAATTTGTTCTGATCGGATTTCCTGGACTCCCACAGAAGTTCCATCAATTGGTTTCAGTGACAATGTTCCTGGTCTACACTACAGCAGTGCTGGCAAATGGCACCGTAATACTTCTGATAGCTTTTAGAGAACATTTACACCATCCAATGTATCTCATCATATGGAATCTTGCCCTTTCTGACCTCACTTTTGACACAGTTACTTTGCCCAAAACCATCGCCATGTATTGGTTTGCAGATGGGAAGATATCCTTTGTGGCCTGCATGCTCCAGTCATTCTGTGTCAATTATTTGGCTTCTTTTGATTCTTTCATTATCATGCTAATGGCTATTGATCGTTATGTTGCAATTTGTAAGCCACTGAGATATTCTACAATAATCACCAATAACATGACTATTTTTCTCTGCTGCCTTTTATGGCTCATTGCATCATTTTTTGCAATTGCAATTGTTATTTTAGTATCACAACTTCCATTTTGTATATTAAACTACAAAATCAACAGCTGTTATTGCAATATTTCAACGATGATTTCAATAGCGTGTGTTGACTCGTTTCCTATAAGAAGAGTGGCTTTCACCCTTGCTATGAGTGTGCTCCTGATACCCTTGACTTTTATTATATTTTCCTATGTTGTAATAATAAGGACCATCAGTTCTTCCAGGAGCTCAGAAAACTGGCAGAAGGCATTTTACACCTGCTCTACACACTTGTTTATCATTGGCATGTACTTCGTCCCTCGATTATTCTTTTTTACAGCTAATCAACTGCGTTTGATTCTTAATGCTGATTTAAGTGTCTTGCTTCACTGTCTCTACACCTATGTTCCACATCTTGCCAGCCCCATTATATATTGTCTGAGGACAAGAGAAATTAAAAGGACCCTTAGTAATATATTCAAGATAAGCGCTGGAAACAGTGATAGAATTAGATATTGAAGGTGCCCTGTAGAATTGATTTAATTATAAGTAAACAAACTAGCTGAAATAACTGTCATCATATATTGTCCCCCCTCCCAAAGTGAGTAAATCAATAAGTAAGTAATGTATCAACATGAGAAGTTTGTCTCGCTTCAAAAGTATATGAGGATTATATGCATTGTGACAAAGTGTCTTTAATTTTTTCCTGTATATAGATCAATAAGTAAAAATGGTTATGGGTGTCGTCAGGCACTCCCCCAAACCAAAAGTGTAAAAAATAAAATAAAATAAATATATGTATTATTTTTACATAATTATGTATTTTTATTAATTATTATTTGAGGGACCTGCCTGAAAATTTAGGCAGACAGTCCAGAAAGTTACATTTGCAATACAACATAAAAGCTGACGTTTGTACTCGAGAGATTTTGCTGCACACAAATGTGAGTTTTTTAACACAGTAACACAATGCAATAGGCTGTGCATGTCTATGTGGTAAGGGAGAAGTTTCCGCTTTCTGATATTAAATGCATTAGATAGGGAGTGAGATGCGGGGCTGGGTCAGGGTCAACAGGATTTCATCGGCGAATAAATTTGTCTTATACATCCTACCGTCAATCTGTATTCTGTGATGGATGAGTTGTCCCTTATCATTGTCGCCAATGGTTCCGGCGCGAGCAAATGTAACATTGGTGACAAGGGGCATCTTTGTCGGGTCCCAGTGGTGAAAATTTGTCTGATAAGAATCCTGTGTTTAGCACTTGGGCCGCTGGTCGGGAATAGAGTGCTCGGACCAATGAGAGGAAACCTTCCGTTTTATCAAATTTGCGCATGGTAACTGAGAACTGAGTGCTTTTTGGGTAAAGTATAGGACACTCAAAATACTTTGATTCTAGGGGGGATGGGGTTTCTGCAAACCACTCGGTAGTGAACCAAGGCTCCTTTCTTAGCATAAGCTATATAGCAACACTCCAAAATAAACAGAATAAAATCTAAAATAGCCCCATAAATAAAAAAACAAGACAGCATGTATTGTTTTTATCATTTTTTGTAGAAATTCCTTTTTCTACCTGACTACCATTTTAAGTACAGTTACAAGTAGGTGGATGGTTGCGGTTCCAGTAGATGTATATGAAAGACAAAAAGGAACAAAATAAAAATACGACGGTGGGGTGTCTATCTGTATAAGGACCTTAAAATAAAACCTTAAACCAGCTCAGAGATTCTGTGCCTGGGTGGAAAAACCCATACCTGAGGATATATGGTATGTTCTCCTCTTTGGAATGTAAGCCTTCACAGACAATAAATAGAGCCTTGAATAATGGTACAGATTCCACTCTCAGATGTCTTAAATAAAAGTACAAAAACATAGTACTCTCTATAAACACATCTGTGTATTATGTATATTACTATTTTTTTTTCAAATATTTGGTGTTTAATGGAACATATCCCCACTCTGGATATTACTAGGAAAGGTGTATCCCAAATGAAAAGGTATTCAGGAGGAGAAATTAAAAAGGAACTTTATTTATATTTATAAAACAATAAAGGATTATAATAAAACCACTAACGCGTTTCAACTTATGCGCTAAAGATTGAGCAAAACCCTCAGATTGCTCTGGGAAAAGTGAGTAATATCCATTTCTTTCCTTGCACACTTATTGCACCTATTTACCTATGTCAGGATAGTTAGAAAATTGAAATTGCTATTTTTTTTCAGCATGAAATATTATGTAGTTGCCTTGAATAAATAATATATAAATACACAAATAAATGAATACTGTCTGATTCTATTGCAAAAACTAATGTCAAATATCAAGTGTGGTCTTATGCATGAATATTGTTGCAGTCAGATTATTTATGTTTTGCAGTTAATGATGGTATAGATTAAGTGTACATACAATAGATTGTATATTTATTGTTTATCAGCTGTACACAATATTTATTTGTTTTGTATCAGCTACCACTCAACATTCCTAGAATGTAGGATACCAGGAAACTAAATCAGAATGACTGTTCAGGATCACTCAATCAGGACAATTTAAAGAAATTCAAGTTTCTTGAACAATTGGAGAGGAAAAATATATTTAAAATGTAGAACAGACTGAAATGAAATAAAATACTTTTAAACAACATTGCCAAATGACAGAGAATTGAGCAGAGGGACTGCAGGGGTATAATCTGTATACCAAAACTGCTCAATTAGGCCAGAGTTATTTTTGATGCTTAGAGTGTCCCTTAAATAACAATACTTCACTTTTATTGGTCTGTTTTTATCACATAGTTTTACTGTGTGTTATTGTGATGGATAGAAATAAATGTAGGTAAAATGTCTATTTTTATATGAACCTGTGCTCATTCCTTACTCAAAATGGCCGCTAGAGCACCCCCTCCCATCGACCAAAACACTTGTGTAACAAGATGGCGTCTCCATCCGGGACTACACCCAAGATGATGATGACATCAACACTCTGGAGGAAGTACATCAAGATTAAACACTTAACCAATTAAAAGTTTACATTTCATATTTGCACATGATGCATTCTTTTGCCCTTTTTAGGGGGCTACACCCGCCCCCTGAATAAACAATTGGAAGTTTTCATTGCAGGCTTCGGGAGTTTCCCAATTGTCCACTGGACCACTAGGGATCTCATTGGACTACTACAACCCATCAGGGACCCAAGTGGACCCCCAGGAATCCTACTGGATTATCAAGGAATGTATTATTGCCCCTTCCAGCACATGAGCTAAGTAGTGTGGGGGGGGGGAGCTAATGTAATAAAAATTAAATAAATGGATTACTATGTGAAGATACTGTGTTTAACCCCACATATAGTCACTCCCCAACACATACTCAGACCCCATACATTGTCACCCCCAACCATGTAAACCTTGTCACATTTATCACCCCTCACACTCACCCATCACTCTATTAACCACAACAGTGTCACACTCAGCACCCCTCACACTGTCACACTCATTTGAAAACTTGTCACACTCACAACACTCACAACCCTAATCCTGACACATACCCTGTTACACTCAATCCCTCATCTCACCTCTTCTTACCATGAAATCTCACCATCTCAACCTCTCCTCAAGCCCTGTTACACTTACCTTGGCCAAGGAATTAAATAAGATTCGGCAAACTAACAGAGGTAGTCTTTTAAATTGTTAAACAAAAAATTACCATAAAGTCATAAAATATGCATCCTATTGCTTTAGATCATATTGATAATACAAAATAAAATTTTGAAGAAAATATTTAGAAAAAGTTGGCACATATTAAAGGATGAAGAGGTTTGAAAGATCTCTACCACCAAAGCCAAAGTTTGTTTTTAAATGAGCCCCAAACGTTAACCGGGATTTAAATTACATTTGGTTTCAGCTGAAAAAGATCCACTGGTGTAGCTCTTATGGGCAGTTAATCAGATATACTAATTAGTATCATGTATTCACATGGGGGACTTAACATGATGAGAACTGCCCCGATAATAATTCTGCGTACGGACAGTGTAAGCGTTAACATGAACTGTCTCACAATTAACTTACTATTTAAAGTGATGCCTATGTGAATCTTTGTATTTGTAAATGCTAACTTATATCTAAGGGGAATGTAATAGTGGGGTATTGGTATTATGATTTCCAGTGCTGTTTAAGAAACACTTGCCACAGTGTAACAGACTGCACCTTTGATAATTAAAGGGTCACTCCAGACTCTTAAACAATATTAGCTTGCTAAAAGGTTTACGTGTAAAGAATGTGTCTTTTTTTCATTTTGCAAAAAAAAGCAGATTTCAATGAAAATTTACACTGTTATAAATTAACTTGGTTACACCCCCTTGGCTTTCAAGCAGACAACAGGTAATGTTACTTCCTGGTTTCGTTAGCTCAATGCAGCTGACCTCAAGAGGCTGCAAGAGCCCAGAGCACCTGACTTACAAAGACTTCTCATTAAACTGTATTGAGAAGTCTGTGATTGGACAGCCACAGAAAGACTGGGTGGGATTTGAAGAGTAGAGCCTGCAAAAGCAGCAGACAAGAAAACTGCATGTTTTGCAAACTGTTTTTAAATATACCCCAATGAAAAAATACATTATTAAATGCATGCAAGTTTATTTGGAATATATTTACTAAACAGTGATTTTTATTTATTTTATATTTGGGCAGCAGAGTGCCCCTTTAAGCTGGGATCACCCCGGATGAGATTTATGTCTGTGATCACACCTTTTTCTGGCATATACTGTTAAGCATAATCAAGATCCCAGACTGCTCTCATTTATAGGTTTCAAAAAATACTATCTTGGATTGAGAGCTGGCAATATGATCAAAATACTAGCTAGAAGTAAAATGGAATTGGCTTATGTGCTCAAGAAACTAATTCCACAAGGCCTGTAATATTTGTTCTTTCTAAATAAAGTTTTTTTTTTTTTTTAAATATCTTTCTCCTTGATAGGCATGCTCGGGTGCCTAATCCATTGTGCGCATTATGTGTTTCTTTTGTTTAAGTGGCTGTGCTTTCTGGTTCCATCTGAGTGAATCTGCAACAATCACCTGGATGCATTTGGAGTCTGAATTAAAATTAATGAACAAATGACTAATTTTAAAAACAATTTATTCTAAATGCATCTGGCAGGATGCATGTTCACAAATCATCATGCACTTGCTCTTTGCATGTGAATGATAATTGGAAGTACTATTATTTCACTGGTAGCACCAGTAGCAAGTGGGCAAATAGTTCAATGACACTCAGCAATGTAAGGGTAAGCTATGTGGTGGCTGGCCAGCACTTTCTAGCCAACTGCCACATTAAAATGTAGGGTTTGTGCTCTAATTATATAATTCAAGGAAAGATATTGTTTCCACCCAGCCCCCACCCATGGATGGAGGGTGGGTGCTCTAAATTACTATACAGAAGAGTGGACATACCATTGCCCAGCACCCGAATATCTGCCATTGTCCTCAAACCCGCTGGGTGGCTAGGTGTCCCCAAACCACTAGCCAACCCCCATTAAAATACATTAACCCTTCCTACCCCCTCCTCACCTTAATAATAGTGAGGGGAGGCCATTGAACTAATATAAGTAAATATATATATATAAAAGAAGTATTCTTTTGAAATATTCTTTCATTTATCCCCAAAAAAGACTAAATTAAAATCCACAATTCAGCTACACAACTATTGTTAATAATAAAACCAGCCTATTCACAAAAAGAATTCTGACGAGAAAATAAAAAACACAATGCAACCAAAAATACATGTATCTTTCTCTGAAGACTCCATGCTTGTAAGCCAGCCAATAAGAGCTCTCTGATATGCAAGTCTTACTGCTCTCGAAACTTGCTGTAGAAATACTCCAAGGTAAGTCTCAAGAGAAGTGGGTAAACATTTTAGATTTTTAAAATCTCGACCCAGATTATTTAAAAATGTTAACAATTCCAGTCTGGATTTTAGCCATTTGGAGGTGTGGCTGCAATCTGGCCCCTCTAATTTAAGACGATGTCCTCTTGTTGTGGTAGTTTTTCTTCTTTTAAATATAGTATCATCCTTTACTGTGTTGATTCCCTTTATATATTTAAATGTTTCTATCATATCCCCCCTCTCTCGTCTTTCCTCCAAGCTATACATGTTAAGATCCTTTAACCTTTTCTGGTAAGTTTTATCCTGCAATCCATAAACCAGTTTAGTACCCCTTCTCTGGACTCTTTCCAAAGATTCCCTCCTGGAACATCAACCCTGTTGCAAATTTTAGTATCATCAGCAAAAAGACATACCTTACCATCAAGACCTTCTGCAATATCACTAATAAAATATTAAAGACAATGGGTCCAAGTACAGATCCCTGAGGTACCCCACTGGTGTAAAGGAATGCACCTTGTTTCCAAGACTCAAGCTTGTAGATAGCTTATGTGGCTTTGCTATATTAAAATTGGCTAACTTGGAATCACGCAATGCTTAATGCTCAAAATGACACTTAAGGCCATATATGCCTAGTTCTGGGAGCAGATAGCCCCCACTTGAGCTGTTTCTCCTAAATCAGTCTGTTTCTTCTTTTCCCGGAACTTATCTGTTATATGTACATGACGTTCATCCCATCCCGTCTACCGGACCTTAGAGTGGCCGGACTCGACGTAAAGGAGAGAGATACAGAGTCAGGAGCGATCCGAGGTCAAGGGCACAAAGAGACAGCGTAAACTTGGACTAGCCAGGGTCTGGTACACAGAAAACAGCAAGCCGGCAAACAGAACAGATAAGGATAAAGAGATAACTTAGTCAGAAACAAAGCCAAGGTCAAGTACGAAGGAACACAACTGAACACAACAAGCGCTAAAGGGAACTGAAACAGAAACCACGATAGGGCAAGGAACTAAGGGAAAAAGGTGAGTATATATACCTAAACATCTAATATGATTGGTCCCTGTCACATCCACGCCCCCAAAAGGTAAGTGTATGGGGAGTGTGGTATGACAGGGACCAATGGGATGCCTTTTCCAATTTAGGCTCCCACTGTCCCTTTAAGAGCACGCCCGAGACCCGCGGCGCGCTCTTAGAGTTAGGTGGGACACGCGTCCGCTTCTCGCGGTCACTGCCCGCCTTCCTGTTACAGCCGTCGGATGAGCCACGCACGGCTCGAACAGAGGACCCCGGCCGGCCCCTGGAAAGGGTAAGTACCGCTACACGAGCTAAGTCATTCAGACGCTATCACAGTCAGGGGTCCTCTGGTTTATTCAGCCATCTCTTCAATCTTAATAGTTTCTATAGTATTGTTAAGATAAATTGGAAAAAGAGAAGAAAATCAGCGTTAAATTGCCACGATAAAATTATAAGAAAAGGCTGCACTCCTCAAAAGGGGAGTCCCCAAAAATCCCCTAATGGTAACAGACAAAAAAAACAAACAAAGAAATAAGGGTGCGCCTAAAGTATATAAAAGACAGTATATACTTAAAATTATGATAAAATATAAAGATAAAATAATCAAATAAAATATAGGATAAAATAAATAATAAACAGTAGTCCAAAAAGGGTGAACTTATCACAGCCCGTAAAGGTAGGTCCCACGTGTAAAGAAGTATTCTTAGGGTGTAGATGGGATCATGTCTTCACAATCAAATGTTGGAAGTTCAGCATATGTAGGAAGAAGAATAAAACAAGACTCCAATGGCACAGTAAATCGGTGTATAAAATAAATATAAAAAATATAAAATCAGTCTTACTCACACTTTTCAGAGCTAGGATCAGCTCTGATATTGCTCGCGTAAAGTGGAATGATCCCCACTTCAAGGATATGTGGAGTAGATTTTGATAGCTGAGTATCTGGCGTGGATTCAGCGTTCAAATTGATGTTGTGCTACCCAGAAGGAGAGAATAAAATATATAGTGCTCACTGTATATAATCCAAAATTAAAAGGATGTAAAGTATACTACTCACGTAATGTAGAGCAGGCTCAAAACTGCTCGGTGTAAGCGCTCGGGTGGTATAATCCCCACCTATGGATTCTTTGCACTTCTTGTAGAGTATGCAATATACGTAAAATCAGGTAAAAAGGAAATGTACGTAAAATCAGGTAAAAAAGAAAGGAAATGGCAATAAAGTGTTTTATGCCAATAAAATATCTTTATTATAAAATTAAGAACAATATCTAAACGCATTTCGCCTTAGCAGGCTTCTTCAAGTAGATAATAGTAAAGGGGGGGGCATACCTGACATACATAAGCTTATATAGTGTGTAGTAGTACTATAAATGTAATATTCCCGCCAAAATGACGTCATTAAAATTAACATATTGATAAAAACAAAAATATATTTTAAAACAGTTATTACATCAATGGTGGTGAAGATACTATAATAAAGATCATCTGTGCAACATTAAAATAATAAAACGAAAGTTTTTAATATATAATATAAGTAAAAAAGGGCGATCACGTGACGCGCGATAGGAAATGCTTCCGCATCACGTGATGCTCTATGGAACGCATGCGTTCCGTTTTAGTGGAACGCATGCGTCATTAGGGCATAATGTGCAAGGAGGAGCTGCCCGACCATACTGGGAGGTGGGAGAGACAAGAGGTGGGGCCGTTCACCTGCAAGAGCAGGCAGACGGCCGTGGCTAAAGCATGTGAGCTCGCCATCTGCCTGCACAAGCAGGCAGACAGCCAACCCCACATGAGTTCAAACCCAGTGAGGGACATCATGATTATAAAGGCATATATATGTGGGAGCGAGAGTTTTTAGGTTATATGCCCATTCCATTTCTTTTTTGCCTAAAACTTTTTTAATTTCTCCGCCTTTCCTTGGAACATTGCAAATATCTATGCCAATGCATCTAAGAAATTTTGGATTTTTTCCATGTTGTAGAAAGTGTTTTGAAACGGAATGATTTTCATAGCTTTTTAAAATATTTCTGCAATGTTCAGCCAATCTGGTTTCTAAATCTCTTGTAGTCATCCCGACATATTGGAGCCCACAGGGACATTCTAAAAGATAAATTACATTTTTTGTGTTGCAGTGAATAAATTTTTTTATTTGGTATGTTTTCTGTGTCATTGTGGATAGAAACGATGTAGTTTTAGATTTAATAGTGTCACTAGTGTGTTTACATACTATACATCTATTACATTTAAAAAAAACACTGGGTTTAGTTAAAAAGGTGGAGGAACTGGGGGTTGAGGGGATATAGTTTTGTTTAGTGTAATTACTTGTGAGGATAGACTTAAAGCTGGGTGTCCCTCTGAATATAACTTGTGGTTTCTCAGGGACAATTCCAGCCAGAGTCTCATCCTGTTTTTAATATATGCCAATGTTTCCTTATAATCTTCTTCGTAACATTACTTTTGTTATTAAAGTTGAATATAATTGGCAATACAGGGGTAGTTTTGGTTTCTTTATGGTTTTTATACTCTAATAATTCGGATCTGTTGGTTTGACTGATATTTTTTAACGTCTGGTCTAGATTATTTTTAGGGTAATTTTTTTGAAGAAATTTATCAGACAATAATTGAGACTGTTCCTCAAAATCTTGAGTGAGGGAACAGTTTCTACGTAGACAGAGAAATTGGCTCTTAGGTATTCCTTGAGACAATTTCTCCATCTATGTAGAAACTGTTCCCTCACTCAAGATTCCTCTTGAATAATATATAAATAATATATAAATATTAAAAAAGGGTGCTCACCTTTTCTAGAGCCTTTTTGTCACTGGCTCTAAGTTTGCATGCTTAGTGTCAAATTGTAAAATTATATTTTAAACAAACACTTATCAACTAAATTTCGTTACATCTTTATATATCAGTGAATAATCTAAAACGATCTAATATAGACCTATTGTTAGTAAATATAAAATATATATAATCTATATGTATATATCTATTTCATATACATTTAGACTAAAACTGTATTTAAAATTATTATTTTTGTTTATAAAATTAGTACAATTTCAGAGGAAAGGGATTAAATATACCAGATAAATATCTAATACAATCAATCCTAAAACTATAATATTGTAGTAAAATACTTAAATAAAATAAGAAGATTATAGATTCATACTCCCTATATTGGGTATATAAATGTATATAATTACTATGTATATATATATTTAAGCTCAGATAGATGGTTTCTTAAATGTAAAGTGAATATGTCCCTAACAAAGTAATACTGGCCTTGTTATTAATACCCTATAATATTAATCCCAAACAAACTCCAAAAATAAGAAGCATTTATATACAGAGTGGTATATATAAAAACTGTGTAAAGATGTGTAAAGAATAAAAATTATAAAAAATGGCACAATTCGAAGTCGGCATTTAAACCAAATGGGGCCAAAGTATTTAAATTAAAGATCCATTTAGTCTCGATTTTTCCTAATTTTTTTATTTCATCCTCTCCTCGCCAGTTTAACTCTATCTGCTGGATTGCAAAGAATTCTAGAAATTGAGGGTTACTTTCATGGTATATATAAAAACTGTATAAATATGTGTAAAGAATAAAAATTATAAAAAATGGCACAATTCGAAGTCGGCATTTAAACCAAATGGGACCAAAATATTTAAATTAAAGATCCATTTAGTCTCGATTTTTTCAAATTTTTTAATTTCATCCTCTCCTCGCCAGTTTAACTCTATCTGCTGGATTGCAAAGAATTCTAGAAATTGAGGGTTACTCTCATGCGTTTCTTTAAAATGTGCCGAGACACTATGCTTATCAAATCCCTTTTTGATGTTTTGTACATGTTCGTTTACTCTGACCTGTAAATACATGAGATTGCAGGGGCATATCCTTTATTTTATATTCCTTTTTATTCTTTGGGTCTTGAAATTTTATCAAGTGTCTCTTCCCACTTTTGGTACTCCTACATGTCAGACAGTTCCCGCATCCACAGAAACCTTCTCGATGAAAGAAGGTATTGGATTTCCTTTCCTTAATATGGTTGTTGGTTAATTTTCGCTTTAGGTTTGGTGCTCCTCTATATATAAGTTTTGGTATGTCTGGCAATATTGTATGTAGTAGTGTTGGATCCAGTCTTAAAATAGGCCAATGTTTATTTATAATTCATTTAATCTTCCGACTACTTTGGTTGTAATTACAAATAAAAGGCACATTGTTACATTTCTATCTTTCGATTTATATTTTAAAAGTTGGGATCTATCTATTTTTTTCTATGTCTTCCATTACCATTTGAAGTTGGTCTTCCTCATACCCTTTCTCTACAAATTGTTCTTTAATTTTCATAGCTTGAGTTTGGAAGGTACTAGTATCTGTACAATTCCTATGGATTTCTAAGGAATTGAGACCTAGAGATATTTTTTAACCATGGGGAAAAATGACAACTGTTAAGATAAATGTAGATATTCACATCTAATGTTTTAAAATAGGTTTTTGTTTTGATTTGATTATGGTCTATGTAGATGGTTAAGTCTAAAAAATGTACATTTACATTGCTGGATTCTGAAGTTAAAATAATACCCCAATCGTTTGTATTTAAAAATATTAAAAAGGATTTTAGACTTTCCTCTGTGCCTTTCCAGATAAAAAAGATATAATCTATGTACCATTTATAGGAGACCAGGTTCGCTCCCCAGTGGGTATTAGATAGAATAAAAGTATGTTCCCAAAATGCCATAAAAAGGTTGGCATAACTGGGAGCGAACCTGGTCCCCATCGTAGTACCAACCTTTTGTAGATAAAAATTATTATTGAAACAAAAATAGTTGTTTGATAAAATCAGTTCTATTCCTTCCAAAATAAAACTGACTTGTTCTGAAGGATATATACCACTTTCATTTAAAAATAATTTTACTGCCTCTATGCTTTTGGAATGTGCAATAATAGAATATAAAGAACCGACATTAAATTGGGCAGACTAGATGGGCCGAATGGTTCTTATCTGCCGTCACATTCTATGAGATCGGCGGTTACCAGAAAGAAATTTGGCTCCCACTGTAGTTCTTGTAGTGTCTGTATAATATTCAGGGTATCTTTTAAATAACTTTGTGTTTTCTGAACAATAGGCTGTAGACATTTATCCAGGTATTCCGACAGTCTACTAGACACTGACCCTATACCCGAGACTATCCGCCTACCTGGAGGATTGATTAGATCTTTATGTGTTTTAGGGAAGTGGTTAAAAAACAGGTATTTTTGGTGTAAGGATGTTTAAATATTTATGCTCGTTATCATTTAAAATAGCTTCCTCTTTTCCTTTATCTATCAAGCTTTTAAATTTTTGTTTTATGTCTCTCGTAGGGTTGCCTTTTAGATTTTGGTATGTATGTGGATTCTCTACCAGTCTTTACCTTCCTGTATATACTTTGATGTTTTCATAATTACAATTCCACCTCCTTTATCAGCAGGTTTAATTACCATTTCTGTATTTTTTTTGTAATGCTTTTAATGCTAACCATTCTTCTTTATTAAGATTCATCTGTTTTTTATTAATAGGTTTGATATTATTTATATCTTTCATAATGGATTGTTCAAATGTGGTCATTTTTAAATGAAATTCTGTGGAAAAAAATGTTGATTTTTCTTTAAGGTTTGTGTGAATATATTTTGATGTGGCTCCTTGCTCCAAATGTCTATCTATTCTCATAAAGCTTTTTTTTTAAAACATAATTGTCTTTTAAATTTGTTTAAATCTATAAAGAGCTCAAATTTATCTAATGGCTTAGTCGGGACAAATTTTAATCCTTTATTTAACACTTTCTGTTGTGCAGGCGTGAGAGTATTTTCTGTCAGGTTGAAAATCATATTATTCCCCACCACATAGGATGTCAGGCAGTTACAATTATTCTAACTAAGGAAAATAGAAATAAAAAACTCCAATCAATTTTATATTAGAAGGTATAAATATTATTTTAAACAATTACTATAATTGATTTCTCAACTAATTTTATCTCCAAAAAAAAAGAGACAGCGATGGGGACCAGGTTCACCCTGAGCTATGCCAACCCATTTATGGCAGATTGGGAGTCCACTGCTGTATGGGGAGAGCATGCTTGGCAGGTGAACCTGGTTACCTATTTTAGATACATTGTTGATCTATTTTTTTATCTGGAAGGGCACAGAAGATGTTCTTATTTATTTTATGAATTATTTAAATGACAACAATAGGGGCATTATTTTATCATACAAATTTAGTAAAATATCTATCAATGTTTGCTATTACAAACCCTGGCTAGAAAGTGCTCCAAAAAGCCAATTTCTATGTTTACGTAGAAATTGCACCCAATTACAAGATTTTAACACACAATCTGAAATTTTACAGGACAAATTTATTGAAAAAAATTATTCACCTTCTTACCTTAACAATATTATAGAAACTATTAAGAAAAAAGAAAGGATTGACCTTCTGACAGAAAAAGAAAATCAGTACTAATAACATAGCTCTACCTGTTATTTTTAATTTTAACAATAAAAGTGGTCACCTAAAAAGAGTAATTAAAAACACTGGCATTTGTTTAAACAAGATGATATACTTAATAATATTATCCAAGAAAAACCCAACATTGTTTGTAGAGGAGCCCCAAATTTTAAGTCTATTTTAACCAAAAACTTTACTAAGGAAGACAAATCTAATGTTATCTCTCCTTCTTTCTTTCCAAATGCCAGTGATTTTTATAAATGTAAGAGATGTATCATCTGTAGAAATACCGACCCCTCTATCTTATCGAGAACTACTTTATTTAAATCAAATGTAACCAGTAAAACATACCAAATTAAAGATTTTATCAGTGGTGACAGTTAAAATGTAATCTATCTACTGGAATGCCCTGGCCTCCAGAATGTAAGCATGACGACAAGAAGTTTAAAAATCAAACTGAGTGAACATTGTGGAAACATAAAAAAGTAATACTTAAATCACTCAGTCTCTAAACATTTTTGTATACATAACAACAATACAAGATCACTCAAATTCACTGGTATTCAAAAATGTGTCACCCCCAGAGAGGCGGAAATATTAAAAATATTTTAGGTAGAACAGAGATGGAATGGGTATTTAACTTAAAAATCCTAATCTCCCATAGTCTTAACGCAAACTTTGACCTGTTTAATTTGATCTAATTCTATGCATCTTTACTTATACATGTGTATTTGGAATCACTCTGTTTTTTTATCATCAGGTTCATGTTGCTTATTGTGCTCCTATTTATATAGTTATTTATTATCATGCTCTTATTCAAAATAAGTGCGTGTAACTCTGTGATACTTTGTCCACCGCTTTGCTTCTGACGTCCAAGCATTTTGCCAGTTGTTTCCAGCCTCCTCAGGACGTGATGATGCTGCCTCCATCCAAGAGGATATTTAAGGGCATATATATTAATATTTAATATTAAATAATACTTCTCCCGTCCTATATATTTTTGTATACACATAGAATAGGGGATAATTTGCTAAATACAAATAAAATTAAAAAAAATAGTGTTTAACTGTGTGGGAGTTAGTGGCAATGTGCAATCACAATTGGTCACTCACAAATTTTCAGATGTAAAAACAGCCTTGAATTGTATCTTTTCTTTCAGTATCCACTGTATTTTTTCCTCTTCACACTTCCATCAGTAGATTGGCATATGTGACTCAAGAGAAAAAATATATATACAAAAAAGATGTAGTGCACTTCCAGAATGCAATAAAAAAAGATTTGAATAACTAACATATAAGTATCAAACAATTTGCATGACACCATAGGGGCGTCCTACGCGTTTCGTCCTGTAATTGGACTTCCTCGGGACTTGGTGAAACAATAACGGTATTTTTTTTAATTTTATTTGTACTTAGCAGATTATCCCCTATTCTATTTGTATGTGTTTGTTGAAGACAGGAGGAAGTCTTTGGAGATTTACCTGGATATTTTACCCATTACAGGGAAATTCTGGTCTGCTTTAAATTATACACTTTTGCACTAGGGTTGTGTTCACATATTTTGCTATTTGTGTTTCTATGAATTTTTGTGTCATACAACTGCTGATTTAAAGAAGAACTAACACTTTTATAAATTACCTTAGCAATAACCCTCAACTGTCAATCACACAGCCAGTTTCCTGCTCTTACTCAGTTTCAGGCAGAGTGGAAGTGAGGCATCAGCAGTGACACTCATTCATAATAAAAAATAATTCTATCTACTCCCTCATCCAAAAAATAATATCATAAATCTTAAACCTGTGAAAAATAATTCATACTTGCTTGCAGATCTTAAGAGGTTCATGGGTGTTAATCGTCATGTAACAAGCCTTCTGATCATCTTCCGCTCCTCCTCTGGTCTTCTTTTATTTGCTCTACTTGGGAATGCTTCCCCAAACAGTGCAAAACTCCCCAGTGAAGCCAACGCACTAGCCAGCATGCCAGCGTCTGCACTGAGTGACCTCAGTTCCCATACTCCCCCCCGTGGGAGTCTATTCTGCTCTCCCTAGTCAGTCAAATCCGTGGCATAGAGTCTCAGATTCTACTGAGAGATGGGAGAAAGACTTATTTTCAAATATTTTTTTCTCCCAATATATGCATTTGCTAACAAAACTGTTAGCAGAATATTTCAATTACATTTTGTGCTCTTTCCAAAGAATATGAGTGGTTTGGGAGGTGATAGATATTCTTTAAGGGACCCCATGATTTTTGGAAGCAGATCTGCCAATGATTGTATTGATGTTGCTATATCGAATTAATTACTCCTGGTCCTGCTGGAGTCAATTAATTAATTACTCCCTTTATCCTGCTCTAGTCAAACCAGTGCTCTTTCCTCTGTCTAGCCTGATTACTCCATGTGGGTGAGTGGGGTACAGGGTGCCATTCAGAAGGCCTCCTCATTATTTTGTCCAAACCAACTAGCTGGGGCAGGTCGCACAATGTCCACACTCAAAGATTGTTAACATTAATTGCAGCACATGGCTGAGAATGGTAAGCATTTAGCAATACTCCATTTACTGTTCACCAAGCATTTTCTTTTATTACACTTGTAGTCCTTTTGCATAGAGTGCTATTAGTGATGACTGGTGAAGTTTGCCCTTGAGTATATATGTACTCAACACCTAACCCAATAAGACATTGTGTCCTGTTCAACACTATAAACCTACAAGTATTTGAGTTCTTACAATGCCAATTGGTTTATTTATTTTTTTGCAAGAAAAACTAGGGGGTGCCATCCCCCTGCTTCTATGGACCAGCCTCCACTGAGTGCTCTGCAAGACATCACATGAACTAACTAATCTAAAGGGATGGTAATTTTTGAAATTAACTCAAAAAAGCAAAAGCATGTGGGATATACTAAAACGTATCATTTTTAAAAAGCCAATTTCAATAAGATTAGGGCAGCTCTACAACAAATCGACTGGCATAAACTCCTTAGTGGAAAAAACAAACTATTCAAACAAATATTAGAAAGGTACATTTCTCAGTATGTACCATTGGGCAATAACTATAAAATAAAAATGTAAACCAAAGTTGCTTGGTAGAGAAGTAAAACAAGAGATTAAAAATAAGAAAATGGCATTTAAAGCATTTAAATCGGACAAGTCAGAGACATCCTATATAACATATAAGAAAGCCAAAAATACTTGCAAAAAGGCAAATGAAGTGGCTAATCTAGAAATTAACAAATTGATAGCCAAAGAATGCAAAACCAACCCCCAAAATGTTTTCAAGAACATCAATTCTAAAAAAACTAAAAATGAAAGTGTGGGTACACTGTAAACAAAGATGGGTCTGTTAGCTAATGAAGACCAGGAAAAGGCAGAATTTAAAAAAAAAATTCTGCAGTATATATTAATGAGGAGCCTATGGCAAGAGATATGCAAATGATTGTTGTAAAAAACTTGCAGACAACTTGTGATTGGACTCGAGAAAAGGTGCTACAGCAGTTAAAGAAAATTAATGTAAATAAAGCTCCGGGGCCCGACGCTACTCACCCATGAGTACTTAAGGAGCTAAGTGGGGAAATAAGTGAGCCTCTGTATTTAAGTTTTCAAGATTCTTTTGTTTCAGGTATTGTACCGGAGGATTGGAGGAAGGCAGATGTCGTTCCTGTATTTAAAAAGGTTTCAAAATCCTTGCCTGAAAATTATAGATCTGTGAGCTTAACTTCTGTGACTGGGAAAATATTTAAAGGGCTATTAAGGGATAATATTCAGAAATTAATTGGGAAGACCTTTGTTATTAGCAATAATCAGCATGGTTTTATGAAACATAGGTCATGTCAAACTAACCTAATTGCATTCTACAAAGAAGTAAGTAGAAGTATAGATAACGGTGCTGCAGTGGATGTGATCTACTTGGATTTTGTCAAGGCATTTGATACGGTTCCTCACAATAGGTTAGTCTTCAAACTAAAAGAAATTGGTCTGGATGAATATTCTTGTTCTTGGGTAGAACATTGGCTTAAGGATAGAGTACAATGAGTTGTCATTAATGGTAAATTTTCAGGCTGGACAAAAGGGGTAAGTGGTATCCCTCAGGGTTCTGTTTTGGGACCGCTTCTATTTAACATATTTATAAATGAACTTGAAATAGGCATTGAAAGCCATGTATCAGTGTTTGCAGATGACACAAAACTTTGTAAAGTATTAAAATGTGAGCAGGATATTGCTTTGCTGCAGAGGGATTTGGATAGATTGGGGGACTGGGCACTAAAATGGCAGATGAAATTTAATGTAGAGAAATGTTATGTACTTCGAGGTCAAGAATGCACAAGCAAATTGGTAGTGAATTAGGGATAACCACACACGAGAAAGATTTGGGAATTGTTATAGATAACAATTTAGGCAGCAATAGGCAATGTCAATCTGCAGTTGCTAAGGCCAGTAAGGTTTTGTCATGTATAAATAGGGGAATGAAAATATAATTTTGCCTCTTTATAAATTGCTGGTAAGACCACACCTTGAATATGCTGTGCAATTTTGGGCACCTGTTCTAAAGAAAGATATCATGGCGCTAGAAAAAGTGCAGAGACAAGTTCCAAAATTAAAAAAAAATGATTGGGGCATTTTAGTTACAGAGAACATTTGAAATCTCTTTAGTTTGGAAAAACGGCACCTGAGAAGAGATATGATAACTAGTGATGTCCCGAACTGTTCGCCAATGGTTCGCGAATGGTTCGCCACTAAGGTTCACCGCAGACTCATCATTGAGTAAACTTTGACCCTGTACCTCACAGTCAGCAGACACATTCCAGCCAATCAGCAGCAGACCCTCCCTCCCAGACCCTCCCACCTCCTGGACAGCATCCATTGTGAAACTGCATTCTTAATGAGCTGTCCAGGAGGTAGGAGGGTCTGGGAGGGAGGGTCTGCTGCTGATTGGCTGGAATGTGTCTGCTGACTGTGAGGTACAGGGTCAAAGTTTACTCAATGATGAGTCAGCGGCAAACCTTCATGGCGAACCGTTCGCGAACCGTACGGCGAACAGTTCGGGACATCACTAATGATAACATTATACAAATATATTCGGGGTCAGAACAAACCATTATCTGGAAATCTATTCATAAACAGTGCTATACATAGGACACAAGGTCACACATTTAGACTGGAAGAAATGAGATTTCATCTAAGGCAAAGAAACTTTTTTTTTTACAGTAAGAGCAATAAGGATGTGGAATTCTCTGCCTGAAGAGGTGGTTTTATCAGAGTCCATACAGATGTTTAAACTGCAATTGGATAAATACTTGCAAAAACATAACATACAGGGATATAATTTCTATATAGTGGGGTAATAGCTGCTTGATCCAAGGAGACATCTGACTGCTATTTTGGGGCCAAGAAGGAATTGTTTCCTAGTTTGTTGCAAAATTGGAAGCGCTTCAGACTGAGTTTTTTGCCTTCTTTTGGATCAACAGCAAAAACATATGTGAGGAAGGCTGATTTGATGGACGCAAGTCTCTTTTCAGTTATGTAACTATGTAATTATGATGTTCATTGAGACAAAAGGTAGCAGGTAGTAAGAAGGCTATTCTATTAGTGAACACTTAGCAATTTGGTTAACTGATGAGATAGCTCTGTGATTTCACACAAGTTAACACATGTGGCCTACAAATTAACGCTAAACCTGGAAATATGAAACAAAGCCAGCCAGAGAGATAAATGTATCAGAAAAGTGTCAATATAACAGGTGCAAGAGATAGAATGAAAAAGAAATTAGGAAAAACAAGTCTGTATCACTCAAATAAACATACAATCACAATAAAAACACACAAAAAATTTGACAAAATGAAGCAATTTGTTTTGCATCATATTCATATTAAAATGAAATTACACAATAAAAAGAATTTGCTATTTTTTGGCTACTGCTTTAACTTGTTGATGTTTTAGAGATATTTGATATAGTTGTTATATCTAACATATGTTATTTATATAGTATCTATATATATGTATATATGTAAATCTATATGATATGAGGATTATTTCAGACCAATAAATAAACTCAACAATGTTTTCTCCTTATGTCCCTTTAGGTCAGTACTGTTTTGTTAAGTCATATTAAAAGCACTGAGAAGCAAAAAATAATGCAATCTATTACATTACTATGTATTTCGTAAATTCATTTAATTAATGAGCAATTAGTGTTTTCAATCATAATGTTCCATCAGCAGATTTAATGTGACATTTTTTCCCAGTGGGATTGTGCCTGTTATGATCTGCTCCCTATAAATAATACAGAGCTGGCAAAACGGAGAACACAACAAGGAATGTGAAAAATCGCTGTGAAATTAATCTGTAAGTAAACTCGCTGTAAGTAGTTCTAGTTTTCTAAGTGCACAGTTTTTAACATAAATGTTAGCATACATTTAATTTACACACAGAAAGCCACTACAGAGGAAATAAGATATAGAGCAAATATTCTATAGAACAGTTTGTAATCATAACTAGCTCACTGTTTCCACTATATTTAATATCATTAAATGATGTCAAGGTATACACAGGGCCAGATTAATTGCCTATTGGGCCTGGTGCTGACAATTATGATGGGCCTAATTACAGAATGTCATCTAAAGAAAACACTAAAACAGTTATACCTCCCAAGTGTCATGTATCTGGTGGAGGTTGTGCTGGAGGATATAGCTATCAGAAAACACATACCCTATGCTAATCTCTCGCATTCATCTTTCAAGCAAATCCATACACCTTGACAGCAGTATCCAGTGAAGCAGGAAGTTGGTGGGTAGGGTAAAAGGGTGACCCGCTGATGCAAAACACGTAACCAGAATGGCCAAAAGCGGCGAACATGCCCAAAAAAGGGACGTGTCTGCATGAAGAATTGGAAGGGCAACCTGGTGTGAATGCATGCAGGCTACATGCCAATCATGCATACTGGCCAGCAAAGGCCATACTATGCAGACATGATCCTGAGCTTAGCATAAATGCATCTAATGATGCACACAATCCACGCTTTTTTAGGACTGTCCCCTAGCACTCGCTGGTCCATGCCACTCCTTACCTTCTCATTAGCAGCCAGAAGCTCCTGGTATACAGTCTGGGACAGAGAAAAGGATGCCACAGTGTAAGAGAGAGTGAAGCACCAAGAGCATTTGCATAGTG
The DNA here is from genome assembly GCA_933207985.1 of Pelobates cultripes. Classification (NCBI taxonomy): domain Eukaryota; kingdom Metazoa; phylum Chordata; class Amphibia; order Anura; family Pelobatidae; genus Pelobates; species Pelobates cultripes. The sequence goes on along the minus strand of OW240912.1, from coordinate 415,501,657 downwards.
CACAAAGTCAACTTTACATTAACACATTTAATTATCAGTCAGTCACACCAGTTTTGTTTCCCTACATCCCTCTTAAGTTTCACTAGTTAAGCAAGAGCAAGTGAAGAGTAGAAATTTTTATATATATATATATATATATATATATATATATATATATATATATATTTTAATCAATGGGACTATTCCATGGGATTGGGTCTGGAGCTGCAGCTACATCAGCCCCTATCTTAATCTGGCCCTGGGTGTACTATGCAAGACCTGACTGACACACCGAACATTTTATTTTATGGAAATATACTCACTCGCTATTTTACATGCAAAAATATGACTTTTGAGCAGATTATATTTTTTTCCCACCAGTTAAACAATAGGACTCATTGCTTAACCCTGGTAACTTTCAATATATCAATCAGAAGTTTATATAAACCATGCCATATATGGGACAACAGTTAAAAGTCAACAAAATAAGCATTTTCACGTCTCTGATTATATCATCTCTTTGTCTCTTTCCTTCATATTATTCTCATTTTTGTAACACATTTTAAAATTCTTCTTCTCTACGTTCTCTCTCTCTGTCAACGTTCCTTCTTATTCACTCTCTCTTACACTCCCTCTCTCCAGATTTCTCTTGTCTCTTCCTCTGTCTCCATGTCTTTGTCGCGTCCAACAGAAATATATTTACCCATATCTTCAACCATCATACAAAATCGTTCATTTAGGCCTCAAATTAATATTTTTGGATCAACATTTAAAATGGTTTAATATTTTGAAAAATATTTAAATAGTTTGATATTTTTGATATTATAATATATTTGTATATATGGCATATTTTTACGATATTTTAATAAAAAATAATTTTAAAATGTTTAGCCAAAAATATTAAAACATTTTAAAAGCTTATCTATGAATATTAAATTGGGTCCATAATTAGATGGATAATATTGAGTAGGTTTAGAGAGAACATGTTTAGGTATATCCACTATATTTCAAGGCATACAGTTTATTGAATTTACATTGATAATGTGCATGAATTATTACTGATTTGTACGAGTGACAATATCTTATTGGCCTGTAACTGCATACACATCAAAAACGTATCCTGATAAAGGTTGTTTATTGCTTGTTGGTTCCCTATCATAAAACACACAATGTTGCAATATTTATTAAATCTCATCTGCCACTTGCCTGTTTAGTCACCTTATTTATCGAAATGGTAAGAGATAACATAAAAACTACATTTCTTACCTAGTTTTGTGTCATCTGCAGACACGGATTTTTCCACCCACTGCTGGTTTGTGCTGGAGTAACTCCACCTAAGCCATACCTCCGATGAAGGATGGTTTCTTCACTAAAGTAAAAATTATCAGGAATTTACAATGAGTTCTAATTTAAGTCAAAAGCCCAGTTAGTGTTGGACCATTGGTGCCATCTACCATTTTAAAATGGTTTAGCAAAAAATGGTAGATGGCACCAATGGTCTCTAGGCACCATAACCATTAAAATGGGATAATGTGGTTATGATGCCTAGAGTGGCCTTTTAATAACCCTTGAAATAATTTCCTGAGCGCGGATGTTGAGTTCACAGATTGGGTATTTCCAGTCTGAGATGTTGATTCATGGAGAATTAATGCAGCAGAACGTTGACTTTGTCATCTTGTATTTTTAATCTCTAACCTTTAAGTTTATAGATTTAAAAGGATGAAAAATATAGACTCTAGATTAATCAGCCAGCAGTTGACATTAAATAAAAGTAAGTATTAAATTATTATTATTTTTTTATTTTACAGGGAGAAGTTTTGAAAAACTCGTATATTTAGTGGGAAGGGAGAGACAAGTGAACATTTTTTATAGATGAGTCTTAAAGCTTTATAAAAAAATAAAGTTTTACCAAATAAGTGTAAAATGAGTAAGCAGTCTTTCCTTAAGGGAACACTTCAAGTACCATAACCACTACAGCTGGAGTCAGTGGTTATGATGCCTAGAGAGCCCCCATCATTGTAAGGAGCCAAATTCTTTTCAAACTGTTTGACCTCTGACCTGGTGTCCACTGGGTGCTAAGAGAAGATGGAAGTTCCTAAGTTCCTAATTTTTATACATAACCCCATATTTTTTAGATTTAGATCATATTTAGATATTTTATGTCACTTTGTATTTTGTTCACATTTTCTTTTTTTTTCTACCAAATGCCGCGTTTAGACAAGTTAATGGCAAATCAATCTGAAGTGTTTGAATTTATTCTCATTGGATTTCCCGGACTCCCACAGAGGTTCTATAATTTTGCTTCATTGACAATGTTCCTGGTCTATATTATAGCACTGACGGCAAATGGCATTGTAATACTTCTGATTACGTTTAGAGAGCATTTACACCATCCTATGTATCTAATCATCATGAACCTGGCTCTTTCTGACCTCATCTTCGACACAATTACATTGCCCAAAGCCATAGCCATGTATTGGTTTGGAGATGGGAAGATATCCCTTGTGGCATGCATGTTCCAGTTATTTGGTGTCCATTATTTGGGATCTTTTGATTCTTTCATTATCATGCTAATGGCTATTGACCGTTATGTTGCCATTTGCAAACCGCTGAGATATTCTTCAATAATCACTAATAAAGTGACTGTTTATCTGTGCTGTCTCTTATGGCTCATTGCTGGTATGTTTGGATTGGCAACTGTTCTTTTAACTGCAAGACTCTCTTTTTGTAACAGCAAAATCAACCACTGTTTTTGTAACAATGCTGTGGTAATTCTGTTAAGTTGCGTGGACTCACATTCTAGCACACATTCCGTAGCTTTCATTCTTGCGATGATTGTGCTTCTGATACCGCTGTCTTTTATCATATTCTCATATACAATTATAATAAGGACAATTAGTACTTCAAGGGGCTCTGAAAACTGGCAGAAGGCATTTTACACCTGTTCAACACACTTGTTTGTCATTGGCATGTACTACGTCCCTAGGTTATTTGTCTACGCATGTAATCAGCTCCGCTTGATTCTTAATGCTGATTTAAACATTTTGCTTCTTTGTCTTTATACGTTTGTGCCGCATCTGGCCAGCCCAATTATATATTGTCTGAGGACAAAGGAAATTAAAAAGACTCTCAAAAACATTTTCAATAGTAACCAGCAGATCAAGGGTTCACTTTAGATCTGGGAGGCACATCTATTACACATGAAACCCATTAAATGATATCTACAAATAACAATGCAATACTTGCAATAATTATCATTCTATATTTATTTTATTTTTTTACATATGGCATAATAATGCATGCAGAATTCATCAAGATGTTTAAATGACAACCTAGCATATGATAAGACCATAAAATGTACTAGAACATTAAAATACCTTTATGACTATTCTGGATTTATACTTTTTTTTAAATTTATTTTATTCGTTATAACATTTCAGCAATGCATACCCATATGGACAGATTGAGGGATGGTCATGGATACGTGCAACTTGCAATGTCAATGTTGATAATAATGAAATAGTCTGAAAAGGATCAGTGCAGATCATCTGATAATCAGTGGAAACATGCATATGATACCTGTTCAGACCTTCTAGTTTAAGCTTAAAATATTGATGACTTGGCTATTATAGTAGAACAACATATGAGAGAAGATGATATGTTGCTGATAGTCTCTGGGAGCCTGCTTGGTTTTATGTCAAACAATTTATTAGTGGTTTGACTAAAACCAGTAGTCTTCAAAACACCTAGATCTAAGAATCTTAAGACAAACAAAGTTTGTCAAGATGAATTTCTGATAAGACTTCCAAAGTACCTGCTCTTCCAGTACTGTCTAGCTATTCATATTTTAAATATCGTATGGGAAGGTTCATCAGATCCAGACAATCGGAACTGCTCTCATTTCAACTTTTTAGCAAGCCCTAAAAATGGTATACTGAGGCTCTAACAAGATTCTGAAGTCAGCCTTTGGGCTATTAGAGTTTTTTGTGTTTTGATTTTTTTCTAAATTGTGTCAAGTGTTAAGTGTGTTTTCTTTACAGATCTCCCTTTGAAGATAATGAGGACATTAGTTGACCACAATATATTAGGCGAGCACTTTATATTTTTGATTCCAACAAGGAGTAGCTCAATGCTATGTCCTTAGCTGTTGTAAGGCTACAGCCCTGAGGAATTCACAGTTTTACTACACCATGGGAATTTACCATTCTGTTGGGCCAGTGAAGTAGGGGCATGGAGGGAGTCATGAATCCTTAACGGTAGTGCCATGAGGACTGGATATAGTATAGCATTAATGAAGGGGATGGGGGTGTAGAGGCATTGGGAAGCATTCAGACTGGGGGACTGGAAATTTCTCAGTTTGTTTATGTTATTTTTTTTAGGTGAGCAATATCAGTAAACAATTTAACTGGTAGGCTGGTAGGCACTGCCAATGGTGATTGCTTCATACAAGGTGAGTCAAGTCAAGTCTAAATAATGACCATTGACTTCCATTGTTCTCTGTGGGAGTTTCTAGCCACTACTTAGCAAATGGTTTCCAACATTGTTACTACTCATTACCAGCTGCCACAAACCCAAAAAACTCAACACTAACCTCGAGTCTGGTGGAAAGACGTTAACTTTGGAAAAATGCATGACAGCTATAAGGCAATACATTGAAAGCCTAAAGCACATATTAAAGTGTATTCAACTATATTGAAGAGCAATAAAATAAATGAAATTGTCAGACACATGATGGCAAAATAAAGTGTTTGTTTTATATATATTTGCAACTTTCACAGCAGAAATTGACCCATTAAAATACATAGATACATATCTGGCATAGCACAAATTCACAGTTTAATATATTATTAACTTTCCTTTACCTCTGTTATGGCATAAATTCAAACCAAACCCACAGGTCAAAAAACTTAAATAAAACTGTGATCAACGGGGAGATTTTAACCACAGAATGTCTCACGAAAGTGCAGTCCTCATAGCAGTATATATAGTTCTATCTAATGTATCTAAGATAACAAAATGGATACATTTCATTGGCTACATATGTATTTGCAACTGCAAGCTAAAGTCTTCTAAATATAAGCTACTCCTTAAACAGGTAAACAGAATAACAACAATAGGCAGCTATGATAATCAAATAAGTTTAACCCTTACTTCATCCCAGTTACCATTAGTTACCATTACACACATACTTATTTAGACTCTTTCCACCCTGTTCCAGTCCATCTACAAGCATAACTAAAGAATAAAAGGAGGGCAAAGAGCATCAAATATATATATAGCTAAAAACAAACAAACAGAAAAAGAGCATACAATATTATAATACTGTTAAAACATATGTGCCTTTAGCAAGCTTGATTGCTCTTATGAGATACAGGGGTTAACTGAGCTAAAGAGTGCCTCAATCAAATATCCTGGGGGGCTTAGAATTCTGATCCCCTGTGGACTCTCGGACACCATGTTTCCTGCAAGCCAAATAAATATAATATTATATATTATCCCTAATGGAACTTCAGAGACCGTTAATCACATGAAACATACATATAATAAAAGCAAAATAATGCCAAACACCCTCCCACCAAGAGTCTTATTTAAATAGCCCAAACCCTTCTTCTCCTGGGTGGCCCCATGTGAATCCTTCCTTACTGTTCATTTGTCTGGAAGTTAAAGGAATCCTATAGTGCCAGGAAAACAGAGCTATTTTCCTGGCACTATAGGTTTAATAGGTCCTCCCTGCCTCACGCACCACCCCTCCCATGGTGTTAAAGGGGTTAAAACTCCTTCAGCCACTTACCTGAATCCAACGCTGACATCCCTCGGCTCTGGGTCAGGCTCCGCCCACCCTACTCCCCCACCAACATCAGCAGTTCTCTGGAACTTCAATAATTTACATTGCAGTACTAAGTGCAATAGGGGCACAGCACCCAGATTACTTCAAATAGCTGAAGTGGTCAGGGTGAACTACAGTGTCCCTTTAAACATCTAATTTCTTGGCAAATTCTCTGAGGCTGTTGTCTATGTCGTCATATTCTGCTTTCCTTGAGGTCTTTTCTCAACAAACATTCTCTTCTCAGGTTCTGATACATTTGATTCACAAGATTACATGCAAATGCTTTCACATTGTATTCAAATCTTAAAAAATCTAGTGTCACATGCTCTCTGTCACAAATCCCCCATGTCACCGTTCCTTCCTCCGGTACTACACTTCTTTCTAATCATATAACAGTTTAAATTCTGCAATCATCTTCTTCTACCATGAACACAGTACTTACATAAAGAATTGATTGTACTCCAATAGTTCAGTAGTCATACTTGCAAAACAAATATCTTCTTGGTGAAGTGGCAATACAAAATGTAAGACAGGCCTTGCTCTAGCTCGACCATCACAACATTGTATACACTGCTAAGAGAATTACAAGGTGCCGTACGCATGTTCAGGTTGAGTCTTTTTTACCTAAAATGTGTGGTTGCTATGGTGACAACATACGCAACATGTGTTTCTGTGCTTTATCACTTGGTACCTGATTTGCCACTAACTGTTATGTAGAATCCTGTCCATAAATTTCTTCTCTGCTTATTAATGCTATTGTTTACCAACAGTTTGTGGCTGTAATTTACTGACCAGGTTGGGTCCATTCTGTGTCTTTGCACTTTCTTGCCACGTCTTGCCAGCCCTTTTATTTGTTGTCTGAGGACTAGAGAATTTAAAAAGACTTGCAAAAGTGTATTCAACAATTACCAGATCCAGGGTCAGCTTGTTTGCAGCCTTTTAACGCACTCCACTTCTTCCAAGCCCTGACTTTATGTGGTTATCCATTCACATAATACCCAATGCAGCTCATTCAGAAGTCATGTGCTCTTGGAAGTGACCTGCCTCTTGAGTTAACTCAGACAGATATACTGTATACTGTCTAAAGCTTTTCATTCCCCACATTTAATTTTTTTTTTTTATATAAAGAATGAATGAACAAGCAAAAATAGAATTTGGGTACTATTACATATTTTTCATTTATGTTTGTCTGCAAAGCAATCTATATGCAATATTGCTGTGTGTTACAATGTATCTATATTTATCTAGCTATGCATCCCTGCCTTTATATAAATGTCATGCTAATATTTATACAATAAAAATGTGCTCGGTAGTGAAGAGGTTAAAGAAGCTGTGAATCTATCACTGTTCTCACAATACACTTTCTATATCTGATCTCACATTTCTAATTCCTCATATATAACTCCTGTGACTAATACTGACGTCAAAATGGATCTTCTGAATTTATTACTGCAATCACAATAAAACATAAAGTATCTATAAACTGATGTCACAATATAAGGTCATGTATCTACTACTGATGTTATAATAAAACATATTACTGAAATCACAATAAAAGTAAAAAATAATGATAAATCACAATACAAGTAATATATCTATTACTGATACCAGACTAAAAATAATGCATCTGTTACTGCTGTTACAAAAAAGAAAAAACATAATGTATCTATTATTGCTATCACAATAAAACATAACGTATCTATTATTTATATCACAATAAAAGTAACATATAGCTATTACCAGGGATATTGGAGCTTTAATCATTGAACTCACCAGAGACATGGAAACATTCTTTAACAGACTGCACGCTCCGATTTTCAGCAATATGGCCAATTTTTGGGTCAATCAGTTCTTTCAAATTACCAAATTCTTAGCTAAAATGAATTCAACGTATGGACTTCTCAAAACGCTAAGTGCCTATCTATCTTATTGTGTCCTACCAGTTAAAATATGTAAAATATAAAGGGCTGTAACTTCACATTCAAACATATTGTTACAGCGTAGTGAAGGTGAAGTAAGGGGCTACTCGTTAAGGTAAACTGTTATTTGAGGAAAATTCTGAAATATACCGGGATTTACCCTTAATCTGCAATTATAATTTAGTAAAGGAATTATCTCTTAAAAGGTCAGAATGACATAGAATGTGCAGTAATTCATAATGTATCAAGCACCCAGTGCCACGAATGGACAGTTAAATGAATCTAAACAAGTATACTTTATATTATCAAACAAACCACAGTTATCCCACAATCTAAATGGAGTCTGCACAGTTATATAGTGAAGCTTTTGTGGAGTATGATGAATAAATTCTTAATTTAAAGAACAACTGAGAATAAGCAGGATTGAATGTTTAATGCAAGTCCACACAATTAGCAATGTAAGAAGTGATCAACCCACATTCAGAAATTTCAAGTAAGTTCCTGATTTATGATTCCAAAAGATCAGGAACTGTTTAGCTCCCAATTGGCTTGTATAGCTGGTAGTTTTTATGGCTCCATATATGTCCACTTCCTCAGATGGCTACATGTTGGCATTGGAAAAAATCTACTTAAAGCACACTCCCTATCAATTTAGAGACATGGAACTAAATAGGACACAGGGCCATCATGAATGCTAGGCAAATGCTCTACCTGGTATGACAGGAAGTGCTTATTGAGACCACCGAACAGCTTCCTGTCAGACTTGTTAGAGGAAACAGAAGATGCTCTACCACAGTTCGTGGTTCAGCCATGCTACATGAAGGAAAGGAGCTGGCTTGGCAAAAGGCACACAGAGGGCTGACAGGCCAAATAGGTACACAGAAAGACTGTGTGGGTAACAAAGACACACACAAGGGCTGGGAGGACAAAGACACAGAAGGTATTGGGGACAAAGAGATAGAGAGGGGCTTGGGAGGACAAAGACACAAAGGGCTGTTGGGGACAAAGAGACACAGAGGGGAAAATACCCACAAAGATCCACAAAGGTAATGGGGGAAGATACACAAAGGGGTTTGGGGACAAAGAGACACACAGATGTGCTTGGGGGTAAAGAGACACCTAGACAGAGAGCCACACAAAGGGCACGGGGAACAAAGGGCATGGGGAACAAAGGGAAACAAAAAAGGGGCTTGGAAGAAAGACACACATTTTTCAAATATCTCTTTACTTCTATATTCACACCAGCTTACCCCATACACTGCCATGGTAATTCTATATATATTTGCAAATACAAATACACTGTGACATTCTAGAAAATATCATGAAATCTATATTAACAAGAAGCAACTGTGATTCTTGGTAATTAGTAATAGTATGATATATCCCTTATGAAATGTGTAATATTATGTCTGGTTATGCTCTCCAGGACAATTTCCATAAAAGCCCCAACCACTCTGGCAATAAAACTTGTATATTTATTACTGACGTCATGTGGGAGCCATATTTCAATCAGTGATTCCATAACAAAGTCCTTGGTTTATCACTGACTGCTGGGTGTGTTGTAATAAAACTCCCGGTTCTATTACTGAAAGTTCAATAAAATGTCTGGAACTGTTATTTGCCTCTCAGTGCAATCTCTGGGTAGAATAGTAATGCGGCAATAAACAAACTATATTTATTACTGATCTCACAATTAAACCAATGTCACCTCTTTAAAATGTCACTGCTAGAACGTCTTGGTGTTTTATACAACTTACAATAAAGCTACTGCATTTAATACATATATCACTAATATAGGAATATTGCAGCATTACAAACCTGTGTTCCTAACATGTACTCTTCCTATTCCTACTTGATTTAAAGGACCGCTACAGGCACCCAGACCACTTCAGCTTAATGAAGTGGTCTGGGTGCCAGGTCCAGCTAGGGTTAACCCTTTTTTTTTATAAACATAGCAGTTTCAGAGAAACTGCTATGTTTATAATAGGGTTAATCCAGCCTCCAGTGGCTGTCTCTTGACAGCTGCTAGAGGCACTTGCGTGCTTCTCACTGTGATTTTCACAGTGAGAAGATGCCAGCGTCCATAGGAAAGCTTTGTGAATGCTTTCCTATGGACTGGCTGAATATGTGTGCGGCTCTTGCTGTGCATGCGCATTCAGCCGAAGAGGAGGAGAAGAGGGAGGAGAGGAGGAGGAGAGCTCCCCGCCCAGTGCTGGAGAAAGAGGTAAGTTTAACCCCTTCCTCTCCACAGAGCCTGGCGGGAGGGGCACCCTCAGGGCACTATAGTGCCAGGAAAACGAGTATGTTTTCCTGGCACTATAGTGGTCCTTTAATGCCCTTCATGTGCAATTAACAAAATGTAACGTTTTAATAACCTTTTTCCAGAGCCTCAGCATTGCAGATCTGGCAGCTTCCTGTTTTGTCATAGATGAGGCATTGCCTCTGGGTTGGTCCTCTAAAAGATATTTTTCAATAATCAACAAAAGTGGCGGTTTCTCTTTGCTCTCTTTTATAGCTCATTGTAGCTTTTTCTGCAATGCCTGGTATTATTTTAACTGCACAGCTGTCTTACTGTTCATCAAACAACACAATAAAAAAAAAATGTTTGCACCGTCTCATCAATGCTTTCATTGTCCTGTATCGACTCATTTCCACCAGAAGAGTTTTATACGTGGTTGTTATAATTGTACTTCTGACTTTTATTATATTCTCATACATCGCCATAATAAGGACAGTCTGTTTATCTGGACAGAATGGAAACCGGCAGAAAGTCTTTTACACCTGTTCAACACACCTGTTTGTCATTGGATTGTACTTCATCCCTCGATTATTCGTCCGTACGTCTAATCAGCTCCGTTTGATTCATGATGCTGATCTAAATGTCTTTCTTCTTTGTCTTTACAGCTTTGTGCCACATTTTGCCAATCCCATTATATATTGTCTGCAGACCAAGAAAATCAAAAGTGATCTTGGAAAAATCCTCAGGTTGTAGCCAGTACCAGGGTTAGTTCTAGATCTATGTCACTAATTGTTCACTATGCATGGATATAAATTAACTATATACAAATAACCCTCTATATATCTCATGCTCCAGTAGTTTGTCAGTACTCAATGTGTTTCTCAATCCTATCAAGAATTCAGGGGCATTGTCTTGTAATTAATTGTTCAGTCTCAAAGCAGAACATTAAGTTCTGGTTGCTAATTTAAACCACAGAAAATAATCTTCTTGGGATCACTACAAAGGTTTTATAGCTCTTCTTTCCTTGGCTATAGGATAAGTGATATAAAAGAGTCTAATAAAATACATGTTTATCGGCAAGGTGAGTCAAAATGGTCATATCTGCTTTTTTTAGCTTGTGATGAATTAGTTCATTGATTTTATTTTTTTTACGTTAAATATTTTGGATGTATATTTCAGTATCTGTACTTGAACTAATTATGATATAAGTTCAGATAAAAACCCAAAGCACATATGCAAACTGTGGCTTTTCAGAACTCCGAAGTTTCACGGTACTAGATGCTACTCTGACTCTCCTGTGCACACCTTGTCTTGACTTGACATCATGTCTAATATGTCTTAAACTGGTTCATGGATTGCGGGATAAAACTTACCAGGAAAGGTTAAAGGATCTTAACATGTATAGCTTGGAGGAAAGACAAGACAGGGGGGATATGATAGAAACATTTAAATATATAAAGGGAATCAACACAGTAAAGGAGGAGACTATATTTAAAAGAAGAAAAACTACCACAACAAGAGGACATGGTCTTAAATTAGAGGGACAAAGGTTTAAAAATAATATCAGGAAGTATTACTTTACTGAGAGGGTAGTGGATGCATGGAATAGCCTTCCAACTGCAGTGTTAGGGGTTAACACAGTGAGGAAGTTTAAGCATGCATGGGATAGGCATAAGGCTATCCTAGACTTAAGATAAGGACAGGGACTAATTCAAAGTATTTCAAAATATTGGGCAGACTAGATGGGCCAAAAGGTTCTTAACTGCCTTCACATTCTATGTTAAATCCTCCCCACAGGTCTCCCCATTCCTCCATGGTGGGGAACACAAATAACTAAAATGGGGGGACATGGTGCCCGTGGGTGGGGACCTTAATTAAGTAAATAATGGGGGGACCTAATGGTATAAAGTATAAAGAATATCATGAGTTACCCAGATTAATATTAATCAGATAACAATCTAGGAAATATTTATCAGATAAGAATTGTTTTAACTAAACCTGCAAGAATTTAGTTACTGGATGAATTAATTAATCATAATTAATTACTATGTGAAACAGCAGTGAGCTAGTTAAAATCCTGTATGAGTTAAAAGCTTAAACTGACTTGTCGGCACTGAGCTGATTCAAATTCTGTGGCTAGCTGAATTGTCCTTAGAACTTTGTGTAACTTGTTTTACAATCTATGTCCAACTAAGTATAATGGAATGGTGTTTACAATAGACAAACAATCCGTAAATCTTAATAAGAGTAAATAAGATTGTATTCTTTAACCCCTTAACGCTGTTACGGCGTTCTATGCCGTCGCGGCTTTAAAGGGCTTTAAAGCCGTTGCAGGGGCATAGAATGCCGTAACGGCTTAAGCCCCCAGGTTCTCGGCGGTACTTACCTCCAACGCGATCCTCTTCTGGAGGGCTGCCTGACAGCCCAGGCAGCCCTCCCCCGGCGAATGAGGCCATATGATCGCTCTTAAAGAGCTGGCTGTGGATCTGCCAGCAGGGGGACTGTCTAAAATATCAGACAGTCCCCCTGCTGGTGGGAAGTAATACAAAAAAATTAAACATGTTTAAAAATAAATTAAAAATATTTTTATATATATAATATATGTATACATATTATATATATATATATATATATATTATATATATACATATTATATATGTAACATCATACATAGTGTATTTTAATACTAATATTAGTATATATATTAATATTAAAATACACTTAGAATGAAGTTACATATATATAATATGTATATATATTATATATATAATAGATATATACACATATATATATATATATATACACACGTATAATTACAATAATAAATAGATTAAATAATAAAATAAATAAAATATTGAAACAAAATTTAATATAAATTATATATTCATATGTAATTTCATTCTAACTGTATTTTGTTATTAATATATATATATATATTGGTAACAAAATACACTTAGAATGACATTCTATATATATCTATCTATATATAAAATACAAATAACCGCAAATAAATATATATAGATAAATACATATAATTACATAAAAGATTACATTAGTATACCATATAATTTAAATACCTATAAATGCATATATATTAAAATTCTACATGTATATTTAAGTAATCTTTTAACATAATTATGTGATTTGATTAATTAAAATTTGATTGACATGCCTGACAACACAGGGAGAAAGTGCAGAGAATTTAATTCGCAAGCACTATATTTGACCCTGTAACTCTCCAAGACTCCATAAAACCTGTATATAGGGGGTACTGTTTTACTCGGGTGACTTCGTTGAACTCAAATATTAGTGTTTAAAACTGGTAAATTGTATTACAACGATGATATTTTAAGTAAAAGTGAAGTTTTTGCATTTTTTACAAACAAATGTCACGTTTATGGACTATATTATTGTTGTAATATGTTTTACTGTTTTAAAACACTAATATTTGTGATTAGTGAAGTCTCCTGAGAACAACAGTACCCCCCATGTACAGGTTTTATGGTGTTTTGGAAAGTTAGAGAGTTACAGATAAGGCTTGCATTTCATTTTTTTGACATTGAAATTTGCCAGATTGGTTATGTTGCCTTTGAGAGCGTATGGTAGCCCAGGAATAAGAATTACCCCCATGATGGCATACCATTTGCAAAAGTAGACAACCCAAGGTATTGCAAATGGGGTATGTCCAGTCATTTTTAGCAGCCACTTAGTCACAAACACTAGCCAAATCTCAGTTGTTTGCTTTTTTTCACAAAAAAACAAATATGAATGCTAACTTTGGCCAGTGTTTGTGACTAAGTGGCTACTAAAAAAGACTAAACATACCCCACGATCAATACCTTGGATTGTCTACTTTTTCAAATGGTATGCCATTATGGGGGTAATTCTCATTCCTGAGCTACCACACTATCTCAAAGGTAACATTACTAATCTGGCAAATGACCTGTAACTTTCCAAAACACCATAAAACCTGGTAATGGGGGGTAACATTGTACTCGTGAGACATCGCTGATTATAAATATGTGCATTATTTTGCAGTAAAACCTAACAGTATTATGACATTTACAGCTAAAATGTGAGGCGAAACTACAAATATTTAAAAAAAATTAACATTTCTCACAGTTTTTTTAATTTTATTCATAATAAATTATGTTTCATATATAAATATTTGATATGAAATGAAAGCCCTGTTTCTCCTGAACAAAATGTGGGTGCATTTAATATGAAAGAGGTGAATTATGGTTGAACAGACATATAGCGCAAATTCCAGTTTTTGTTTACGTTTTGTTTTGATCAGAACGTGTACTATTGACTCCGTCCTGAAGGGGTTAAAGGGACACTATAGTCATCTGAACAACTTCAGCTTAATGAGGTTGTTCAGGTGAGAACCATTCAGGGCCAATACAAACCATTGTGTGGAAATCTATTCACAAACCGGACTTTACATAGGACACGAGGCCATGCGTTTAGACTGGAAGAAAGAAGATTTTGTCTAAGGCAAAGGAAAGGTTTTTTTACTGTAAGAACAATCAGGATGTGGAATTCTCTGCCTGAAGAAGTGGTTTTATCATAGTTCATACAGATGTTCAAACAGCTACTAAAAGCATACTTGCAAAAACAGAATATTCAAGGATATACAGGGAGTGCAGAATTATTAGGCAGGTTGTATTTTTGAGGATTCATTTTATTATTGAACAACAACCATGTTCTCAATGAACCCAAAAAACTCATTAATATCAAAGCTGAATATTTTTGGAAGTAGTTTTTAGTTTGTTTTTAGTTTTAGCTATGTTAGGGGGATATCTGTGTGTGCAGGTGACTATTACTGTGCATAATTATTAGGCAACTTAACAAAAAACAAATATATACCCATTTCAATTATTTATTATTACCAGTGAAACCAATATAACATCTCAACATTCACAAATATACATTTCTGACATTCAAAAACAAAACAAAAACAAATCAGTGACCAATATAGCCACCTTTCTTTGCAAGGACACTCAAAAGCCTGCCATCCATGGATTCTGTCAGTGTTTTGATCTGTTCACCATAAACATTGCGTGCAGCAGCAACCACAGCCTCCCAGACACTGTTCAGAGAGGTGTACTGTTTTCCCTCCTTGTAAATCTCACATTTGATGATGGACCACAGGTTCTCAATGGGGTTCAGATCAGGTGAACAAGGAGGCCATGTCATTAGATTTTCTTCTTTTATACCCTTTCTTGCCAGCCACGCTGTGGAGTACTTGGACGCGTGTGATGGAGCATTGTCCTGCATGAAAATCATGTTTTTCTTGAAGGATGCAGACTTCTTCCTGTACCACTGCTTGAAGAAGGTGTCTTCAGGAACTGGCAGTAGGACTGGGAGTTGAGCTTGACTCCATCCTCAACCCGAAAAGGCCCCACAAGCTCATCTTTGATGATACCAGCCCAAACCAGTACTCCACCTCCACCTTGCTGGCGTCTGAGTCGGACTGGAGCTCTCTGCCCTTTACCAATCCAGCCACGGGCCCATCCATCTGGCCCATCAAGACTCACTCTCATTTCATCAGTCCATAAAACCTTAGAAAAATCAGTCTTGAGATATTTCTTGGCCCAGTCTTGACGTTTCAGCTTGTGTGTCTTGTTCAGTGGTGGTCGTCTTTCAGCCTTTCTTACCTTGGCCATGTCTCTGAGTATTGCACACCTTGTGCTTTTGGGCACTCCAGTGATGTTGCAGCTCTGAAATATGGCCAAACTGGTGGCAAGTGGCATCGTGGCAGCTGCACGCTTGACTTTTCTCAGTTCATGGGCAGTTATTTTGCGCCTTGGTTTTTCCACACGCTTCTTGCGACCCTGTTGACTATTTTGAATGAAACGCTTGATTGTTCGATGATCACGCTTCAGAAGCTTTGCAATTTTAAGAGTGCTGCATCCCTCTGCAAGATATCTCACTATTTTTGACTTTTCTGAGCCTGTCAAGTCATTCTTTTGACCCATTTTGCCAAAGGAAAGGAAGTTGCCTAATAATTATGCACACCTGATATAGGGTGTTGATGTCATTAGACCACACCCCTTCTCATTACAGAGATGCACATCACCTAATATGCTTAATTGGTAGTAGGCTTTCGAGCCTATACAGCTTGGAGTAAGACAACATGCATAAAGAGGATGATGTGGTCAAAATACTCATTTGCCTAATAATTCTGCACTCCCTGTAATCTTTCAATGTAGGGTAATAACTGCTTGATCCAAGGATAAATCTGACTGCCATTCTGGGGTCAAGAAGGAATTTTGTTTCCTAACTTGTTGCAAAATTGTGATTCAAACTGTTTTTTTTTGCCTTCTTTTGTATCAACAGCCAAAAAACAAATGTGAGGAAGGCTGAACTTGATGGATGCAAGTCTCTTTTCAGCTATGTAACTATGTAACTATAGCTCCCTGCAGCCTTTCTCAAGGAAACACTGTATTTTCTGAGAAAATACAGTGTTTACATTGAAAGCTAGGAACACCTCCAGTTGCAGTCACTCAGAATGAACCAAAGGGACTTCGGGGGGTAACATCCACTCAGATCTGCTGTCAGCAGAGCACAGGGCAGCACTGTGCACAGCATCCTGTGATTCAGTATCTCCTCCCTCTGCATGCAGACACTGAACTTTCCTCATAGAGATCCATTGATTTAATTCATCTCTATGAGGAGATGTTGATTGGCCAGGGCTGTGTTTGAATCATGCTGGCTCTGACCCTGATCTGCCTCTTTGTCAGTCTCAGCCAATCCTATGGGGAAGCACTGTGATTGGATCAGGCCACCACTTCTAATGATGCCAGCAGACTGCTTCTTTTTATGAGTCTAACAGCATGCAGAGTTACAGCTTCAGGCTTGAATATAGTAGGATTTTGCTATATTTATGGAGGCCATGAGGGGCCCAGAGGGGCTAGATGGTGGTGTTAACACTATAGGGTCAGGAATACATGTTTGTGTTCCTGACCCTATAGTGATCCTTTAAGTTCCTGAATATCTGTCTTCAAATTATAACAATCCATATGCTGAAATCTCATATGGTTCCTTATAATTTAACAAACAGTAACATTCTATTTGCTAACTGTTTCAATCGATTGTATATTAAGTAAAATGTTCCATATGCTAACCCTATTGTTTGAAATTGTCGTGGACTAACAATCCCATCAGTCTATCAGAGTTTGAAATTGCTTTACTGTGATTGTGATACTAAACTATGTCATATGTTGTTCAATATTATTGACAATTGTTCACTAATTACCATGTATATTTAAATTTTTTGGGGAAAAATCAGCTATGCACAGGACAAAGACCCTCTGGTTTATGGATGTAGACCGACCCCCTCCCTCTAGGAATTCCAGGAACCAGTTAAGAAGACAGAGACGTTGTTTTCCAAACCAATTCATTCTTTTATTGAATGCAAATTATATTTATATAAATATCTTCCTTGGTGGCGGGGGTATGAGTATATAAGTGTAACAATTGCATAACAGTTGCATAACACAAACAGCTGTTTCTCGTTATATCCTATGCTGAATTACACAAATATATTGATTGAAACCAGATGTTCCAAAATCCAAAGAAAATGAACCTTTGGGCAATAATAAGAACATATTTCATAAGCAGTAAGGTTTTCGAAGAAATGAAATAACAAACAGCTATTCCAAGTTTTAAATTAACCTATAATATAACCAGCTAGAATAGATAGTAAAATGGATATTCTATCCTTCTAAAATAAATATTCTATCTTTCAATTCCCCTCTTAGATCATATCATGATCTACCTTACGAAAAATATCCATGGGAGGCCTGCGGCAGAGAGACAAAAGGAGGTATATTCAGGAGTGCTAATCGCATTTGCGGGACTTTTGTTATTTCTTCAGCTTGATTTCCCCCATTTGCTCTGTCCCGTAGGTTTTCACTTTAAGAGGAGTTCAAGCTGTTGATTTTCAGCTTTTGTAATTATCCGTTGTATACGTTTCTTAAGCGTACAGGTTAGATAGCAATTAAAAAATATCATTAAGGCAAGTATTATCACAATGATGACAACAGGGTAGAAATTGACAAAATTAATATTATAATATTATAATTTTGATAAAAAGTTGTGATATTAATGTATGAAATTTTAAATTCAAACAACGTACTCCAGGTCTAAGAGTTCAAATAGTAAATAACTCTTTGCTTTTAAATATTAAATGGGAATAGCGCCAATAAAATATCAACCCCTGATATTTTAATAAAGATTATTCATCTTAATAATTTTTAAAAAATATTATTTTTAATTAATAAAAATTGATTAATAATAATTACTATCCAAAAATATCCTCACAATTAGTGTAGTGCATGCAATGTGTATTTGTGGTGTTGCAGTGTGTTTGTGGTGGTAAATTAAATGTGGGGGTGAGCTGTTTGTTTTTAACTTATTCCCCCTCCCTGCCCTTACCTGTGGGCAGGAAGAGGGGATTCATGGTTCACTGTTGGTCCAGTGGAGCTGGAGAACAACAAAGAGGGGGCTCTGAGAGTAATCTTACACTTCCAGCAGCAGCAGGTACTCTTCTCTCACAAGCTGCGAGAGAGTTGCTGAGGGTTGCCATGGCAACACTCCAGAATGTATTGCGGGCTGCACTGTATGTTGCCATGGCAACCTGTGGTACTGCTCTCGCGGCTCGCAAGAGAAAAGCTGCTTCTGGAGGTGTAAGATTACTCTCAGAGCCCCCTCTTCACTGTACAAACCAGCAAGGGCCAGAACTGCACTCATATATATATCTCGGTACTTGCTATATATATATGTGCAAATAAGCGACGCAGAACATGCACAGTCCCTGCCTTAGTTTGGGCATGGCTTGTTCGAAAGTTTAGGCTAAATTTTTAACAGACTAGCTTTATAGCATTCTGTAACCAGAATCACATTGGCATTGCCACAAATGCAAATCATCATTTGAATCCAACCCTTGGGGAATACAAAGTACTAGATTCCTCAGCCAATTCATTCAAACATTTTTATCAGTGGACCTAACAACTGCAAAATTTTGTCCTGGCAGTTTCTTGATGAGAATCTAAGGCTTCCAGACAGTCTTACTCAGAAACAGAGAACTTTTTGGGTAAGACATAAACTGTCTAGGGCAGTGGGAGAAGGACAATTTGCCCGAAGCTTGTTGTTACAACTGGATTTCACCAGAGCTACCTGCATGAGTAAAGCTGGGCATTGTGATCATAGAGTGACCACTCCACTGAACCAGGATGCCACAGCTCATCAAGATGAAAAAGGGGTTTGACCTGATAATCTAGGATGGTAGAAACATTTTTCTGTGTATTCTACACAAATGGATTTATTCCAAGCAGTGGGATTGGTGTCCAAGAAAGGATAATGATCTGACTCGGCAGAGATACTTTCATCTAGATTGTCCAAGTAGGATGCAACAGAACCTCCTTAGAATGTTCAGATTATAATTTGAGTAATCAAATTGGGTCATAGCCCTCTTATAGGTATTTTTTTTGTCTAATTTTTTTTTCTTGAGCATATCAAATTATATCATGAACATCGCCTGTACATTCGTTATCATATGGTCAAAAAATAAACATTCGGAGTGAGATACATGTAATGTTATTTCAAGATACATAGTTGTCACAATGGTGAAAATACACACAATTGCAATGCACTAACTTTATGACTGATCATTGTACACATAAAAAAGAAGCCAAAGAAAAAGTTACCTGCGCTCTATCCTAAATCCCTATGTATATTTAAACAAATGGAGGTTATTTAGTTACTCCAATGGCCATTGTAGGGAATGCCCGCCTGCCAACATCAAGGCAGACCCCATCAGGTGGGTCCTACTCTGACCTGTCACCTTGCTTCCTTGAGCTTCTGGCAAAGGCATCTCTAATGAGACAGAGAGGGGTATTTTTTATATAAACCCCTATATGCTTATTAACCCTTAATAGGGAACACATGGGATGGGCGGCAGCATTGTAACAAAGCTGTGTGATACAAAAAGTGTATTCAAATACAAAGAAACAAGTCCTGTGCTCACTCCCATCACTCCTGGGTGGCAGCAACAAACCACAGTACACATCAGCCCCAATATATATAGTAAAAACCAAAGAAAAAGTTACCTGCACTCTCTCCTAAATCCCTATGTATATTTAAATGAAGAAAGACATGTCTCGTGCTGAATTTTTCCATTATGTATTGTACACTATGCATAACATTGCCACATGGGTGCCCTCGCCACCTACATTTACATCGTAATCCCATTCATTATTATATATGTACTATACAGAATTAAGAAATCTTACCTAATCACGCTGGCCAGTGGCCACTGCGTGACTAATAAAGGGTGCTCGCTCTGGGTGGGTTTTGTGGGTATTTCATTTGAGGCATTTGGGCTTTTTATCACCGTTACGATTCCCTGAGCTAGATTCTCCAATGAGTAATCCTGGTACTCCTGCTCCCTATCTAACTCTTTGGCTCTCCTCCTGGTTCGCTCCCCTTCCTCCTTCCTCACCTTTTCCATTGGTTACCATATCCCCAAGTATTTCTGGTGTAGGCTCCTTGTAGACCAGTGTAATTCCCCCAGGCCCCTTACATCCTCAACTCGGTTTATCCATTGGGCCAGTGTGGGTGGTTCCACATAGCTGTGATTAATGCATTTGGCTCTGCCACCAGAAACCAGGGTAGTTTTTGATTGTTCATTACCTTTGTGGAATTAGGCCAACCCAGTACCTGTGAGGGGGTCATTTTAGGGATGTCCAGAAATATAACTTTAATAGCCCCCCAGCACTTGTACCCAGAAGGGGTGTATTTTCGAGCACTGTCACCAAATGTTGAATACTCTGCATTCTTCCCGCAGACACTTTCAACATCTGTCACTCACATTGGAGAAGTGTACAGGCAAAATGGAAGGTGTTCTGTGCCACATGGCTACTCTTTTATAGAAAGTCTCCCTGTGAGCTAAGCTGATGGAGTATTTAATCACTTACCCCATTATATATTCCCAGTCCTTGTCTGCAATCTGTATTCTTAGTATATAACACCATTTCTCCCAGAAGGTGGGGGAGTTGTTCCCCGGGTTGTTTTTCAGGATGAGATTATAACAATGTGATAGGGGTTGGTGCATTTTATTTCCACTAGTACAGGAAACTTCAAAGGGAGTTAGTTCCCGCTGTCCCCAAGTCGGCAAAACATGCCTCTTGAGGTATAGAGACAACTGGGAGTATTTCATTGTATCCAGCAGGGATGCTTGGGCAGTACTACCCCTGATCTCTGTGAGGGTAGGGAATATAGCGTTTTTCAATGCTGATCTAATCGTTGCCAGATCACTCCCTAGAATGCATTTGGCAGTTTCTCCACCTGAACCATGCTGGAAGTCAGGGTTATTATCAAGAGAGCATAAAGGTAATATCTCAGGTGATAGTTTGCACACGGTTTTAGTCGTCAGACAGGGTAGAGTCATCAGAGGGGCTTTAACAAAGCTCTGTTCTAGGCCATAACAAGCTTCTGAGGATTTTTGTTCGTCCACTCTATCAGGCGTACCAGGAGTGCAGCAACATAATAGTGGTAGATGTGGGGAAGTCCCAACCCTCCTCTGTCCCCCAGGGCAGTCAGGATTTTGAATGAAATGTGGGGATGTCTAGAGAGCCATACATATGATGCAAACATGCGTCTCATTGCGTTAAAGAAGATGCTTGGTATTTGGATAGGCAGTGTCTGGAAAAGATATAAGATTTTTGGTAATACCATTATTTTAATAAAAGGTATCCTCCCATCATTGATAGGTTTGGTAAATCCCATGTTGTCAAGTCCTGTTTGACCTGTTCCAGTAGTTTAGTATAGTTGGCCTTGTATAGGCTAGATGTCATTGGGGTGAAATGAACCCATGGGTATTTGACTCCCTTTTGAGCCCATTGGAAACCATAAGTGTTAGTTATTTCAATTTTTCCAGTGCTAGGGACACCTATTTCCAATATTTCACACTTGTCGATGTTAATTTTAAAATTCGATAGTGCACTAAATCTTTTTAGTTTATGTACTATATGTTGGAAAGACTGGGCCAGTCTAGTGATTGATATAAGGACATCATCGGCAAAGGCCGACACCTTAACCTCCCCTTCCTGGTATTTGTAACCATGGATGTTATCATTGGCTCGAATGGCATGTAATAATGGCTCTATTGAGAGTATGAACAGGAGCGGGGAGAGAGGGCACCCCTGATGGGCCCCGTTCCCAATTGGGAATTGCTGTGAGTCTCGGCCATTAACCCCAACTGTAGCAGATGGGCCGGTATATAGAGCCATGACCCATTGGCAGTCCTTCGTCTCAAGCCCCAGTGCCTCTAATGTTGCGAATAGAAATAGCTATACCACTCTGTTAAATGCTTTTTCAGCGTCAGTTGAGAAAAAAGTAATGGAATTGTTAGTTGTTCTCACCCCGTGCACTAGGTTTATAATTTTGGTGGTGTTCTCCTTCGCATTCGTGGCAGGGATGAATCCAGACTGGTCAGAGTGAACCAGCCCAGGCAGTAAGGGCCTGAGATGAAGCACCAATTGTGACAGACCCATCTGTCTTTAAACTACTTTTATTTCTCCTTGGTTTGTCTGTTTGTTCAGCTATTTCCCTGTCCGTACGGTCCCTACATTTATTATTATTATTATTATTATTATTATTGCCATTTATATAGCGCCAACAGATTCCGTAGCGCTTTACAATATTTATTCCCCTGTTTTACCGAAAGAACTGCCGAACAGCCGGCCACCCAGCATGGAAGTGTGCTGCTTGTTAACCTCTTGGCCTCATTATAACATTGTGGTTAACCGCAGACACTTCCTAATTGTCGAATGTTGGCTGGGTGGTCGTCGTTCATATGAACGAACACGTGGCAGCGGCAATCTTGGATATAGGAATGCCCAACGGTGTTCGTCGACGATTTCACGGAACTGAAAATAGACACTATTTTCCCACGAACACCGCTGAAGCCGCCGACCTCCCTTCTTATGTTCTTCAATCATACGTACGCCGTACCATTCGGTACTTTTCATAGGCGTGCGCAGCCTGTTGCATTAGGGTGTGCACCCTAAAGTACAAACACAAATGCCACGTGTATATGTATTTTTATATACACATACATATATATACATATATACACACACATATATATACAAATACAAATATACATAGGTGCAGTGTGTGATTGTGAGGCAGTGAATGGGGTTGGGGGGGTAACGGGGTAGTGACAGGGGTAAGAAACATAGAAACATAGAATGTGACGGCAGATAAGAACTATTCGACCCATCTAGTCTGCCCAATTTTCTAAATACTTTCATTAGTCCCTAGCCTTATCTTATAGTTAGGATAGCCTTATGCCTATCCCATGCATGCTCCTTTACTGTGTTAACATCTACCACTTCAGCTGGAAGGATATTCCAGGCATCCACTACCCTCTCAGTAAAATAATACTTCCTGATATTTTTAAACCTTTGTCCTTCTAATTAAGACTATGTCCTCTTGTTGTGGTAGTTTTTCTTCTTTTAAATATAGTCTCCTCCTTTACTGTGTTGATTCCCTTTATATATTTAAATGTTTCTATCATATCCCCCCTGTCTTGTCTTTCCTCCAAGCTATACATTTTAAGATCCCTTAACCTTTCCTGGTAAGTTTTATCCCGCAATCCATGAACCAGTTTAGTAGCCCTTCTCTGAACCCTCTCTAAGGTATCAATATCCTTCTGAAGATACGGTCTCCAGTACTGTGTACAATACTCCAATTGAGGTCTCACCAGTGTTCTGTACAATGGCATGAGCACTTCCCTCTTTCTACCGCTAATACCTCTCCCTATACAACCAAGCATTCTGCTAGCATTTCCTGCTGCTCTATTACATTGTCTGCCTACCTTTAAGTCATCAGAAATAATCACCCCTAAATACCTTTCCTCAGTTGTTGAGGTTAGGACTCTATCAAATATTCTGTACTCTGCCCTTGGGTTTTTACGTCCAAGATGCATTATCTTGCACTTATCCACATTAAATGTCAGTTGCCACAATTCTGACCATTTTTCTAGTTTACCTAAATCATTTGCCATTTGGCTTATCCCTCCTGGAACATCAACCCTGTTACATAGCTTAGTATCATCAGCAAAAAGACATACCTTACCATCAAGACCTTCTGCAATATCACTAATGAAAAAATTAAAGAGAATGGGTCCAAGTACAGATCCCTGAGGTACCCCACTGGTGACAAGTCCAAGCTTCGAATATATTCCATTAACTACAACCCTCTGCTGCCTGTCACTCAGCCACTGCCTTACCCATTCAACAATATTGGAATCCAAACTTAAAGATTGCAGTTTATTGATAAGCCTTCTATGTGCAACAGTGTCAAAAGCCTTACTGAAA
>OW240912.1:415446865-415464758 GCA_933207985.1 Pelobates cultripes | reverse complement strand
TGCCGTCAGCAGATTTAATGCAGTGTTTGTCCAGTGGGAATGTGTCTGTTAGGACCAATTCCCTATATATAATCCAGTTTGTACAAACACCCAGAGATCTGAGAATCACAGCCGAACACTGATGTTTAATCTGTAAGTAAAATCTGATGCAGACAATGCTGTTCACTGTATAAAATGCAACATTTATTGAAGCTTATATTAAGGTAACATTATGCAACTTCAGAGAAAATTATTACAACGAAACTAGTTATGTGGCAGATACATTTTTAAAGATGCAGTTTAATAGTGTATATTACACACACACAGCTGCATGGATTATTTATTTGTGTACAAGGGTCCTAATTATTTTACCTGTACAAACATTGCCATAATGCAGATTTTTAAAGTTTTCTGCCAACTAACAAATTGAACCCTTTCCTTATCTCTATAAACAGAGAATACGTTACGAAGTTACTTGGTAGTGAAGAGGTTAATGATATAGTAATCAGCAGTTTAAGTAAATCACGCACATGGTTATTCATTAACCCATTAAGGACACATGATATGTGTGACATGTCATGATTCCCTTTTATTCCAGAAGTTTGGTCCATAAGGGGTTAAAAGAGTAAATTGTTGGGAATTCGTACTGAATTCGTGACCTGCTCTGTCTTAAAATGTGAAATGAACTTTAAATTTACAGCGATTCACACATCTTTGTTTTCCTTCTTTCTTTATTTCCCCTCTGTTTCACTGGTCTCTCTTTTTAAGGAGATCAACTTTATATTTTTAGTTACACTTTTTAAATTAATTAAGATTTTAATAGTTTTTGTACATTGATGTATTTTTATATATGATATATTTTTTGATACAAACATGTGAATGTTTATCCAAAAATATTAAATTGAAGCTGAAGCTTTTCTTTTCTTTTCCTGCTTTGGAGACTCCTGTGATTATGTCTCTGTTCCTATTTACTGAACCTATTATTGTACCTGTCATTTATCGCTATGAGCTGTTCAGACTCAACAATAGAAACATAGAATGTGACGGCAGATAAGAACCATTCAGCCCATCTAGTCTGCCCAATTTTCTAAATACTTTCATTAGTCCCTGGCCTTCTCTTATAGTTAGGATAGCCTT
Source organism: Pelobates cultripes (assembly GCA_933207985.1). Classification (NCBI taxonomy): domain Eukaryota; kingdom Metazoa; phylum Chordata; class Amphibia; order Anura; family Pelobatidae; genus Pelobates; species Pelobates cultripes. The sequence goes on along the minus strand of OW240912.1, from coordinate 415,463,642 downwards.
ATGCCTATCCCACGCATGCTTAAACTCCTTTACTGTGTTAACCTCTAGAAGGCTGGAAGGCTATTCCATGCATCCACTACCCTCTCAGTAAAGTAATATTTCCTGATATTATTTTTAAACCTTTGTCCATCTAATTTAAGACCATGTCCTCTTGTTGTGGTAGTTTTTCTTCTTTTAAATATAGTCTCCTCCTTTACTGTGTGATGATTACCTTAATATATCACAATATCCTTATAAATATTTCCATTATAAAATAATTTGACTGGTGACATTTTATAAATAAACTATAGTTCAGCCACTTAGCCACATATTTTATTGTTCCATTTCACTGTCCGATGTTAGACTCTGTACACAAGAGAACCTGTGATCTTAAAGGGACATGATAGGTGCGATAATGGTTTTATCTCATAGATGTATTTATCCCACCTGGACTCCTTCATTTTATAACGGATTAACACTGTATGAAGGTCTTGGCCACCCACATCCCAGCCCACTCCTAGCTTTACCTATTCATACCAACAATGGTTATTGGTAATAATCCAGGCTGTCCATTGTTGTTCAGTCTAATGTTGTCTCATTGCAGAGGAGATGGCTGCCTGAGGCTCTAGTTTCCAAAGCAATTTAATATTGACAGGAAGAACGGTGCCATGGGACTCCAGGTACTACAACCACTTCAATGAGATGGAGTGGTTATAGTGCATGGAGTGACCCTTTTTATGCCAACAAAGATTATGCCTTAATTGAATATGCTTCCCATTGGAATGCAGTAATTAAACTATATTTGCCTTAAATTTGCTGCCCTAGCCAGCTTTATAGTCTTTCCAGGATTTCACCTCTCCCACTCCTGTGTTCTTCTCGTTTCACTTTGTGTCTCCCACACACTCCCATACCTTACACTCTCTCCCTCCATTAGAATCCTACCGATTGACTTATTGACCTATGGCCACTTATCCTTAAGTTTGCAAGTCTCCACTCTTGTTGCAGAATTTTAATTGACTGGGTTCCTTAGCTTATTTCCTGTCCTTCCCTTTCCATTCTGACATGGCAGCACTACAAGAATGAGATATCATGCCATTTCCTTCCAGTGCCAAGCCCCATATTATTGAAATAAATGAAATGTTTCAAAAATCAAATCTCTTCCTATTTTACATTTAACTCTACCTCTGTTTTCTACTGGTGAGCTTATCTTAGTGCAGGAGCTTCCTGCTACAGAGAAGGTGATGGTACATGGTGGACTTCAAGTAACTTGTCAACAAATTATTAAAAGGTTTAACTACTTTATTATTATTATTTGCAATTATAGAGCGCCAACATATTCCGTGGCGCTTTACAATATTATAACAGGGGGAGATTTAAAAATAAATGAGGCGATTACAAAAACTTACAGGAACAATAGGTTGAAGAGGACCTTGCTCAAACGAGCTTAAAGTCTAGAGGACTTGGACTATAAAACACAACAGGACAGGAGAATAGGAGTCAAACAAGGTGGAGTGAAGCAGAGCTGGAAGAAAGAGTAGAGTGCTGCCCTTTAGGAGAGAGCAAGGGACAAGTGTGTGAGGTAGAGTTTACTCTGAGAAGGAATATGTTTTTCTGGAGAGATGAGTTTAAAGGCACTTCTTGAATGATTGAAGACTAGGGGAGAGTCTGGTAGCGGTAGGCACACTTTTGCAGAGAAAGGGAGCCACCTGCGAGAAGTCCTGCAAGCGTGAGTTGGGTGTACGGGTGTGAGCAACAGACAGGAGAAGGTCACGGGCAGAGTGGAGGGAACGAGAAGGGACATTCAGTGAAGAGATATAAGAGAGGATAGAAATGTTCTGTGCTTTATAGGCATGGATTAGTATTTTTAATTGACTCATATAGGATACAAGAAGCCAATGTAACCAAACGCCTGGACACTTCTGGTATCATAGCCACTACAGAGACAGAGCTCTTACAATTTCCCTTTAGTTTAAAAAATGGAAGAAAAATGGGAAGAAAGGCAGTAGAAAAAGGGAAAAACAGGGAAAAGGATGGATAAGGGGATAGGATAAAGAAAGAAAACTCGTTTGAAAAGTACATAGAAAATAAAGTTTGAAACGTTGTTGATAACAATCCTAAGCGCCTGCATAAAACATGCTTCAGTTACAGTTATATTATGGCACAATACCGATCTGAAATATTTCAAACACACAAAAAAAAGTCCTTCAGTTGAATTTGCTCTTAGTTAAATGAGTATTGATAACTTGATTATATTGATCTTCTGAAAATGTATCTTTCAAATATTTTAAGATGGTTAGAGATCGGATATAAACTGGCTTCCAGATACAGTGTTTGTTGCAGTTTACTTGTCTATGTAGAGTAGGGATTGTAGCTGCATTAGTCCAATAATGTAGATGTAAAATAGATGACATTCATGTCTTGTAATACCTTTTTATAGAATTTTGGAATGAGAAGCTTTCAGGAGATCCTTCCTTTCTAAAATCTAAAGCATTTCTGAGCAAAAACAACACATAGAATTCAAAGTTGAATTGTGATAGGGGATATAAGCGACCTCAGCGCAGATAAGAATTAGACACCATTCTCACAGAGGGTCGTAAATAATTTGTGTATGGATCAAAAAGGGAGGGGAAAGACATATAAAACAAGCAGTGCAGGAGATGGTTCTATAAGGGGAAGAGGTGAGAAACGGATACAGATTAAGAATGCATTCAAGAATATTATTTTACATAGTAATATATAAATAGTATATATAATACATGGTGGGCCAAAATAGTAGGGTTTTAGGAGTCAATAACATTTTTATTAATGAACAAATTTCAATGATATTACACACAATGAAGGCTCAATGAATGGAGATTTGTTAGATTAGGTACGGAAGATGACATTTTTAATATGAGCTCCATTTGCCACCTCACAAAGTCCAGCTCTTTCAGTTGCATTGTTCATGAGATTGGTTAATGTTTGAGACTCTAGCGCTCAAATTTCAGCATGTATATTATTGAGGAGCTCAGGTGTTTGCAGTTCACGTACACCCACTTCTTAGATATCCCCACAAAAAGTAACCAGGAGCTGAAAGGTCAGGTTAATGTGTCAGTCAATTAATCTGGGAATGTCTTAAAATTATCCTCTTGCCTAAAAATTGTCTCAGGAGGTTCATTGTGGCCATAGCTGTATGAGAAACGGCCCCATCCTGTTGAAACCACATTGTAGAATGATTTTGTCTATGCATTAAAATAATAGTTCAGCAAAAATGAAAAAAAAAATCCTGGTATTTTTATTCGTTACTCATGATGAATCTCTTAAGAATGAGTAATTATAAGCACATGCATCAAAATTAATAAACTACTAACAAATAAAATATTTACCTGTCAAATCCTACTCTGAATTTTGGCCCACCCTGTATATATATTTACATTTGTCTAACCATTTTCTTATTATTATTGAATATTTTTAGATCTTTGGAGAATTGTGAATGGAGAACAATACTAAGTTTACTGAATTTATTCTCATCGGATTTCCTGGACTCCCCCAGAAGTTCCATCCTTTGGTTTCAGTAACATTGTTCTTGATCTATATTATAGCGATGACAGCAAATGGCACCGTATTATTTCTGATCAGTGTGAAGGAACATTTACAGCAACCAATGTATCTAATGATATTTAACCTTTCTCTTTCCGACCTCATCTTCGACACAATAACCTTACCAAAAATCATTGCCATGTATTGGTTTGGAGATGGAAAGATGTCCTTCATAGCATGCATTGTTCAGACATTCTGTGTCCATTTTCTGGCTAACAGTAATTCTTTTACTATCATGCTAATGGCTGTTGATCGTTATGTTGCCATTTGGAACCCCTTGAGATACCCTTCAATAATCACCAATAAATTAATTGGTTGTCTTTGCTGCATTTTATGGCTCATCGCAGCATGTTTTCCAATGCCACCGTTACTAAAAGTTGCACAGGTGCCTTACTGTGGCAACAAAGTAAAAAATTGTTTTTGTTCCATCTCTTCAATTATTCCATTGTCATGTGTGGACACATTTTTCATTACGGAACTTGCTTTTACCATTGCCATGGTTACACTTCTGATCCCATTAACTTTTATTATATTGTCATACATCGCCATAATAAGGACAGTCTGCTTGTCTGGACGGAATGGAAACTGTCAGAAGGCATTTTACACCTGTTCTCTACACTTGTTTATTATTTGCATGTACTTCATCCCTCGGTTATTTGTTTATACATGTAATCAGCTCCGTTTGATTCTTAATGCTGACATAAGGGCCTTGCTTCTTTGTCTCTACACATTTGTGCCACATGTTGCCAATCCTATTATATATTGTCTGAGGACTAAGGAAATTAAAACCACTATTGAAAAAATATTTTGTTTAAACAAGAATATTGGTCATCTAAAAATCTAGGGCAAGAATGCTCAATATTATGCATTCACCATATAAATACATTTATAAATTACTACATATACGCATACTTTGACTTATGTTTTTTTCTTAAAATACATAAATGCACACTTATTAGACTTGGCAATTTGTTTCATCATGAACTAAAATTTGCCACCATTAACGGATTGAGAAGAGTCCCTATTCAAACTTAAGAGATGTAAAAGACCCTGGACACACACTCTGGGGCTCTCTTTAATGCCTGGATTACAATAAAGATTTAAAGCAATGATTTTGGCTGGTGGTAAATCCTTATACCCAGGGGATCTGTTACTATTTATTATTGTAATTTCCATTTTAGAAGGATACATTGCTCTTTACTATATTGTAATAAACAATTTATGATTGCTGAAATTTTATTAGCATGGCAAATTGTCGCTAGTGCACATTTGTTTATCTGAGACTTTATATGCATTATACATATTTTTTTTATTTTGATTTAAAAAACATTTTTTTTTAAGGGAATTATAACGTGTTGTTTAATACTCTTAAACAAATGCATAGGATGACATGAATCTGCTCACTAGAAGGTATTACCATAACTTGATTTCTTATACAATTTCATTATAATTGAACCGGTTACACTATCACCTCATAATAAGAGACCCAAATAAATTCAAATGTTGCTCTAAATATGTGTTAAATGAAAATTACATGAATTATTATTTAAAAAGGCAGGGGATTTAATGCAACTATCCACTGCAGCGTTCCACAAACATATAAGGTCATCAATGTACCAAAAATAAATATCAAACAATTTGATGGGGGCCTACCTTCTTCAGAGACGTGGGTGGACTCCCACTAACCCATAAAAAGATTGGCATAGGAGTGTAACACGTTTTGGACATCTCTAACATGCACAGCAAGGGCAGCTCACTATAGAAATTGAGGTAGTTTCTCACAGATGTTTTCATTAAATAATTAGATTTCAATATATAAATACTATTTTTTCTTAGCAGGCAGACAATTAATTTAGCATAATCACTTATTTTGGTTTTAGAATGTAGGCATTTTTTTTCCAATGCTTTTATGAAATAATGATCGTGTCTCTTAATGTCAGGACCTGCTCTCCTCTGTTCTGATGTCTGACTTGGCTTCTGGTATCCAGTACTGTTTTTACAATTCTTGTTTAGTTTTTCTGGTTTTCTATTCTATGTCTGGTTTTCTTTATGCTGGGTTTCTGAGTTCATTCCTATTTTCCGTCCCTGGATTTCCCGGTCTCTTGGTTTCATTTAAATGTTTGTTTTATGTTGCCACACCCGTTTGTTTCCATTTTCCTTTTGTCTCAGCCTGGACCTGCAGCACTCTTTCAAGTCTCTGCCCTTTCTTGCAGGTAAGTGCTATTGTGGTTTAGTATGGTTCTTTTAGCGAACATTAGGCAGTGTAGGACCTGCCGAATATGGGGTACAATGGCGTTGTGGCAGGCAATGTATGATCATATAATGTAACTAAATCCCCATACCTTTCATATATAGTGATTAGTTATGTCTCCTATTGTTTTGCCTATTATATCTTGTCTTGTTTTATTTTGTAATCCCATTCCATGTACAGTCCCGTCCTGTCCTGCCCCTGTTTAGTTAATGTTCCCTTATGTATTGTGTACATGTTATGGGTTTAGCTTCCTAGCCTTCTCTGGTTCTGGGTTCTATAAGTTCTGTCTTGTTTTCATGTTTGGTGACTATCCTAGCCTTGCCTTGTTTCTGTACTGGATACATTCTTGCTGGAGAGCCTCCCTATTCAGCTCCTGGGAGGTCTGCTTAATTCCAAGCTCCCAGTTCCTGGAATCCGCTGTAGCTGCATCAGGGTTCTGGTATGCACCAGACCCTGCACCAGACCCTGATAATCCACTTCTATGCTGAAGACTCCTAACTTCTCATCAGGCACTCAGGGGTCCTGGTTTCCGTACTGCCACCCGTGACACTTAAATATCATAAAGATCACATTCTTCAGTTTTAATTTTCATTGACACTTCAATTTTGCCTATTAGATACATGCTTATATGTTACATATTGTTAAGTATGTACTTTATCCGTGTATGGTTTTTTTAGCCATGGTCATTCTATTTGATACAGTATGCATATGTAATAATTTATATTTTTCTACTTTTTTTTTTTTTTTACAATGTCTGACTTATCCTGATTTAAATAGACAATTTAAGCTCCGAAATCACCTTCATTTAGTTATTTAGTAATTGAATTGTTTTGACATGCAGCATAAGTTTGTAAATCAGGCATCTCAAGCTCTACCCCCCTCTCTTAGATATTGATGAACTACAACTACCTTTAGTGTCTGGCCATTTATTACATTCAATGTATTCTGGGAGTTGTATGCCATCAGTATCTGGGGGACAGAGTTTGAGAACCCTGATGTAAACTATACTGATGCAAGATGATGTGTGTGTCCTGTGCTTCTCTGTGAGAAACATTGGATTTCTTATAGAGAAGCCTAGACTGGTGGACCAGGTGGTGGTTGTGCATGTCTCATGTGTCCTTAATGCTTGTCTATGAGAAGCATTTGAGAAGCAAGGCGTGATGACTTCAATGAAGGGGGATCTGGCTATAGGAGGACAATAAATCTAAAATAATAAAGTAATGTAATTCTTTTAATTTCTTAATGTAATTAGAGGTTTCCTTTGAGGAATATGCTTTTCCTTCTGATTATAGGCTTTTTTGTGTCTAACACTTTAATATTAACATATGGTGTACATGTGTCACAACAACAATGTTAAAAGGAACTCTCTAGGCACCACCAACACCATTACATTTAATGTAGTAGTTTTGATACATAGACCCTGTCCCTGCAGTCTGACAAAAAAAATACATTGCCGTCTTAAGACTTTTTTAATTTTACCTATGTGGTTTTATAAAGCACAGGTCATGTCAAACTAACTTGATTGCATTCTATGAAGAAGTAAATAGAATTTTGAAGCTTCAGAGGGATTTAGATAGACTGGGGGACTGGGCACTCAAATTACAGATGAAATCTAATGTAGAAAAATGCAAAGTTATGCATTTGGGCATAAAGAATACCCAAGCAACTTATACCCTTAATGGAAGCAGATTAGAGACTACAACACACGAGAAGGACTTGGGAATTGTTATAGACCACAAACTATGCAATAATGTGCAATGTTAATCAGCAGTGGCTAAGGCCAGTAAGCTATTGTCATGCATGAAAGAGGGCATTAATTCTCAGGATGAGAATATCAATTTGCCTCTTTTATAAATCACAGGTAAGACCACATCTTAAATATGCTGTGGAATTTTGGGCACTTGTTCTAAAGAAGGATATTATGGCACTAGAAAGAGTGCAGAGGCGGGCTACAAGATTATTAAAAGGAATGGAACACTTTAGCTATGAAGAAAGGTTAACAAATGTAAACCTCTTCAGTTTAGAAAAATGTCACTTCAGGCGGGTATGATAACATTATACAAATATATTCGGGGCCAATACCAACCATTGTGTGGAAATCTATTCACAAACCGGACTTTACATAGGACTTTTACCACAACAAGAGGACATAGTCTTAAATTAGAGGGACAAAGGTTTAAAAATAATATCAGGAAGTATTACTTTACTGAGAGGGTAGTGGATGCATGGAATAGCCTTCCAGCTGAAGTGGTAGAGGTTAACACAGTAAAGGAGTTTAAGCATGCGTGGGATAGGCATAAGGCTATCCTAACTATAAGATAAGACTAGGGACTAATGAAAGTATTTAGAAAATTGGGCAGACTAGATGGGCCGAATGGTTCTTATCTGCCGTCACATTCTATGTTTCTTTGTTTCTATGACTCGAGGTCATGCGTTTAGACAGGAAAAGGAAGATTTCGTATAAGGCAAAGGAAATGTTTGTTTCTTTAACCATAAGAACAATAAGGATGTGGAATTCTCTGCCTGAAGGAGTGGTTTTATTAGAGTCTGTACAGATGTTCAAACAGCAACTCGATGCATTCAAGAATATTCAAGGATATAATTTTTCAACCGCAGGGTAATAGCTTCTTGATTAGAGTTGAGGGAACCCGGACTGTAAAGTTCAGGTTCGTACCGAGCATTACGTTTATTTGGACCCTGGACCCGAACACGGACATATCACTGTATGTTCGGGTTGGAGTTCGGTGTTCGGCAATTTAATGGCACGTTTTCAAAGGCTGCAGGGCAGCCAGTCAACAAGCGTTTGACTCGTGTGCCCTTAGAAGCCATCACAGCCATGCCTACTAATGGCATGGCTGTGATTGGCCAGTGCCTCTATATATAAGCTGGAGTCGCGTAGCACCGCACGCACATGAGGTCTTATTAGTGTAGGGGGAGGATGCTGCCGCTGTGAGGGACAGCTTAGGAAAGAATTCTGCAAACTAGTACATTAGTGGGGTGCACTTCATATCTGAGAGTCAAATAGAAGCGTCAAATACTGCTGTCACATTGCAGTTTTAAAACTTACAATTTTTGGGGTGCTAAACTGCTAAATAGTATTTTAGTGGGGTTCATTTCATATCTGAGAGTCAAATAGAAGCGTCAAATAGTGCGCTTACAGCGCAGTTGTAAACATTCGAATTGTTTTGCTGCTAATCTGCTAAATAGTACATTTTGGGGCCTGCTCTTCATATCTGAGAGTCAAATTTAAGCGTAACTTTGATTCGAATTTACTACATCGGTCACTTGTAATATTGTTTCACACCTACAACACTTGTTACACAGATCTAAGTGACCGAAAACAGATTGATATTTTCTACACTAGAAACTACCAGAACTATATTTAAACCAGTTATCAATAGCTAAGAGGTACTTAAACAATATTGTAATTCTGGGGCAATACCCTCACAAGTCAATCTGAGAGGTCAGTTTATAGGGAAAACTGTTGCCTGGATACAATTCTAAAACAATTTCCATATGTCCTTTGCAGACTTTATATGCTGGAAAAACACAGGTGCCAACTGCTGTGGCTTTCTGCAGTGTGTATTCCGGCAAGGAGGGCAGGCTTGAGGTGTGGGTGGAAGATGATGAGGTCCAAGACCCCACATGGAATCAAGGTCATGCGAGTGACGTGTGCAGATTGGAGGAAGAGGTGCTGGTCGCACAGAGGCACCAGCACAGCATAAGAGGGAGCAGGGTGCAAAAGCGGAGTGGCCGTCCCCTAGTGCTCCTCAGCATGTATTATCTTTAGAATCCCACAGTTATCCAAGTAAGAGTTGAAGCGATAAAAAGAACCATAGCAGATTTAACTAGCCTTTTGCAGTTTTGCAGTCTGGTGACCAGGACCCAGACACTGTCTGGGCTGCGGTCGGACGACCGGGACCCAGTACGCCTTATTTAGAAGTTAGTAGTCACAGTGTGGAATGGATTAGCAGGGTCTGGTGCAGGGTAACCGCACGCCCCCTGGTGTTGAGCACCAGTGTTTGTGCGGCCACATACCAGGACACTGATGCAGCTTCAGTAAAAAGAGTACTGGACACCAGACTGATCCGCAACTTGGAACAGGATGTGACATTCACTGTAGCGGCTGTGTGCGCTTTCGGCGTTCTCACGATAGTGGAGTTGCAGCTGCAGCACGCACGGGTCAGTGGCTCTGCACCAGACTTCCCTCCAATTGATCAGAGTTAAAGGATTTCAAGTGGACTCATTACAATTACAGGGCCTCTAAACAGTCCTGTATTGTTATTTGTCGTCACTACCTTGGTCATATGCGTGCCTACTTCCTTACCTGCATGTGGTAGCCGTTTCTCAGGGTCCCTGTACGGAATCGAACCCTGATTCCCCGTTACCCATGGTCACCACAGTAGGCGCAGTCAAAGGCATCGAAAGTTGATATGGATTAACATACGAATGCGTCGTCACCTTCTCGTTGGGGAGCACATTGAAAAAGTGCTCTAGCATGACTAGCTGGATGATCTCCTCCAGGAACTTGGCTTGATAGGAGTTGAGCCAGTTCTGGGTGGCCCTTGTGATGCCTTGGTGTATACCTAGATATATCAAAACTGCTGCAGAAAGTGCAGGCCGTCTGTGCGAGCTTTTGGCGTTGTCACCCTGCTGCTGTTCGCCTGTCTGTGCTGCAGTGTAACGTCGGCTTCCGGCTTACCGCCTCATGAGACTGTGCGAGCAGCAGCAGGCGAGGCGAGTCACTGTGTCAGTCACTGTGCAGAAGTTTTCTTTTTTTGTATGTCCCAATATTTTGGGGGCTACCACAATTAAAAAAAAAAAAAATAAATAAAAAAAAAATAAAAAAAAAAATATATATATATATATATATATATATATATATATATATATATATATATATATATATATAAAAATCAATAAAGGGAGCACACCAGGACTTCAGTAAAGTGCAAAAAGTATTTACTGTATCCAAAACATGATACAAATTCTGTGTAGAGAGAATCAACGTTTCGACCCTACCGGGGTCTTTATCAAGATCACAGTGAAATGTGGTTATGGTGAATAATATATACATACAAATAAAGTGTCGCTTACCAATCAGATAGTCGAGACCCCGATCAGCTACAGACACCGGAAGTGAGAAGACCACGTGAACAGTGCATATCATGTGACTGGGTTACTGAGTAATCTGCGTGATAATGCTACAAACAGAAGATCGGGTAGCCGGCACCGCCGTGATACCCGGAAGTGCTCCAGACCACGTGGGGGTGGTCATGTGACAGAGAGTCATGTGACAAGGTTGCTAAGCAACCAGTCTAACAATGTCTAATTCTTCCTTCTCTAACCGGAGATCGAAGAAGCAGATAGCGAGTACTACATATGGAGGACAGAATCAAGTAAAAACCCCACTATAAGGATGATCTATAGGTGACAAAAAGTGCAAAGTGCAGAGGATCATATGCATGTGCAAAACAGTGAGGAGAATATATATAAACTACAAAGCAGATCAATCCCAGGTGGGGAATAGAAAGTCACTATTACATATACAGAATTCTAAATATATACATATATACATCAACAGTGCATTATACTGTGTTATAGTCTACCCAATAGTAAAACAATATATCTCTTATAAGTTTACTGATGTTTGGTCTATTGAAGTCCAAGCAGGAGCATAAAATATACTACACACACTGTGTGTGTATAAAGTCAGGACTCTGAGTCCTAAGTGTATATTACTGAGCTCTACTTCCTATTTGTCAGACGGCACTGACCAAATCTTATCTACCTTTACTTTCCATGGTGAATCTATTGTTGAATATATGCAACAAATGGATAAAAAAGTATACTCAAAAAAAGTATACAAAAGAATAAATATGTACAGGGAAAATCCAGATTCTACAGAAAAACTACGTATTGTGTTGCTACCCTAGATATGTGAACAAGAGTGGGCATCAACAATATATATTGTATCATGTTAAAGGAACATCGAGAGAACTAAATGTTCATTAAGTCCCTTCGGGGTTACGGTATTTAAGTGATGTATCCAGTAGGCTTCACGTTGGAGTAGCAACTTAGATCTATCACCTCCTCTAGGTGGTATCGGTACATGGTCAATGGCTATGAATCTGAGAGTAGGCAGATGGTGTTGTGCTGATAAAAAATGTTTCGCCACCGGTTTATCCGTTTTTTGATCTCTGTAGGCTGTGTTGATTCCCGAGCGATGTCCCCTAATCCGATCTCTTAAAGTCATGTCGGTCTTCCCAACGTAGGCTAAGCCACACGGACAAGTAATCATGTACACTACATATGTTGTCATACATGAAATATAATGCTTGATGGGGATGCGTTTACCACTGTGCGGATGTACAAATGTGGTTCCAGTGAGCATATGGCCACATGTAACGCAGCCGCTACATTTGTAGCAGCCTTTCTTTTGGATTTTTGGCATCTTGGCATAGCATACTCGAGGATCATTCTTAACCAATAGATCTCTCAGGTTCCGATTTCTTTTATAACTGATGATAGGATTGACTTTAAATTTGTCAGAAAGATTTTGGTCCACCTGGAACATATTCCAATGTTTACGAATGCATCTTTTGAGGAAGGGAGTTGCAGTGTTGAATGTGATAGGGAGGAAGATATTATTCTTCTTCATAGGGCTTATATTATTACTTTGATTGTATTTCTTCCAAGCATTCATCATAGCTTTTTCCAGGACTCGTGGATGAAAGCCCCTTGTCAGGAAGCGATCCCAAGCTTCCTGGAGCTGCTGATCGCAGTTAACTGGATTACTATTATACCTCATAACCCGGAGGAATTGTGAGATAGGTAGTGAGTCCTTGACATGCTGAGGATGGAAGCTAGTAGCAGTCAACAGTGTATTCCGATCTGTTGTTTTTCGAAATAAAGTAAACCCTAATTGATTTTCAGTTTTAAATATCTTCACATCCAAGAATTCAATGCTGTGCTCATTCCAATTCAGTGTTAACCTAACTGGTATGGGTAAAGTGTTGATCTGCTGAACCATCTCTTGAAGTGTGGATACAGTGCCTTCCCAGATCACAAAAATATCGTCCACAAATCTAGCATATTTAAGTATATATGGCTGATATTGCTGTAAAATGTACTTAGCTTCAAACCAGTACATAAAGCCATTGGCATAGGCTGGTGCCATGGCTGCGCCCATGGCAGTACCTGAGGTTTGAAGGTAGAAGCCATCTTCAAATTTAAAATAATTACATGATAGTGCAATATCCAGCCATTCCATCAGATAAGAGATATATGGACCACTATACGTGTCATCATTAGATAGAATCTCGGCGATAGCTTCAATTCCTTCTTTTTTCGGAATTATTGTGTAAAGACTTTGGACATCCATCGTAGCCAAGATGATCTCTTTGTTTGTAAGATCAATATCTTGTATCTGACTGATAAAGTGTTGTGTGTCTTTCAGACAAGTTGGAAGTTTTCTCACGCTGTTATTGATATAATAATCAATAAATTGAGCAATCGGCTCAATTAACCCACCTTTGGCTGATACAATTGGACGGCCAGGTGGATGCACCAAGTCCTTGTGGATCTTTGGTACTGTGTACATGACCGGATGTTTTGGGTATTTAACGAACAAAAATTTAGCAGTCCTTTCATCAAGGTAACGATGTAGCAGACCTTCACCTATAAGTTTTTCAATCTTTTTTTGGAATTTTGCAACGGGATCAAAGGTAAGTCTTGAGTAAGTAGCTGTATCCTGTAATTGTCGCAGGATTTCTCCCCTATAGTCCTCATAGGTTTGTATCACTATAGCTCCGCCTTTATCGGCAGGCCTAATGATGATAGTAGGATCCTGGATTAAATCCTTCAATGCTGCATGTTCTCCCTTGGTTAGGTTATCCCTGTAATGTGGTGGAGTAGTTACCATAGGGTCGATCTCGTGCCTTATAACCTGCATGAAAGTCCTAATCGAGTGACTAGGTGTGTAGATGTCTTTCTTATACCGATTAGGAAAAGTATGTATCGTGGTGATTTGAGCCTTTACTAGAAGGATTTTTGGGTGGAGTGCCTTGCCCATTCATTTTTTGTATATATATATATATATATATATATATATATATATATATATATATATTCCACGTACACACCAATGGTCACCGCCTCCTCAACCTATGGATCACTTAATATAAACTATGTATACTATAGCAGAGGCTTGTGAAGGCCTTTTCTCCATGCATCAGGACTACAAGAAATGCACCGCAGGCCGCAAATGTTTATTTTTTCTATATGTCCCAATATTTTGGGGGCTACCCCAATAATAAAAAAAAAAATAATAAAGTGTTGGCTACCTCCTCCTACACCGGCGATTCCACCTACACCGCCACAGTCATCGCCTCCTCAACCCATTGGTCACTTAGTATAAACGATGTACACAATAGCAGAGACTTGTGAAGGCCTTTTCTCCATGCATCAGGAGTTGAGCTCAGTTTGAACAATGAAAGAGAATACCCTGCACTCCAACCCTCTCTCAAATGGATAATTCTGGTGATCCTTCTGACAGCCATGCTTTAGATTTTGATTTATGCTCTTCCAAAGCTAAAATCAAAGATTCCATCTAGTGCTATTTTATGGCTCAGCTGTATTTTAAATTTTTATGTTATTTTAAGTGATTTCTCTGGATACATTCTTTCACTTTTTAATACATGGTTGCAAATCCTTTGCAGTCAATTACAGCCTGAAGTCTGGAACGCATAGACATCACCAGATGCTGGGTTTCATCCCTGGTGATGCTCTGCCAGGCCTCTACTGCAACTGTCTTCAGTTCCTGCTTGTTCTTGGGGCATTTTCCCTTCAGTTTTGTCTTCATCAAGTGAAATGCATGCTCAATCGGATTCAGGTCAGGTGATTGACTTGGCCATTGCATAACATTCCACTTCTTTCCCTTAAAAAACTCTTTGGTTGCTTTTGCAGTATGCTTCGGGTCATTGTCCATCTGCACTGTGAAGCGCCGTCCAATGAGTTCTGAAGCATTTGGCTGAATATGAGCAGGTAATATTGCCTGAAACACTTCAGAATTCATCCTGCTGCTTTTGTCAGCAGTCACCTCATCAATACAAGAGAACCAGTTCCATTGGCAGCCATACATGTCCACACCATGGCACTAACACCTCCATGCTTCGCTGATGAGGTGGTATGCTTTGGATTGATCAGTTCCTTTCCTTCTCCATACTCTTCTCTTCCCACCACTCTGGTACAAGTTGATCTTGGTCTCATCTGTCCATAGGATGTTGTTCCAGAACTGTGAAGGCTTTTTTAGATGTTGTTTGGCAAACTCTAATCTGGCCTTCCTGTTTTTGAGGCTCACCGATGGTTTACATCTTGTGGTGAACCCTCTGTATTCACTCTGGTGAAGTCTTCTCTTGATTGTTGACTTTGACACACATAAACCTACCTCCTGGAGAGTGTTCTTGATCTGGCCAACTGTTGCGAAGGGTGTTTTCTTCACCAGGGAAAGAATTCTTCAGTCATCCACCACAGTTGTTTTCCGTGGTCTTCCGGGTATTTTGGTGTTGCTGAGCTCATCCTGCTGCTTTTGACAGCAGTCACATCATCTATACAAGAGAACCAGTTCCATTGGCAGCCATACATTCGGCGTTCTTTCTTTTTAAGGATGTTCCAAACAGTTGATTTGGCCACATCTAATGTCTTTGCTATCTCTCTGATGGGTTTGTTTTGTTTTTTCAGCCTAATGATGGCTTGCTTCACTGATAGTGACAGCTCTTTGGAACTCATATTGAGAGTTGACAGCAACAGATTCCAAATAGCACACTTGAATTGAATTCTGGACCTTTTATCTGCTCCTTGTAAATGGGATAGTGAGGGAATAACACACACCTGGCCATGGAACAGCTGAGCAGCCAATTGTCCCATTACTTTTGGTCCCTTGAAAAGTGGGAGGCCCATTTACAAACTGTTGTAATTCCTACACCGTTCACCTGATTTGGATGTAAATACCCTCAAATTAAAGCTGAAAATCTGCAGTTAAGGCACATCTTGTTCATTTCATTTCAAATCCATTGTGGTGGTGTATAGAGCCAAAAATATTAGAATTGTGTTGATGTCCCAATATTTATGGACCTGTCTGTCTGTCAGTGTGTGTGTGTGTGTATGTATACCTGTATGTATGTCAGTATGTGTCTGTCAATATGTATATATCTGTGTATGAGTGTGTATGTCTGTCAGTATATGTGTGAGTATATATACAGTTGCAAGAAAAAGTATGTGAACCCTTTGGAATGATATGGATTTCTGAACAAATTGGTCATAAAATGTGATCTGATCATCATCTAAGTCACAACAATAGACAGTCACAGTCTGCTTAAACTAATAACACACAAAGAATGAAATGTTGCCATGTTTTTATTGAACACACCATGTAAACATTCACAATGCAGGTGGAAAAAGTATGTGAACCCTTGGATTTAATAACTGGTTGAACCTCCTTTGGCAGCAATAACTTCAACCAAATGTTTCCTGTAGTTGCAGATCAGACGTGCACAACGGTCAGGGGTAATTCTTGACCATTCCTCTTTACAGAACTGTTTCAGTTCAGCAATATTCTTGGGATGTCTGGTGTGAATCGCTTTCTTGAGGTCATGCCACAGCATCTCAATCAGGTTGAGGTCAGGACTCTGACTGGGCCATTTCAGAAGGCATATTTTCTTCTGTTTAAGCCATTCTGTTGTTGATTTACTTCTATGCTTTGGGTCATTGTCCTGTTGCAACACCCATCTTCTGTTTAGCTTCAGCTGGTAGACAGATGGCCTTAAGTTCTCCTGCAAAATGTCTTGATAAACTTGGGAATTCATTTTTCCTTCGATGATAGCAATCCGTCCAGGCCCTGATGCAGCAAAGCAGCCCCAAACCATGATACCCCCACCACCATACTTCACAGTTGGGATGAGGTTTTGA
>OW240912.1:415435451-415446765 GCA_933207985.1 Pelobates cultripes | reverse complement strand
ACACACCCGCTTTAAGGACACTGACTGCTATTCAATCTATAACAGTGAAAAAAGTGGGTTTTTTTTTTTAAATACAAGCTTTGTGTCACCAGATCTAGTGGTGGCAATGGTCACCGTATCCACTGTTAGCGTAACACACCCGCTTTAAGGACACTGACTGCTATTCAATCTATAACAGTGAAAAAAGTTTTTTGTTTTTAAATCCAAGCTTTTGTGTCACCAGATCTAAGTGGTGGCACTGGTCACCGTATCCACTGTTAGCGTAACACACCCGCTTTAAGGACACTGACTGCTATTCAATCTATAACAGTGAAAAAGTGTTTTTTGTTTTTAAATCCAAGCTTTGTGTCACCAGATCTAAGTGGTGGCACTGGGCACAGTATGCACTGTGAGCCTGACACAGAAGCTGGCAGCAGTGGCACACTGACTGCTATTCAATCTATAACAGTGAAAAAAGTTTTTTGTTTTTAAATCCAAGCTATTGTGACACCAGATGTAATTGGTGGCACTGACTGGGGAAATGGGCACTGTGAGCCTGACACAGAAGCTGGCAGCAGTGGCAGACAACTAAGTGCATTTACATTACATAGAAAAAAAAAATAAAAAAAAAGCATACCCTTATCCCTAACCTAGCTATGCTTTTCCCTATTTTATGAACAGCAGCTACACTTTCCCTCCTCTTACTAAGCATGCAGCTTGAGAATGAATCTAAAATGGATGCTGTCCAGTAGGTGGGAGGGTCTGCTAGGGAGGCTGTGCTGCTAATTGGCTGGAATGTGTCTGCTGACTGTGAGGTACAGGGTCAAAGTTTACTCAATGATGACGAATAGGGGGCGGGTCGAACCGCGCATATGTTCGCCCGCCGTGGCGAACGCGAACATGCTATGTTCGCCGGGAACCGTTCGCCAGCGAACCGTTCGGTACATCACTACTGGTGAACTGTCATCGTTGTCATGGGTGCCCAAGGCTCATTGATGCACATGGGGAGCGAAGGCTAGCCCATCTAGTCTGATTACACAGGAGAGGTACTATAGCTAAAATTGCCCATGGTGACCCATGTCCACCACTGAAAAGTGCCTTCAGTGCTGGTGTGAGCGTCAGAACTAAACAATGGAGAAATTGAATAAGGCTGCCTAGTCTGATGAATCATGTTTTCTTTTCTTTTTTACCTGGTGGGCCACAATAACCATGAGCCAAGGCCAACAGAGGAGCTCAGAGGATCTCCCCTATTGGCCCATGCAGAGCCAGTACTATCCAACCAGCTTTGCTGTGTACCATTATAGGCACACAGATGGCACAGATCAAAGATCTCCCTCACCAGCCTAAAGGCACATAAATCTGTAGAGGAGAGGGAAGGAGGACCTGGGGGGCTCTATCCTGCAGCTTCACTGGGATCTGAATGTTCCTCTTTTGAGCTTGGAGCATTGCCACAGTTACCATGGCAACACTCAGACAGTCCTGGATCTTGCAAGAAGAGTGATCTCTAGAAGGAGGACCTGTAGGTAGAGGCACTCACCACCACCAGGTCTTGCAATGTCCATCCTCCCTGGCCAAAGGTAAGAAGGGAAGGGGATATAAAGTTTATTTATTCATTTTTTAATAAGAATAAGAATAAGAATATATACACACAATGCACCCCTCTCACACACACTGCACTCATTGCACAGAAAATGCAGCCCTGCACACACTATACCAGTACACACCTTACACATTTCACCTCTCAGACACGCTGCACCCATCACATTGCACCACTTTTTATACTACACTCCTCACATACATTACAACCCCAACTCACACACCTCACACACTACACTACACACTGCAGCTGTACATACCCTACACTCCTCACACATTTTACCTCTCACACACATTGCACCCCTGTATACACTGCACCCCTCACACAAACTTAACACTACTCATTAGTTCTCCTATACATACTACAACTCTTGTACACACACTAAATTCCAGACACAGACATGACATGCGCATAGTCGTCTTTTTTTGGCCTATTCCTGTTATAAACCAATTATAACCTTTAATAATCACAGACACATGAATGAATTGGCAAAATATTCCACGGCTTTATTAAATATATATAAATAATAAAATATAAATTTAAAAGGTCATTGTCAACAACGCTTGAAAAGACATCCCCCCCCAATTAACATAACTAAATACCCAGACAATGACCTCCAACATATTTACAGAATACATCCAACTAACAGTATAACATAGCATAAATACCATAAACCTTAACATAGCCACCCAGGGCCTCCATTTCCAATTGTAGGGGCATACCAAGACACCCCTACGCCATTATCATAGCCACCAAGGGCATCCCTTTCCACTGTAGGGGCATACCAAGACACCCCTACACCATTATCCCAGCCACCAAGGGCATCCATTTCCAGTGTAGGGGCATACCGAGACACCCCTACACCCCCAGGTTCGTAGCTACCGCCGAGCTTGAACCTACCACCAAATCTAAAGGTAAGTATTCCTCCTGACCTATCCCACCTACCAAAAACCGACCTACCCCCAATTAACCTAATCCATCCCCCGCCGCCGTGACAAAACGGGAGAGTCATGACTCTTAGCCCTTAACCAACTAAATTAGGGAGGGTGGGTGGGACAGCTAACAACAGGTAAAGATTTCAAATTAAAATGGAACCCAAATTTAAAATGGCGAATTATTATATGTCTAAGCCACTCCCCCTTTTACCCACTAACCAATCCAGACACATTCATCCATAGGCCAGCCTCCTAGCTCTGTCAAGGCCCATTCCACCTAGCTTTGCTATTCCATGGGCTTCATGACATGCGCATAGTCGTCTTTTTTTGGCCTATTCCTGTTATAAACCAATTATAACCTTTAATAATCACAGACACATGAATGAATTGGCAAAATATTCCACGGCTTTATTAAATATATATAAATAATAAAATATAAATTTAAAAGGTCATTGTCAACAACGCTTGAAAAGACATCCCCCCAATTAACATAACTAAATACCCAGACAATGACCTCCAACATATTTACAGAATACATCCAACTAACAGTATAACATAGCATAAATACCATAAACCTTAACATAGCCACCCAGGGCCTCCATTTCCAATTGTAGGGGCATACCAAGACACCCCTACGCCATTATCATAGCCACCAAGGGCATCCCTTTCCACTGTAGGGGCATACCAAGACACCCCTACACCATTATCCCAGCCACCAAGGGCATCCATTTCCAGTGTAGGGGCATACCGAGACACCCCTACACCCCCAGGTTCGTAGCTACCGCCGAGCTCGAACCTACCACCAAATCTAAAGGTAAGTATTCCTCCTGACCTATCCCACTTACCAAAAACCGACCTACCCCCAATTAACCTAATCCATCCCCCGCCACAGCACAGAGCTTGACCACCTCAAGCCTCCTGTGCGCCCCCACCCCGAATAAACAGGGCCTGTCTAAGACCGTCCTGAAAGCCTAAGTTAAGGAAATCCAAACCCACCTCCGATAAATGAACTCCATCATGCCTGAAGTATCCTGGTAACATATCCTCTAGTTCCCTGTGCCTCACTACTACCCCCCCAGACCTTTTAATAAAAGTTGCCAACAACTTGTTGAACTTGCGTCTATATCTCGCCATAGCTGCGAAATCCCGCGCATGACGCCACCGGAAACGCGGTACCGTTTCCGACCAAACAATAACCACCCCGGGAAGCAAGGACCTCAACTTATCCACGTCCCTCTTTATCCCACGAACTAATTCCCTTTGCGGCACCAGACCAAAATCATTCCCCCCTGTGTGGAACAATATGAAATCTGGGGACTTCCCCTTGCCCTATCTTCCGAAATAACTCCAAACACGTATCTCTCCAACCGAAACCCCGAAAACCAAACCAGAACAACCGTAACACATCAGAAGGAAAGCCGAGCTGCGTGCCTTCTCTCCGAACTGCAGCTCTCCGTTCTGCCCAGTAGACATATGAATGGCCTACTATCCATGCAACTCCACCTGAAATAAAAGAAATAATTCATAACCACAGGACCACCGTAATTGTACCCCATAACATAAATTTGTTTACATTAAAAGATCAGGCCGGACATAGGAACGGAACCTGATCGATTCCCATCTCCCAATCTTTTTAACTAACTCATCCCCTAGGCCTAACCTCACCGCCTCTGTGGCAGCCCCGATCCTGAAGGAGTGGGTGCCAAATTGCGTGGGATCCAGGCCCAGGCGTTCCAAGCCCAACTTAAAGACCCTGTTGAACTGGAATTTCGACAACGCCGAGCCGTCCGCATGGCGAAAAAACGAACCCTGCCCCTTCGGACGGAGCTCCCCATATCGCCGAGCACTGCCCACCGGGCAAGCCTCCACCTGAGGTATTGAAAATAGTTTTATCATACGACCTCTCCCAAAGACATCCGTCTTCGAGCGCCGTAGTCGAATAGCTACCTGTTCCACCCCTACGTCCACGTCCGCGAACTGGAGACCACCTTGTCTAAGCCTGTTGCTACTTACAATCTCACTCACCCGAAAAGCCCCGAAAAACGCCCACACAAACGCCACCTTAAATAGCAAGACCTCGAACAAAGAGAAACATAAACCCGGTAGGGTACCCAATAGTTGTTGAAGCAACCTAAAAGACACCGGCCTCCTAGTGTCAGGTGATAACTTCCCTTTGCGGTAACCCTTCACTGCCTGCCGCACCATAAAGGATTTTGTCGAATCTTCCCACCCACGAAGCTTGAAGAGGAACGCCAATGCTGCCAGGTTCCGGCCGACCACTGCCAGAGAAGCCCCCGCTGCGAACAGCCTGCAAAGAAACCATAATAGCGTATCGAGACGTACCTTTGCGGATACCACGTCCCCCGTACAGCCTAATGCTTCGTCCCACCTTTCCCATACTTTACTATACGCCGCCAACGTGCCCAGAGCCAACGAATCCATTATCAGTCTTCCAAGCAGGAGGTCCCGAGACGCCACATGTGATCCGGACATGGCAGACCCTCCCTTTGTGCGTTCGGAGCCTCCACCTGAAATTTTTCCCACTGAAAGCGAGAAAGTGCATCAGCAATTACGTTCAAGAATCCAGGAACATGACGTGCACGAAAAACAATATTCAACTGCATGCAATACAAAACAAACTGGCGAAGCAGCCGCACTACTGGGACCGACGACGCTGAAAGATTGTTCACAGCCTCCACGACAGCCCCATTGTCCGTAAAGAAAACCACTCTCCTATCACGTAGGGCCTGGCCCCACAAGGAGAGCGCTACCACTAATGGGAACAATTCGAGAAAAGCCAAGTTCCGAATCTGTGGGCTGACCGCCCAATGTTCGGGCCATCTTTCGGCACACCAATGACCCGCAAAGTAAGCCCCGAAGCCTACGCTCCCTGACGCATCGGTAAAAAGCTCTAACTCGGGTGATTCGATACACTGCTCCCTAAAAAAGACTCGCCCATTGAAATCCCTCAGGAAGGCCTCCCACACACCCAAATCCTCCTTCATCGGAGCGGTGACCCTGATAAAATGATGAGGTGACCGCACACCCGCCGTGGCTTTGGCGAGGAACCGGTTGAATACCCTTCCTACCGGGATAATGCGACATGCAAAATTCAACCGCCCCAGCAAAGACTGTATAGCCCGCAGTGTCGCCTTCTTTGCCCTACGCAACTCTGAAACGGCATCGCGGAGAGACTCCAACTTATCTTGTGGTAATCTGCATTCCCCCGCGACCGTATCTATTTCAAGCCCCAAAAAACTCAGGCATGTAGTAGGCCCCACGGTTTTGTCGCGAGCCAGAGGTACCCCAAATACCTGACTGACCCATTCGAGACACCGTAGCCTAAAGCGGCAAGCGTCAGAGCCAGCCGGCCCGACACACAAGAAATCGTCCAGGTAATGGACCACAAACTTGGTGCCCGCTTCCTCCCTCACTACCCATTCCATGAACGTGCTAAATTTCTCAAAGTACGCACATGAAATGGAGCATCCCATGGGCAAACACAGATCCACAAAATAGTTTCCATCAAGATAACAACCTAATAAGTGGTGACACTTTGGGTGAATGGGCAAAAGGCGGAAAGCCGCTTCTATATCCGCCTTAGCCAACAACGCTCCCTGTCCTGCTTCCTTTACCAGCTCGACCGCTTGGTCGAATGATGCATAGGAAACCGAACAGAGATCCCCGTCAATGTCATCATTGACTGATGACCCCTTCGGGTATGACAAATGGTGGATAAGGCGAAATTTTCCCGCCTCCTTCTTTGGCACTACGCCTAAAGGGGAAACCCTAAGATCCGGCAGCGGTGGTTCCCTAAACGGTCCCGCCATCCGCCCCAGGCGAACCTCCTGAAGCAATTTACCACATACCACATCATGATGTTCGCCCACTGAGCGCAAATTACGGAAACGGGGAACCACAACCCGATCCCTGAAGGGAATGATGAAACCCCTAGTAAATCCCTCAAACAATAGACGGGCATCCTCCCGCTTACCGTAGCTGTTTAGCCAAGGGAGCATCGCGTCTACCCTCACCGGAGACCGCCCCAGAGGCAGCGGATGGTGCTGCAGCGCCTCCGGCCGCGCCTGTTGTAGTGGGCTTGCCCTTCTTAAAACACCGGTTGTAACCATGTCCCCCCCACCGCATCCAGAGCATTCATGCCTAAAGCGGCATGCGGAGCCCCACTTACATTGGCCCTCATTATAGAGCCAGCAACACCCCTTCCTTTGCGCAGCCGACGAGGTGGAAGAGGAACCGACGCCAGCCCCCCCTTGAAAGGGAGCCGCCTTTTGAGCCATCATTAGCTTCATCCATAATGGCAGGTCCATCTGGTCCCACCTCATTCCCGGCTTAGCCGAAAGCCTCTGACGGAACTGTTCATCGTACCGCCACCATGCTAGGCCCCCGTATGTGCGGTAAGCCTCCCACACCCCGTCTAAGTAACAGAAGAATTGCGAGCATTTTTCCGGGGCCTTTTCCCCCAGTACACTCGCCAGTATGCAAAAGGCCCGCAGCCAGTTCCCGAAAGTTTTCGGGATTTTCCTATAACGACGCCGCTTTTCTTCCTCCTCTTTCTTGGGATCCTTTTTGTCTTCTTCCTTCAAGTCTAGGTATTCCTCCAAGGGGAGAAGGGAGAAGATCTCCACAAATTCCCCTTTCCATAACCTTTCCTTAACCTCTAATTTTAGGTGACACCCCAAAGGCCCCGCAAACGACACATGCACGTTCTGCCTTGCTGCATCTGGAATCTCCCCCATTAGTATATCCCTCTCAGCCGCCACTTCTGTGGCTGCTGACCCCGCTGAGGCTGCTACCAGCTCACCTGCACTGCTCCCGGCCCGTTCGGAGACTGGTTTCTCCCCTGACCCCAAACCCGACGACCCCGGCAACCAAGCCTTGCTAAACGAATCCCCCTTATCCAAACCTGAACTCCATGATGCAAGAAATGTTTTCAGACCCTCTAACAAATCTCCAGAGTGTGGTGTACTGTGAGACTCACCGACCAAACCCAGGTGTCGCTGCTCCTGGGGCTGCATCCCGAACTCCGCCGTGAGATGTTCCCGGCGAGGCTGCTGTAAAATCCCTGCTGTCCTGAGGCCTCCTGCGGCCTGCTGACCCGACATCCAATGGCCTGCGAACGAAAGAAGAAAAACTGGGGAGGCCGTCATCAGAACCCAAATCCTCCCTGACCTCACCCATTGGGCCTCTACGTGGACTGCTACTCCTGGCATGCTGGCCCTTACGGCCATATCTATCCCTGGAAAAACTTCTGCTCCGCCTGTCGGGAGAGCCCCCACTCATTGACCTGGAGGCACTCTCCCGCGAGACTGCTCCCCGAACAGGTGAGCCACGGCAACGACCATCCGCAGACTCCCCGCTGCTACTGCGCTGCCTGCTCCGCCGTTCACTCCTGGAGCGATGGCTAGCTCTCCTGTCCCCCCCACTGTCTCTGCGCCACTCTGTGGGGCTATCTGTCCTCTCCTGAGCGCGGCAATCCCTGCCCGCCCGCTGATCCGCTGGCCTACAGCGCCCCACCCCTGCACCAGGCCGGGAGGGGGCCATGCCACTGCCTGCTGTGACCCCACCGCCTGTCAGCGCCCTATGATCCTTGTTCTGGCCCGTTGCCCGTGACTGCTGCGCTGCGGGGAGGGGCGCTTGCGGCCTGGCCCTAGCCTGCAACCTGTTGTGTATTCTTGGCGCTTCCCTACCTACCCTGGAATAGGCTGTAGGTGCCGACTGTCCCCTGCTGTCCAAGCCCCTGCTGGCTGCCCCATCCTCAGCGGAACCTGACTGGGTTGCAAGGGCCTCATTTACCAACCCCTGTTTCTGCCCCCTTTTTGCCCTAACTGCCCCAGGGGACGACTCACCGCGGTTACTCCGTCCAGCTGCCTGCTCCGTGCTCCTAGCAGAGTCTGCTGCTTGTAACAGGTCTGCTGCCTCTGCTGATACTGCGCTCCTCACCGCCGCCGGGCGGCGCGGCGCCATCTTCTCCTGACCGCACACCTCAGACTCTGCCTGACGGCCGTGGTGTGTGGTCGCCCCCGGGCCGCCACCTCCGCGAATCCTAGCCCGGCCGCCACTTCTCCTGGTGCAGGTTCCTGTCATGCCTGCTGACGGGCTGCGGCTCCTAACCGCGCCAGCACCGGCACCAGGGCTTAAGCGTTGTGGAGGCCTGGTCCGGCGCGCTGTCCTGCGCGCCGGCGCCGTCGACGGCCCTGCCGCGCTCAGTGCTGCCCCCAACTGCTGCTCCATCCAAGCTGCTCCATGCTGTCGGACCGCTGCCTTCACACCCTCCAGGATTGCTGTCATATCACTCTCAGCCACGGAATCCATCTGAAAAACAAAGAAGAAAAAACCCCCACCAGAAGCCAGCAACAGCTAACAACAGGTAAAGATTTCAAATTAAAATGGAACCCAAATTTAAAATGGCGAATTATTATATGTCTAAGCCACTCCCCCTTTTACCCACTAACCAATCCAGACACACTCATCCATAGGCCAGCCTCCTAGCTCTGTCAAGGCCCATTCCACCTAGCTTTGCTATTCCATGGGCTTCATTACATTCCTTATGCATACACTGCACTACTTACACAAACTACATTCCAGACACACAATAAATCCCTTATACACACTCTGGATCCCCTACACAAACATTAAATCTGCTATAGACACACACTACACCACATACACACACACTACATTCCTGATACACTATATCCCCTGTACGCAAACACACACTACATTTTCTAAACAAACTCTCAACAGCCCCTCCACACACTGCATCACCTATACTACATCCCCTATGCACACACTTGCTACCTTTATGCACACTGCCTCACACTCTACAGCCCCTAGCCACACATATTACACTACAAACACAATACAACTGAAAATAACCTATATACATAAAACAAGACACTACAATTAGCTTATAATCAGCTATTTCTCATGCGAGAGCTCTTCAGTAGGGCTCTGCACATGGACTGCCATTGAAGAGCATTGAACCAACATGCTCACTTTGGGAGGAGGCGTGCTTGTCATTTGTTATAACAAAACACCCCCTTCTCACTGGTCCGCTGTGATTGAAAAATATTCAGAATTTTTTCACCCAGTTCTGTCCTGTATGTGGATGTTACTTTGACACGTACCACCTACCTAGAGATTGTTGCAGACCTATTACACCCCTTCATGCAGTGGCGGCTCTAGACTTGGCGAGGCCTTAGGCGAAACTCATACATGAGGCCCCCACTAACACCATTATTGAAAAAAAATAGCAGTTGATTTGTGTGTGTATAAGAAGCTGTAGATATACTGAAGGGGGAGCTTGCAGCACTGGATATAGTGAGCTAGTCTTTGTATACATCGTTGCATTGTCTACCTGTGTGTGTCTGGCAGTGAGGATCCTTGTGTATGTATGTATGTTTCTCTGAGCATGTGTATGTTTATGTACTGCCTGTGGCCTTTGGCACTGAGTTTATGGCGAAGCTATGTTTTATAACAGTGTGTATAATTATTGCCTTCAGGGGGTGACAGGGTAAGTAAAGGGGTAACTGTGGCAGGATGAGTGTAAAAGAGCAGGAGGGTACCAGAGTGTATGGAGGTGGGTGCCAGAGTGTTGAGGGTTGACAATGAGAATGAAGGGAGGTGCCTGTGTGTGCGGAGAGTGGTGCCTGTGTGTTTGGAGGGAGAGACAGTGTGTATGGAGGGGGTGACAATGTGTATGGAGGGGTGACAGTGTGCGCCGAGTGGGGTGACAGTGAGCACCGAGAGGGGTGTCAGTGTATGCCGAGAGGGGTGACAGAGTGTGTGGGGAAAATGACATAGTGTGATGGGTAGTGACAGAGTGTGAGGGGTGGTGACAGAGTGTGAGAGTTACATTAGTGTAAGGGGTGTGATAGAGTGAGAGGAAGGGTGACATAGTGAAGGTGGGTAACAGAGTAAGAGGGGAGTGTAAGGGTAAGATGGTGGGTGACATAGTGTGGTGGGGGTGACAGAGTGAGAGGGAGGATGACAGAATAAGAGGGGGTGACATAGTGTGAGGGGGTGAAAGTGTGAGGTGGGGTGACCTAGTGTGTGGGGAGCGACAGAGTGAGGTGACAGAGTACGGGTGGGTGACAGTGTGGGGGGATCACAGGGTGAGTGACAGAGTAAGAGGGGATGACAGGGTGAGAAGGGGTGTGACCGTGTGAGAGGGTGAGACCTAGTGTGAGAGGGGGTGCCATAGTGAGAGAGGGTTACATTAGTGTAAGGGGGGTGACAGAGTGAGAGGAAGCGTGACATAGTGAAGGTGGGTAACAGAGTAAGAGGGGGGTGTCAGAGTAAGAGGGTGGGTGACATAGTGAGAGGGAGGGTGACATAGTGAGAGGGAGAGTGACATAGTGAGAGGGGGGGTGGCAGAATAAGAGGGGTGACATAGTGTGAGGGGGTGAAAGTGTAAGGTGGGGTGACCTAGTGTGTAGGGAGCGACAGAGTGAGGTGGCAGAGTACGGGTGGGTGACAGTTTGGGAGGTCACAGGGTGGGTGACAGAGTAAGAGGGGGTGACAGGGTGAGAGGAGGGTGACAGGGTGTGACCTAGTGTGTGACGGGGGAGACCTAGTGTGTGAGGGAGGGTGACATAATGTAGGAGGGTGACAGTGTGAAGGGGTGGCTTAGTGTGAGAGGGGTGTCACCGTGTGTGAGGGGGGAGACCTAGTGTGTGACGGGGAGACCTAGTGTGAGAGGGGGGAGACCTAGTGTGAGACAGTGGCGGATCCACAATAAGCACTACAGCTCAGTGTAGTGGTTATGGTGTCAATAGTGCCG
>OW240912.1:415412228-415433363 GCA_933207985.1 Pelobates cultripes | reverse complement strand
TGCACTCCAGTCATGTCCCTGGAGTCATGTCCCTGGAGTGCAAACCTGGTCTCATATAAACGTTATATAGATGATATTTTTATTATCTGGAGAGGGTCTGAAGAGGATTTTAATTTGTTTTTTAATTACTTAAATTCTAACGAATGGGGCATTAATCTTACTAAGAATATAAGCGCCACCACTATAGATTTTTTAGATCTGAATATCTATATTTCAGATAAACGTTTTAAGACTCGTTCTTTTTTCAAACAAGTGGACGTTAATAGTTTTATAGAAACTAGTAGCTGCCACTACGAGCCTTGGCTCCAGAATATCCCCAAGGGCCAGTTTTTAAGACTGAGAAGAAATTGTTCAGACCTCGCAGATTTCACTACCCAGTCGTCAATTTTAAAACAACAATTTTTACAAAAAGGATACAGTAAAGAGAAACTCTTGAATGATATAGATAAAGTAGGCAATCTAGATAGACCCCAATTGTTAAATCATAAAAAGAGAGATCAAACTTTACCAACCAAACAAATTCCGTTGATCTTCGATTTTTGTAGTAATATAGGATCATTAAAGAAGATTATAAACAAAAATTGGAATATTTTGAAACAAGATCAGGACATTCAGGAGTATATTGGTGAAAATCCCAAGTTTATCTTCAGAGGGGCAAAAAATTTCAAACAGATCTTAACTTCAAACTATGTGGAGAAACAGGAAGTGGATAAAAATAATTTTTTAAGTAATTGGTCTAAAACAACTAAAGGTTTTTACCACTGTGGCAACTGCCATGCCTGCAAGAATACGAAATTAGACTCTAAAAAGAAAGATAATTTTACATCACATATAACCAATAATAAATATAATATTAATTCTTTTATTACATGCGAGTCTAAAAACGTTATATATTTATTACAGTGCACTTGTGGTCTACAATACATAGGGAAGACCTCAAGACCCCTTAAAACTAGGTTGTATGAACATGTTAGAAATATAAGGAATGGTTTTGTTAACCACAGTGTGTCAAATCACTTCTTAATTAAACATAACTCAAATCCTAAAGAACTGGAATTCATGGCAATACAGCAAGTCCAAACTCATTGGAGGGGAGGAAATATTATATTTAATTTAAGTAAGAAAGAATCCAATTGGATTTTTGAGTTGCAAACCTTATGTCCTAAAGGACTAAATATAGATTTCGAAATTGGTTCTATTTTGTAAAATGACTACACTTTTAATTAAGTCCAATTGGAAAATTTTTAATTGGTTCTTAACACATTTTGCAAGCATTCTATGTTTGGGCAGTATACACAGTATTATAAATACTTTTAATGTTTTAAAAACTGTCATTTTTTACTATTTTTTATATTTTTTTATATGATGAGATTTTGTTTCTATATATTTGAAAGACAAGTTCTAATTGCTGCTCTTAATCCTTTACTTATGATTCCTGATCTATTTGTGTAATATAATCTTTTATTATTTCTCCGTTTTCCCATTTAAAATATGGCCGATTCTTGGACTGATGGTATACTCCACCCCTATTGGGGGATGTGCTAACATCATTAAAAGATCGCTGGATAATCACACAGTAATGACGAAACCGGAAGTGACATAACCGGAAACCGGACAAACCGGAAGTGACGAACACAAGCTGGCCGTGTATGGCGGCCATGTTGGGAAGGTCACAATGAACACTATAGGATTCCACAATTGGCTGACATGTTGGAAGTGGCGGAAAGAGGCTGGAACATCACCTGTATACTACTAAGGGGAGGGACTTATTGTTTATACACCTGTAATTGATTGTTAATTGTTTGCCTTATAAATTGTGAATATCTCCCATTGTAACCTATACCTGCACCTGAGGAAGACCCTCTCTGTTGGGTCGAAACGCGTTGTGCTTTTTATTGTGTTTTATTATAATAAATTTATTTTCTACTTGTACCTGGTTACCTGGTTCCTGATTTACCTGCTTGAGGACTGCAAACACCTCCTGGGGGACCTATACATTGGATCCATGTACATCTGAATGATTCACTCCAGCTATATAGTTTAGAGCAAACTTATAAATGCTCAGTAAATTGTGAGTTTTTCCAAGCTTCTCAATTGAATATTATATGTTTGACATATTACCCTATGTTGGTGTTCTATTTTTACAGAACCTAGGGATGTACCACAAATTTGTGGACTTATAAACTACCTGCGCAATCACCTTCTCCTGTTTTTTCATTTATATATATACATTTATCAGTATACTGCACCGTATAGTGCTCATATACAGAGTTTCCACTGTATATTAATACAGCGCCTCACCATCACACTTGTTCCAATTTCTATATTATAAGATAAAATTATGGTGATATGCAGCTGGTTTATTATTCATTCACAGATTGTGGTACTAAAATTTAGGAATATCTTTTTTGCATTCTATTTTTGAGGACTCAGACACTATCAGTGTATGTGACACTGTATCAAACAATATATATTCCACCTCAACTGCTACAGCTGTGTCCCAACCTCCTTAATAACACACAATAAAACTATGGGATGAAAACAGACAAATAAATGTGGATCATTCTTATTAAAGGCACACTCTTAGAATCAAAACCAACCATGGCCTAATGAACCACTTTTATTGTGTAGATTATACCCCTGCAGTTTCTCTATTAAATTCTTTGCCAATTAGAGTATTGCTAAGATCTATTTCATTTTAGAAGCTTGATTTGTGAATTATTATTATTATTATTATTACAGTACAGCTGGGCTTTTGGCATTATAGGCTTGATTTCGGGTTCCTGTACCACTATCCTGATTTAGTGCCCTGGTGACCAACATTCGGAGAATGTTGTGGTGTAGATCATACACAATGGATAGATATTGTTTGCAGCTGATACACAATATATATACAATCTATTTTATGCACAATTTATCTATACCATTATTTACCCCTTGAGGACAATTGTATAAGTTATTATCAAAACAAAACCTGAAATTTGGCTTTTTGTCTGTTTAACCTTAATTGAACTCTTTCATATAAAGTGCACCCACACGTATTATATATCATTTTGCTCAGAAAAAAATGTGCTTTCATTTTACATCAAACATTTATATGTGAAACATAATTTAATATGATAAAAAAAATTTCAAAAGATGTGGTTAGTATGCATTTAATTCAATCAATTCTACAGCTAACAGGACACCTTCAATGTTTAAATCTAACACTGCATTCACTGCTGGTTATCTTGAATATATTACCAAAGGTCCTTTTTATTTCTCTTGTCCTCAGACAATATATAATCGGGCTGACAAGATGTGGAACAAAGGTGTATAGACCCTGAAGCAAGACAGTTAAATCAGCGTTAAGAATCAAACGCAGTTGATTAGCTGTAAAAAAGAATAATCGAGGGACGAAGTACATGCCAATGATAAACAAGTGTGTAGAGCAGGTGTAAAATGCCTTCTGCCAGTTTTCTGAGCTCCTGGAAGAACTGATGGTCCTTATTATTACAACATAGGAAAATATAATAAAAGTCAAGGGTATCAGGAGCACACTCATAGCAAGGGTGAAAGCCACTCTTGTTATAGGAAACGAGTCAACACACGCTATTGAAATCATCGTTGAAATATTGCAATAACAATTGTTGATTTTGTTTTTTAGGATACAATAAGGAATTTGTGATACTAAAAAAACTATTGCAATTGCAATAAATACTGCAATGAGCCACAAAAGGCAGCAGAGAAAAATAGTAATTTTATTAGTGATTATTGTAGAATATCTCAGTGGCTTACAAATTGCAACATAACGATCAATAGCCATCAGCATGATAATGAAAGAATCAAAAGAAGCCAAATAATTGACACAGAATGACTGGAGCATGCAGGCCACAAAGGATATCTTCCCATCTGCAAACCAATACATGGCTATGGCTTTGGGCAAAGTAACTGTGTCAAAAGTGAGGTCAGAAAGGGCAAGATTCCATATGATGAGATACATTGGATGGTGTAAATGTTCTCTAAAAGCTATCAGAAGTATTACGGTGCCATTTGCCAACAGTGCTGTAGTGTAGACCAGGAACATTGTTACTGAAACCAATTGATCGAACTTCTGTGGGAGTCCAGGAAAGCCGATCAGAACAAATTCAGACAGTTCAGATTGATTCACCATTGAATTGCTTTAAAAACTCTAAGTAGAGTATTTAATTGTTAAATAATAGGAAGAAAATAGAATAGTTACAGAATGAGGAAAAAGACACATGAATAACAAGATGTAACTCATAATATTTATTACATGTTTAATATTACATAGCGAGAGCTATTCAGGCATAACAAGCTTAGCACTTATTTTTAGAAAATACGACACAGCCTTACTGACTTCTGATCCGTATGATGGAAACTAGACAATATACCTGTAGAAGCAGCATCAATGAACAGCAGTGATAACCGCATACACGGATTTCAATCTCTGTGAAGAGGCTCGTGGTAATCTAATAACCCATCTGTCAATTGGAGGACATTACTGCAGAGATAAAAAAAACAAAAGTTGGAAATGATACATGATTTGATTTGGAATGTTAATGTGATACTTTGTATGAGGTCATATTTCTTACATGGACAGTCTGTTGATAATTCACTCTTTATTTTTATATTTAAATCCCCCAATCACCATTGGCCCTGATTATTAAGGAGTAACAGAACGGCTGAAGGTGTTGGGGTATTGAATTGTTGAGGTATTTTTTTTCATTTTGTACGTCATTCCTTGGCATGGGATGGGAACATAAGTTACTCATTCTCTGGAACTGATTTGCCTGATAATAACAATAAAATGATTGATAACATTCTGTTCTATCCAGTAGTTCTATTATGAAGCTAAAGTACACAGTTTGATTTATCAAGCACCATAACCACTGTAGTTTATTATGTTGTAAAAGCTTATTGTAGTGGCTATGGTGCAGTCCTTCCACTTTGTCAAACCATTTTCATATAATAACAGGCAATGTGGAATCATGATTTGTTTCAGCTATGGAACATGAATTGGCAACGTTTCAACACATGAATAGTCTTTCTCAGGCCACTTGGTTTGAGAAAGACAGTGTGTAAACGTTGCCAATATTTACATTATCTGTCCAGATATGATGACCGAGTTATCACACTTTGTAAATGGTAACATACTGTATTACAATAGCAGAATCCAGTCTTTATGAATCAGTGCAGTCATTTCTATGTCACTGAATATACTGTATATCTGACTTTATAAATAAAATCTAACTATAAAATGATAATAATGGAATTCACATGTCATGTGACAAGTGTCTTGCTGTTTTTATGTTTGAAATAAAAATGTGCTATGCACTTAGGGCTCGATTTAATATTTTTGGATAAGCTTTCAAGGGAGTTAATATTTTTAGATAAACTATTAAAATATATTTTTTAAAACATTAAAATATATATAAAAAAAATCATATATGCAAATACATTAATATTAACATATTTTTCAAAATAATACATTATTTGAAAGGTTTATCCAAAAATATTAAATTGAGGCTTTAGTGCCAGTCTCATACCTTGACCCCCTGGAGCAATAGAATGGGAACCTCACTTTGTAAGTGCTGAGAACAAAGATAATTAAGATTCTAGATTATTTATTTTCTAAACCATTGCTTTCTGTGCTTTGTTAGCCTCATTTAACATTGATAGCTATATAATATGTAACAGAGCAAAACTTCATCACTTCATCAAAACTTTACTTACAGATTAAAAGTCAATGATTTGCTGCAATTTCTCATGTTCCTTGCTTTTTTCAGTACTCTCCCAGCGCTGTATGATTTTATAGGAAATTTATCCTAATTAACCTAATCCCACTGGGCGAACATGACTTGTTAAATCTGCTGATGAAACATTATGGGTGGAGAAAGTAATTGCTCATTATGTGAATTGTTTAAATGAATTCGCTACTTCTATGACAGCAATATGTTTTGTCACCCAAACTTTCTAAACGACGACAACATCCATACATAACAAAGTATTTGTCTGTGACGATGAAACACAAACAGATATTTCAGATAGGAAATGGGAATTAAATTACATTTCTGTGGGTGATTTAATTAAGGTTGATAGGTCAATAGGTTGGTAAATATGGAGTGTGCTAACCCTCGATCAATTATATAGAAATGTTAGATGATTTGGGGGAGACCGTATGGAATCAGGAAACCTTTTACTGCACTGTTTTTGTGGTGAGATGTTACAGGCAGTACTGAGTGGAGGGACAGCACTAGGGACTTCAGGTAGTCCAGGCATTAAAACCATATCAATGAGCTAAAATGACTATAGTGCTAGTAGTATCCCTTTAACAAGTGTTAGTGTGAAGAGTTTGACACTGTAATGGCTAAGGAACATCTTTAATAAGCTTGATTACTGGAGGTTACTTAAAAAATAAGATGTTATTTAAAATAAGGAAGTTGTGTTGTATTAAAAAAATTATATTTGTAATATCTGTTTGATAGACGTGTCTAATAGCTAGAAGATGTTGCTCTGAAATCAACATTCTTCCTTATTGCCTTAAAGCTCAGACGTCATGTCCATAAAATGTTTGAGTGACCACAATACATAACAGGAGGAAAGCACCTACATTCAGCATTAGAGAACAAGATGGAGTCTCTCTATCCCAGCCAAACATAAAATATGTAAACTGTCAGGGGAAGGATGGGAAGATTGTATGAGATGAGGTGTCATAAGAGAGGCCTCTGGATAGAAAGAATTAATGAAAACAACATTCTGGAACAATGGGCCCACTTGAGATAAAAATTGAAAAGCCCTGGTTAAAGATGTAGTGATTGCACTGAAACACCTTGGGCATTTGTGTGTTTTTTGTTATTTTGGGTTTTCATGGTAGTCATGTTTCACTTTCACCTTTAGTTGATTTATTTCTTGGGTAGTAATTAGGGGGGTTGGTGGAGAGCTGTTAGTGTGATAATTGTAGGATTTTGGAGAGAGAGCCCACAAAATTCAGAGCTAAACTTTACACGGTCAGTTATATAGTAACTAGTAGGTTTCGGAGGGACTGTTACCAAATTCCGAGGTACAAGGATTTTTCAGGGCCACCTGTCTCTACTCAAGAATAAATAAATCCCAAAAAGGCCCAGGTGGGTTACCTGTTTGACCGTTCCCCTTCATTCTTCACACAGGGAAGAGTAATGGAGCAAAGTAAGAAAAACTTACGTATCCCATTAAAATGAACGCCGGCGTGCAGCTTGTCCGAATCTCTTCCTGAAATGTTGAACGGAAGCTCAGAAGCTGGTCTGGGAAAGCTGGTGATATGTCCTCTTGGTAACATTCCTGTACCTGTGAATCAGCTTCGAACAAATCATCATAATTTTCAGAAGCAAATACTGTAGGCTGAATTATATTACAATGAGGGAAAAAAGTATTTGAACCCCTGCTGATTTTGAACGTTTGCCCACTGACAAAGAAATGATCAGTCTATAATTTTAATGGTAGGTGTATTTTAAAAGTGAAAGACAGAATAATGATTTGCTTGTCAATGAGTAAAATAAGTATTTGCTCCTCTATCAATCAGCAATATTTCTGGATCCTAGGTGCCTTTTGTACAGGTAACTACCTGAGATTAGGAGCACTATATGAAAGGGAGTGTTCCTAATCTCAGCTTGTTAGCTGTATAAAAGACACCTGTCCACAGAAGCAATCAATCAATCAATCAATCAGATTCCAAACTCTCCACCATGGCCAAGACCAAAGAGCTGTCTAAGGATGTCAGGGACAAGATTGTAGACCTACACAAGGCTGGAATGGGCTACAAGACCATCAGCAAGCAGCTTGGTGAGAAGGTGACAATGGTTGATGCGATTATTCGCGAATGGAAGAAACACAAAATAACTGTCAGTCTCCCTTGGTCTAGTGCTCCATGCAAGATCTCAACTCGTGGAGTTTCAATGATCATGAGAACAGTGAGGAATCAGCCCAGGATCTTGTTAATCTCAAGGATTTTAAGGCAGCTGGGACCATAGTCACTGTAACGGACGCTTCCGTACTCCGACCGAGTACCTTCCGTTGATGGATGCTTTTTAGCTTGCGCCGAGGACCACAAGCACCGCATCGGACACCACAACCACCGCAGACTCCACAACCATCATAGCTTAACTGGAGTCTCGCCGTCTTCCTTCCACCCTGGATCAGCTTCTGTCCTCCTGGACCATGTGGGAAAGACCTCTCCTCCAGGAGAATGAATCAGGAACAAGCTCTTAAAAGAGCTAAGTGATTAAAGCTCAAGGGAGTATGCTGAGCATAGCAATCCCCAGTGTGATATAGCAGTTCCCTCCAATCAACAGACAAGAATACGTGTTGAGGGTCAAGAAGATCTGTTTTACTTGGCCTTCTTTTATGCAGGTTTTCCATACATAGGACCACCCACAGGTTTTTGCAGAACAACCAATAAACACATTACAACACATACAATAAAGTAAACCACTCCCAGCAGAAATCCTCCCCTCTGCCTGTGATACAATTATCTTAACAAAGGACTAACCTCATTATCACAGGCAGAAAATATACGTTTTTTACACAACATTAATAACTTTAAAAGTACACATGCAATATCAATAAAAGTTACATATTTGAAATCAGCGTCATTTAAATATAAATATACTCAAAAATCATAAAAATCAGTGCAGTAGGATTCCAAAATATAAATTGAAGACCTTTGTGACCAAATAAAGCATGGCTTTTCTGCCCAAAACCAGTTCCACAGAGTCTTCTATCCTGGAGATAATTGGGAAGTAATCCAATTATCTCCAAGGACAGAGGCAAAACTCCATTGAACACATGGTAGCAAAAGACAATAAAATACATAAAAATAGATAACTGTGCAGCTATTGCATGAAACAGGTACATTCGGGGGCGGAGCTTGAACTCAAACTTGAACAGACGCCATATCCCTGAGCTCTCCTTGAGCAACCCTTAATCCGCCTGATAATGACTAAAATAATATCGATCCGACTCTAAAACTCAAAGACACTGAACCAGCTAGTGGGGCTGAACCGGCCGATGCCTTTTTTCCAGCCGCAAAAGTAACAAAAGCGGTGCCGCCGAGTTGAGGCCTACCGCCCGCTGACAACCACGTACCTCGAGGCACTCCTGTGGAGAAAACTTCGCAGGACACCCAGTTTGCAGAGTTGCCAACACACAAACTGTCTATGGGCCAGAGATATCGGGACCATGCTCCAGCGGCCGCCACAACACAAATCCCCTATATCATCGGAGGAACTCCAGAGTGAGGCCAAAGCCAAGCCGCAGAGACAGAAGGCGGAGGCAGCACCGGCCTCTCGGATAACAATGTCTTTAACCGAGGACGCATCGGACTCCACTCCGACCACAAAGGGAGATCTGAAAATTCTTCTAACCAATATCCATAAACTGCTGGAGGCTGACTCTGCAAAGCTAAAACTGAGCTAAAAGAGGTTAGAGAGAAAGTGGGAGTGGTTGAAGACGGTGTAACAGAGGCACACACCAAGATCAACGTGGTGCGGGACACGGTCCTCCAACTGCAACAAAACCAAAGAATTACCCCACTACGTTAGATGCCTCCTCGCAACTATCTTGCCCCCAGCAGCAGCCTGCAGGGTGATATCACACATGTCCTACAAGCCATGGACGAAGCTAGGTCGTTCCTTCACAAACTGGGACTACCTACTGTGACAACAACTCTGGGACTGCCTACAAGCACCTGGGACTCGACCACAGCAACACCTTTCATCCTGCATTCCAGAGCAACACTGTCACCAGACCCGTAGGATACCAAGCTGAGCACAGGCATATCGCCACGCTGACGGCTGCAGGAGCCCATGCCTTATGGACACAGTTGGGATTCTTGACAACGAATTCCTGGACTGGCTCGAGTTGATCTTTCTTTCTTTAAATGTTACTATCTTTTAATGTTATTTTCCTGGTACCTCTATTTTTACAATAATACCCCCCCCCAACTGCTCCACACAAAGGGACACCTACCCTAACTGCCCACAGGGGAATGACAGAAGAAGTTCACACACACAAACCCTAATGTCCGACGACCAAACATCCACCCCTACTAGGGCATTAAGTGGACCCATACAACACATGGCGTCAATACCTCCCTCCCCCGTAGACTCCCTAGGTTAGGGGCCTTGCACCTACTAAACCACCCGCCTAACAGCCCGCAAGGCACACTCACCAAAACATGGCCCACAAAGCGGGTAAATAATGACACCAAACCTGACCCTACACATCTGCACAGAATAATGAAGGCTAGAATCGAGCCAACTATATGGAAATACCGCTCATCGACTCACGGCCACCACACATCATAGAACCACCGACTCAACACCATATACACGACGACTGTCATGGAAAACTAAGCTCCAGACACCGGGGCTGGCATGTGGGACTAACAATACTGACAAACAAACCTGGTAATAAAAATTGTGTGCGTGTAACACAATGCATAACGGAACATGTCACCAGTAGTTAACTATTTTCAACTTGTACATGTATGATATGCACTGCTTAACTTGTCCACAAAATGTTATGCTAAGTATGAAAAACGGCTGGCATCTGCCATTGGAGAAGAGCAAGCCAGAATGTTAAACTCAAACACTGATAAAATAAAGAATAAATAAAAAAACAGGTACATTTAACATATCCCCAGATAGCTTAGATCTGAGCGCACATTATTACTGAATGGCGCTCAGATCACATACATACAGTTCAATTGCCATGGAGCCAAAGACTTTCACATAGTCTTTCGTTATACGAATGGGCTCCATGGCATAGCTATCTGGGGTTTCACTGTTCAAATAGGGCAAGTACCAAATGACCCGGCTTTCATGTCTTTGCAGGGGAATATCAAGTGTTTTAACATGGGGCCATAGTCTAAAGGCAGCAGACGGGCAACCAGTTCTCTCCAATGCCCAGTGGCAAATGGCAGTTTGTCACAGTCACCAAGAAAACAATTGGTAACACACTACGCTGTGAAGGACAGAAATCCTGCAGCACCCTCAAGGTCGCAATGCTCACGAAAGCCCATGTCCAGGCCTGTCTGAAGTTTTCTAATGAACATCTGAATGGTTCAGAAGAGAACTGGGTGAAAGTGTTGTAATCAGATGAGACCAAAATCAAGCTCTTCGGCATTATCTCAACTTGCCATGTTTTTAGAGTAGGAGGAATGCTGCCTATGACTCAAAGAACACCATCCCCACTGTCAAACATAGAGGTGGAAACATTATGGTTTGGGGGTGTTTTTCTGCTAAGTTGACAGGACAACTGCACTGCATCAAAGGGACGATGGACAGGGCCATGTATTGTCAAATCTTGGGTGAGAACCTCCTTCCCTCAGCCAGGGCATTGAAAATGGGTTGTGGGTGGGTATTCCAGCATGACAATGACCCAAAACACAGCCAAGGCAACAAAGGAGTGGCTCAAGAAGAAGCACATTTGGTTCTTGCAGTGGCCTAGCCAGTCTGCATACCTTAATCCCATAGAAAATCTGTGGAGGGAGTTGAAGGCTCAAGTTGCCAAACATCAGCCTCGAAACCTTAATGACTTGGAGAGGATCTGCAAAGAGGAGTGGGACAATATCCCTCCTGAGATGTGTGCAAACCTGGTGGCCAACTACAAGAAACATCTGACCTCTGTGATTGCCAACAAGGGTTTTGCCACCAAGTACTAAGTCGAATGGGGTCAAATACTTATTTCACTCATTGACATGCAAATCAATTGAAGATTATGCTAGCTTTAGAGTACTAATAATCTTAATTTTAATAATGACAGGAGGCGTGTATTTTGCATATCTCTCTTTACTAACTCCATACAGCAGTAAAGAAATACATAGAAAAAAGAACCAATCACAAGAGAGAAAGATGTACACAAGGCAATGTGACCTTATCATTTCCTCTTTCAGAAAGCGACAACATGCAGAAGTAAATATATAGCAAACAATAAAACTAATAATAACTCCAACTTCCCATGTGCGAAGGAGCAAACTTCCAAAGAATTCTATACGAACAACGAAAAAGAGTTCAGGGTTGAGACAAATCCGAAGGGTAAAATCTCCAATAGTTTCACGTGAACTGCCAGTTGTCTTCAGAGACGAATCATACTGAAAAGAGAATGTGTGACAGATTTAGACATAGTCACGAATATGTAACTCCAATTAACGTACCACCTAACATCCCATTGGAGAATATAGTAACTATAATCTGATAACTGAGTAATTGTAATGAGAACTCTAATGAGGATTCCATATTGATGGAAGTACGAACATATCATATAAGCACCAATGTGAGAGGCAAACCTATCTTAGCACCTGATATCTGCAAATGAATAGAAAGGGTGGGCAGCGAAGCAGGGGGGGAAAATACTCACCTCCTGTCATTATTAAAATTAAGATTATTAGTACTCTAAAGCTGGCATAATCTTCAATTTTACCACATGACAGAAGGC
Source organism: Pelobates cultripes (assembly GCA_933207985.1). Lineage (NCBI taxonomy): Eukaryota > Metazoa > Chordata > Amphibia > Anura > Pelobatidae > Pelobates > Pelobates cultripes. The sequence continues at coordinate 415,420,889 of OW240912.1, read as the reverse complement.
TTCGTATTTTGCATTTTTAACGCTGAGAAAAGAGTCTAGAACTAAATAAGAGTCCTACGGTGTGCTGAGAGACCCAGTATTCGGTGTTGTGGGGAGGTCTTCCCTGTTGAGCGCCCACGTATACACCATCTAACGGGAAATTATACAAGACCAAGTCTGCCCGATTGTCAGCAGGATGTTTAGTCCCGTAGAGTGAAAGAAGAACGACCTCCACAACTCATAAGCTGGAGACGTATGACATTGGGTAGTTGGTATCCTTGAGGATCCTGGTCCCTTGGGCGTCCTCAGGTAGTGATACCAGCTGCAGTTCCGTCTCCATCCTCACATAAGGGATTAAGATGCAGGACCGAACCAGACAGGCTGGGAATGTCCAGATGTAGGGGTAGGGTCGTCGCATCCCTGGGTTCCCAGATTCTCAAGAGGTCCCCGGCAGCCTGTGATCATCCGCTGACCTGCCAAGAAACCTCCAAAGCGGGTCCAGGTCCCCAGGAAGCCGACCCTCCTGGGATAGAAGATGTGAGTACCCTACAGCTCAGTGTGGAATTGTTTGTGTGAATGTAGCAGGAGAAGATCCTCGCCTGCTCGAGAATTACTGTAGACCTTGTAAGCATGAGAAGCATAAATTCTCCGGGGAGGTCCGGTCAGACGGAGCGCGATCACCATCGTGCCTCGAATTATACTGTGACGAGTGGTAATATCCAAATCAGTTGGCCCCTATGAGATGTGTCTCCACCTGGAGATGAGTTGATCTTCTTTGAAGAAGAAGGGGATCGAAGGAGCCTACATGTTGTCTGATAAACGTGAGTTGGTCCATCACGGTGGATGGGAAACCTGACCGCCTAATCTGTGGTTACCTGCAGTAGGGAGCAGCCGATCTAGTACTTCTTTATCAATCAATGTATTGTGAAGTATAGGACCAGGAAGTCTAGGTATACAACATACAGGGTCGCGGTGGTGCCGCGGAGAGTCGTACGAATATTCCCAAATTGTGGAATAGTCTACGAATCCTCTGAGCGAATAGTCTTCTACAAGAGGTTCCAGCCGGTTCTCGGATGAACGTGGATGTTGACGAGTTTTCAGTTCACTGGAGTGATCTGAATGAGGTTCTCCCAGAAGAGAGTGTCTCGTCTTCTCCGCCTGTATTCATTACTTCTTTCGGTAGTTTATCAGGGCCCACCGGGCTCCGAGCTACTGGATTCGGAAGGAGAGGATGTCCCCTGAAAACTGGGTAAGGTGGTCGAGCTGGAAGCAAGAAGACCGTCCTGACGTGTCTTTAGGTCCTGAACACAAGTCGGTTGACTACGTGAAAGTGGTCTTCCCCAGGATTGAGTGCCTTTCACCTAGATGTGGTGAAATCCCCTGTGGATGTAGTAGGAGGTATATTGATGGTATCTGTGCGTACTGTGTTCTCTGTCCGCTTATCTGGAGCACCATTGGTTGACTCTCGCTCTATATGGGTAATAGAGCCAGCGCTAGCGGATCTCGGGTCTAATGTCCTGAAGTGGTCGACGACCGGCTCTGTTGCCAACCAGTTCCAAGGTAATCGCATACCACTTCCCTCCTAGGGGTTTGGACCCTTATGAAAGCCATGGGACCCTGGCGTGTCTAATAAGTTCCCTTCGGAACTTTGTGCCTTGTGCCTGGGGTTCTGACTATCTTGGCACCCAGCACCGCCAACCATCCGTCAGTGCGGAGGAGTGCTGCTATGGGCATCCTATGGGAGAGGCCAACACTGGGGTTTCCTGCGAGGAGCAGAAACTGTTTTTTGAGTCCATATACCCAAGTTGTATGCCCGTTCCAGCACGATGTTTGGCGGCGTTCAGCATCGCCCATTGTAAGGTCGTGAATCCTAAAAGACCTCCTCCGTTGGTCACTATAGTCGTCTGAGCCGTTCTGACCGGCATGGAAGGGCATGGGTGGGCATGGGTTTGTCCGACCATCAGCGGATATGGACATTCTAAGCAAGAGGCTGCAAAGCCATGAGTGCATAACGTCAAGTAGGTTTATCTTAGTAAGGGATACCCTGGTGTAAGGCACAAACCAGTAGTCAGGCACAGGATGCAGGGCAAACAGATCAGTCTACTATGACAGTAGGCAGTGTTCACTGAAACCCTTGCGGGTCTATTCCAAATCGTGGCCAAATAAAACAGACTGGGGCTCACCCAGTACATAGAGGTTGCCATAGCATTGCCTCCATTCAGCAGCACCGTGCAGTGCACGTATAGTGGGGGCTCACCCTGGGTGCACAGGGTATGAACCCTTAAGTGCTGGCCATCGCCCTGATAGAGAGTGTCGGTCACTTCTTCCATGATTAAATTCACCTCAAGGGGAATATATATCGTTAAGTAGGCGGCTCGGAACTCCTGTTCAGCGGTTGTAACCACATGCCTCTGTTCGGCATTTTAGTGCAGTGCACGCCTAGCTTGGCCCGGTGCATAGGGCGTGGGCCTTTAACTGCAGGCCGCAGAATAGGTACAGGGCATAAACCCGTACCGTATCATGATTCATTATTAATGGAGGTATTCCTTCAGCTGTAGGTAGAGGCTGTTGCTGTAAGACTTCCTTCGGTCGGATAGTGTAACGCCTATCATAGGGGTCTCACCCCAAGAGCACCGGGTCTGAACCTGTAAGTGCCGGTCCCAGATTTGAAGTTCGGATTTTCAATCCTCGAGCTCGCTGTTGAGAGGGGTAGGAGTAGAAGCAGCAGTGCTGTAGGGGGCTCACCCCAGTTGCACAGGGTATGAACCCATCCGTGCTGACCATCAACCTGATAGAGAGTGTCCTACAGCTCTATCAATAATTAATGCACCGCCATGAGGGATATTCTGCACTGAAGCTTGTGACTCTGTCCCCTTTTTTGCCACTAGATTGGCTTATACCTAGTCAGAGATCACCTCAGGTGCGCGGGTTATGTACCCGTCAAGCGTGGGTCGCGGCCAAATAAAACAGACTGGATGAGAGCACAATGCACCATGCAGACTACAGCAGGGTGTAGTAGTGTGAAATTTATTGTGTGCAATTTATTGTCTCAAAGTATCAAAACAACCCCAGCAGGGTGTGTGATATGCAGTAGTGTGCACTTATTGTGTGCAATTTATTGTCTCAAAGTACCAAAACAACCCCAGCGGGGTGTGTGATATGGGGTACCCCAGCAGGGTATCTGTTGTAGTGTAAATAATGCCAGTGGACCCCAGCAGGGTCTGTATAAATGACAGTAATGTGTAATAACCCCAGCAGGGTATTCTGTATCTGTCACTTAGTGTTGTCAAATTGTCCCAGCAGGGCAAACCACAATATTGGTATTTGTATAACTGGGCCTCACCCAGGATCATAGAGGTGGCCACAGGGCGACCTCCAAAAAGCAGCATGGTAGGAGCAGCACCCCAGGCAGGCACAGGGTAATAAGCCCTTTAGTGCCTCATATGACAGTAATGAGACAAAAGTGACTGCCCTCTGAGGGATAATAGGATTTAGCACTAGCTCTAAGCTCCGTCGTCTGTCGTGTTCTGACAGGTAGTCTTAAGTTATAGGGGTCATCCCTTTGAGCATCTATTACCAGACATAGAGTTTTGCTGTAGATTCCTGAACCCTGATCCAGGTGATATCCCTTCAAATCTCCCATCACTGATAGGTACTTATAAAGTACCATCTTGATAGTCTGTATCCAAGGGTGCTATACCTTTAAGGAAATCAAGGGTGGTATCCCTTTAAGGATTTGGTATCCCTTTTAAGTAGTTCCAGAGTGGTATCCTTTTAAGGAGTTCCCTCTAAGGGTCCAAGAATGGTATCTTTAAAGAATTTGAGGGTGCTATCCCTTTAAGGGATTTTTGGGGGTGATATCCCTTTAAGGTTCCAGTACCTCGAACCACTATACATGAGTATGGCTCAAATCTGTAAATAAAAGGTTTATCAAAACAAAGGATGAAATGCCTATAAAACTGATAAATTACAAGTGATATTAATCACAACTAAAGGTTATGAAATAAGGGTAATAGTAAACATAATGTCTATGAAATAACATGGAAAAAACACAGCTGCACATAGTACAGAAGCACAGCAAAAACATACAGTAAAGTATATAAAAAATTTAATACAGAAACAACCTCAAAGAGGCACTGTAAACATAAAGTAACGGGGAAGAGTAATACTCTGACCTGTCTGCTTGATGGAGCAGCAAAGAAAGAGGAAATGATGAGGTCACATTGCCTTATGTACATCCTGCTCTCCTGTGATTGGTTCTTTTTTTCTATGTGTTTCTTTACTGCTGTATGGAGTTAGTAAAGAAAGGTATGCATAATACGAAGCCTCCTGTCATGTGGTCAAATTTATAATTTTTTTGACATGCATTTTTCTTGATTTTTTTTGTTATTCTATCTCTCACTGTTAAAATACACCTACCATTAAAAGTATAGACTGATCATTTCTTTGTCAGTGGGCAAACGTTCAAAATCAGCAGGGGATTAAATATTTTTTTCCCTCACTGTAAATATTTGCATTACATTGCTCATTCCAGCAAATCAGTTAGACAGCTGATTGACCACAATGTCTTAACCCCTATAAAACACAGCGGTTTTAAAGCATTGTTCAGGATCCTACAACCTTTCATCTATTAAAAGTTCATCAAAGTGACACTTCACTTTTCTTACTCTCTTATTTTTAAACTGAGTCTGGATGCCCCACTTTTCTTCCAGTTCTACCGCTGTCTGTTTTGCTGCATCAAAATTATCTCTATATTTTAAAAGGGCTTGAGCTGCGTTTTGTATCAGATGTGCTGCACTGGATAAATCCAGATTTTTTGACTGCAACAATTTAGAGACAACGTGTATGGTGTCCAAAATCTTGCAATGCAGGATGATGAGATAAGCAAATTGAAAAGATCCTATTTTTGTTATCTGGCGAGCAGCATCACCTCTTTCTTTAGGCTTGGGTGACATCAGGTTTATTTTTGCTAAAGCCTGTATAATGTCTACAAATCGAAAGCATAGAACAAGCAGTGAATCATGGCGAGATGACCACCGAGTGGGGCAAAGTTTTTTCATTGTGAGTACTCAGTAGAGAATGATAAAACAATGTTCCATCTGCGTATGCTTTCCCCCCCAAAAATATACTGCTCATCCCAAGATGGTAGGGCGGTGCACCGACTCTGAAGTTAGGCAGGCCGTCCGGGATTTCCCACTGGATTTCCCAAGCCAGTCTGGCCCTGTGCATTTGCAGAAGTCAACAGGGCAGCCGGACCCCCTAAAGTGACGGGCCCGTTCGCAGCTGCAAGTGTGATCCCTGTGACTGTGGTAGTTACACCACTGTGTACAGATACATAACTGACATCCACTAATACTGACACACATGCACAGATTCATACAATGACACTGTCTGCAACTCTCATTATACTTGGCCATATAGGTACCAGTTGCACACATAGCTATGGCCAGAGTGCAGCCGCAAAGACTTATTCATTAAACTCTGAATTTTAGTGCATTATATGTCAATTGCAAATTGAAGATTGAATAAGCAGGTGACCAGATCCAAGTTGGAGATTTTTTCCAAAGCTGCTACTTTTGCCTAAAATGTGCAATTCTGATATAATTCGCTAAAAGAGTTAGCGAGAACTGTCAGGAATTCAAAGTGAATTTCAAATTTAATGCCACAAAAGCTGAACTGGAACATTTAGCCAAGTCAGCTATGGCCTTTAATTTGAAATACACGTTGAATTCAACAATTCTCATGTTAGTGAATATTCCTGTTAAATACAGAGTTTTAGTAATTAGCTGTAAGGTAGTTGTAAATAACATAGGTAGCAACATAAAGCATATGAATCACCAGCAAATGTTGGCAGAAACTCCTACTATGCCTAGCCATACAACAGACATTGGCATCATTCTGTGAGAAACACAAGCAGGAATGCAGTGAATGTGAGCTTTGAAGTGATGATATGTTTCCACTCCTTTTTGTGATGTATCCCATGCCATGAATCTCATTTGAGTGTTTCCTGTAATTGAAATAGCTATATGAGGTGAATTTAAATACTACTGTGTCCAGAGCACCCATCTCATCTTAAAGAACATACACAGTCCTTAGTTATGGTCAGCCATAGCAACATTAAACTGGCTTAATTAGTGCATTTGGAGGTTACTTGTGGTCTTACTGTGTGTAGGGTAGGCTTGACCGGTGTATAGTCGCCATATGGGCAGTCGGACTCCAGGACAACCCTCCCACATACCTAACCCAATAACTCACTGACACAAAGGTATATGGGAAAATTTGTCCACAGCTTTATTTAAACAATCTTGAATAATAATAATTTATTAAGCAATAATAATTTTAACAATAAACATGGGTCATTGCCCCCATACCCCGCCCTCATAACCGAATCCTTCTGTTAATATAACAGGCAATGACCCCCATATAAATAACATATATCAATACATATAACATACGTATCAACATATTCCAACATACCAACTTAAAGTGCCAAACATAAATTAACCATGGCAGGGGTATACCCGGATACCCCTGCCCCACCAGATTCTGAGCCACCGACAGGACTCGGAACCTACCAACCACCAATGACCACAGTTTTACGTCTCCATGACGTTCATCCAAGGGAGCCTATTTCTTCTCCTTCAGCTCCCTATCCCGCCGCTGTGAAAAAACGGGATAACCCAAGTCCGAACCAAATACAGGGAGGGTGGGCGGGACAAACTCAGCAAGGTAGTAATTAAAAGTGAAGGCTTTAAAATGGCTGCCTATTTAAATAGCCAAGCCTACTTACCCATAACCCCATACTTCCTTCCCTCCTCCTATGCCCGCCTCCTAACCCCTGTCAAGGCCTTTTTCCGCTTAGCTGCGCTTTGGCTACATGGGGCTACATGACCGGTGTATAGTCGCCATATGGGCAGTCGGACTCCAGGACAACCCTCCCACATACCTAACCCAATAACTCACTGACACAAAGGTATATGGGAAAATTTGTCCACAGCTTTATTTAAAACAATCTTGAATAATAACAATTTATTAATTTCCATATTAATAACCATAGCAATAATAATTTAACAATAAACATGGGTCATTGCCCCCATACTCCGCCCTCGTAACCGAATCCTTCTGTTAATATAACAGGCAATGACCCCCATATAAATAACACATATACATATATATATAACATACGTCTCAACATATTCCAACATACCAACTTAAAGTGCCAAACATAAATTAACCATGGCAGGGGTATACCCGGATACCCCTGCCCCACCAGATTCTGAGCCACCGACAGGACTCGGAACCTACCAACCAAGGGAGCCTATTTCTTCTCCTTCAGCTCCCTATCCCGCCACAAGCTCAGACCTTGACTCCTTAAGCTGTCTGAGCTCCGCCACCCCGAAGAAAGAGAGCCTTAGTTATGCCATCCTGCCAGCCCAGGGTCAACAGATCCCAACCAACTGCCGAGAGATGGACTCCATCCGAGCGGTAGTACCCCGGCAAACCACCTTCCAACTCGCTGTGTCGAACTACCACACCCCCTAGCTTCCGCACGAAGCTTGCCATCAAGCTATTCACTTTCTTCCTACATCTGTCAATAGCCTCTGGGTCCCTAGCATGCCGCCACCGCTTCCTAGGGATAATCTCCGACCAGACCAACATCACCCCCGGAAGTAGGTCCCTTAAACTGTTAAGGTCCTGCTTCATCCACTTCACCAGCCGCCGCTGCGGAGTGAGGCCCAAGTCGTTGCCCCCCGCATGGAGCACCAGCAGGTCCGGCCGTTGCCCGCCTGCTACCATCCGGAACACCCGTCCGCAGACCTCCCCCCAACAAAACCCCTGTACCCGAACCATTGTACTGCCAACTGGTCCCGATGAAAGCCCAGCTGGTGGCCCTGAGCTCGAGCTGCAGCCCTCCTTTCGGCCCAGAAGACAAATGAATGGCCCACGATCCATGCGACACGGCCTGGGGGAGAGAAGGAAAACAGATCATAACAGCCCCTTATGCACCCAGCCCCCGGGGATACCCCCAAAGGCCCTTCACCATACTACTCCAATAAACACGAGCGCACATATGAACGGAACCGTACCGACTCCCATCTCCCAATCCGTTTCACTATGTCATCCCCCAGACCCAACCGAGCTGCCTCCGTAGCCGCCCCAATACGAAAGGAGTGTGTACCAAAAGTATCCACCCTCAGTCCTAGCTTTCCCAGTCCAGACCGAAAAACCTTGGTGAACTGGAACCGGGAGAGGGAAGACCCGTCCGCGTGTACCAGCAGCGATCCTCCAACCTCCGGCCTCCGTGCCATGTACCCCGCCACCGCGGCCACTGGGCACAAAGCGGAGCCCGGCAGGGCCCGCAGCGTCACATCTCGGCCCTTGCCTAACATGTCCGTCTTGGATCTTGCCAGGTGTACAACCACCTTCCCTTCCAGCACTCGGACCCCCGACACCTGTACCCCTCCTGCCGCAGTCTTCGTGGCACTGACCAACTCCCCTACCCGAAAGGCTCCAAAGAAGGCCAACAGAAACGCCGCCTGAAACAACGATGCTTCGAACCTGTCGAAACATATAGTAGGCAATAAACCGACCAGGTCACTCAACACCCGCACCGATACTGGGCGCCGAGTGTCAGGCCGCCTGCGGCCCCGCCGGTACCCCTTCAGTGCCTGCCTTATGACA
>OW240912.1:415382432-415402569 GCA_933207985.1 Pelobates cultripes | reverse complement strand
ACAAGGAGCGTGGACAGAGCTAAGCCAGCGCCAAGGGACATTGGCACTGGACCGAGGTAAGTGACGAAGGGGTTATTTACCCATTCTGCATGACGGGCCTTAACAGAGGGGAAAGCTATGGTGCCAGAAAAAACAAGTTTGTTTTCCTGGCACTATAGTTTTCCTTTAAGGCACACATAAAACATTTCAAAGATAAAAACATAACATTTTGCCTGCATATTCTTCAATGTTGTCATCAAAACTATAATATATATATATATATATATATATATATATATATATTCCTATTGTCTCCTTGCACACACACTTCAATGTGGATTTCTGCCTGGTGCGGTCAAGCCAATGCCATAATATACACAAATATAGGGAACAAGAGGCAAGCACTCACGGTCTTTTGGTTTCTTTAAAACGATTTTCCTTTTATTTCATTGCTTAAAACTTGATCGACGTTTCAGCCACAATACATGGTGTGGCGAAACCAACCTCGCCACTGTGAACTGGAGAAGCCTGGTTGCTCGCCTGCTCCCTTTGGACTATGGCCCTGCAGGTTAAACTGTTTATTTCCCCTGCAGAAAGGCTTATTTGTGTGATCTGAGTGCCATTCATCTAATAATGTGCACTCAGATCCCAGCTATCTGGGGATATGTGAAATGTCTGTGTGTTATGTGTAAATGTGACTTTATGTATTTTAAAGTGTTTTGTGTCTTTTTGCAACCATGTGCTTAATGGAGTCTTGTGTCTGTCCTGGGAGATAATTGAATTACTCTCCAGGATAGAAGACTCTGAAACTGGTTTGGGCCAGAAAGCCATGCTTCATTTAGTCACAAAGGACTTTCCCTTAACTTTTGAACCCCTGGTCTGATTCGTGCCATTTTTTAATATGTTGTTCCCCTGAATGGATTGATTGTGAATATGTAATTTTATGTGAATGTGATGTATGGTTTTAGAGTTATGAAAGTTGGGTAGAAAGTATGTTTTAACTGTATGTATAATTGAGTTTCCTCTCAGGATAAGGGGAGGGAATATGTGGGATGTAACTGATATGTGATTGGTTGTTTTGTAACGCCCTGTGGGCTGTACTATGTTTGTGATTTGGGAATAAAAGAGACTGTATGTGACAGTACAGAGAGTTCCTGTTTTAACCCTCAAAGTGAAGTGTCGTCTCATTATTGGGGGAAGGATTTATTGTATGCTGTTCCAGTTTGACTGCTAGGAGAGTAAACCTATTCGTATGGTTCCTATTCAACTGTCTACAGCATTCATATGCTTGAGAGGATTCATATGCTTCTCCGGTTCGGTGGTTGTGGTGTCTGCTGCAGTGCTTGGAGTCCTCAGGAAGCGCTAGGAGCATCCTTTAACGGAGGTACCCAGTCGGGGTGCCAGGCGATCCGTTACATTGGTGGCAGCGGTGGGATGGCGTCCTAGTGCGAGGTAAAGCAGCTCAGAGACACAGTTCGTTTGGATTTACAAATTGAGGGCAACGCTAGCACACGTGCAGCGACCCTGGGAGCAGAGGTATCCAGCGACTTGGAGCAGACAAGTATGGAAGGCTCTGGCGACGATTGGATGGCCGAGGTGAGGCAGCGAGTGGCCCAGTATGGGCATGATTTACCCATGGAGGTACGCCGGGTGATCTGGAACCAGGTCACGGCCGAGCGAAACACAAGGCTGGCCCGAGAATTCCGGCTGGCGAAAGAGAGAGAGTATGCTCAGCGGAAGGAGTGTTACAACAGCCGAGTAGAGGCTGCATCCGAGGAGGCTAGCCGTCTCCCCCTGAGGCGGCCGCAGGAACCCGAAGTAGGGGTCCTCATAGACTGGTCCTGTGAGGAACCACAACAGACAGGTGGAGATGGGACCGGCCCAGATCCCCAGCAGCAGCCGGAGTTGCCAGGTGCGGAAGCAGGTGGTCCTTACTCGCAAATGTTGAGGGACCTCACAGACTGGTCCTGGGAAGACCCACAGATGGCAGGTGGAGATGGGACGGCGGTTTCTCAACTGGCCCTACAGGGATGCTGGGCGGTCGGCCCAGATCTCCAGCGGCAGTATGTACCCCAGGGAGCTGAAGGTGCAGTCCTTCCTCCCCAGCGGCAGTGTGCACCCCAGGGAGCTGAAGGTGCAGTCCTTCCTCCCCAGCGGCAGTGTGTACCCCAGGGAGCTGAAGGTGCCGTCCTTCCTCCCCAGCGGCACAGTGTCCTGCAGCGAGCAGAGACCGTCAGTCTCGCACCCCAACCACAGGACAAAATAATGAAAGGGGAGACAGCTGGTCCCCCTCTCCACCAGCAGAGAGGGTGTCAGGGAGAGGAGCCTGATACCCCCTCTCCCCAGCGGCAGTTTACAGTTCAGAGAGAGGAGCTTGTTACACCCTCTCTCCAGCGGCAGCCTAGCCCAGCAAGGGGAGATGTTACACCCCCCAACAGTGCAGATGGGACTGTAGTCTCTGCACTTACAGCACAAGGGATAGGGACAGTCGGTCCTGTTCCCCAGCCACAGAGCGGTGTATCCAGAGGGGAGACAGTCGGTCTCTCCCTCCCACAACCAGGCTCCCACCAGGCTACTTCCGTGGTAGCACTGGCATCAGGGCAGAGTACCGCTGGTCTCTGCCCACTCAACAACCCACCAAGGCAGCCTAACAGTTGCCCACACAGTCGTGGTGAGGCACCTGGACATGGACAAAGTTCTCCTCTACCCAGGTGTAGTAACCAGTTATTGTGGGTGGGCTGTACTGCTGTTTCTGTTTTGTGGGTAGGTTGCTGGACTAACCAGGGCACTGACCGGCAGGAGGTCAGATACCCTGTTAGTCTAGTTGGTAAAGGGGAGAAGTGTGGCGAAACCAACCTCGCCACTGTGAACTGGAGAAGCCTGGTTGCTCGCCTGCTCCCTTTGGACTATAGCCCTGCAGGTTAAACTGTTTATTTCCCCTGCAGAAAGGCTTATTTGTGTGATCTGAGTGCCATTCATCTAATAATGTGCACTCACATCCCAGCTATCTGGGGATATGTGAAATGTCTGTGTGTTATGTGTAAATGTGACTTTATGTATTTTAAAGTGTTTTTGTGTCTTTTTGCAACCATGTGCTTAATGGAGTCTTGTGTCTATCCTGGGAGATAATTGAATTACTCTCCAGGATAGAAGACTCTGAAACTGGTTTGGGCCAGAAAGCCATGCTTCATTTAGTCACAAAGGACTTTCCCTTAACTTTTGAACCCATGGTCTGATTCGTGCCATTTTTTAATATGTTGTTCCCCTGAATGGATTGATTATGAAAATGTATGTTTTATGTTTGTGACATGTATATTTTAGAAGTTATAAATATTGTGTAAAAAATGTATTCCTCTGCCGGTGATAATGAGATTACCCATTGTGTTCAGTAATCATATCACCTGCAGAGGGGAGGATTTTGTGTGGGAGTGTCTGGGTGTATTGTACGGATTGATTGGTTGTTTTGTAACGCCCTGTGGGCTGTACTATGTTTGTGGATTGGAAATAAAAGAGACTGTATGTGACAGTACCGGAGATTCTGCTTGACCCTCAAACCGATGTGTCGTCTCGTTTTTGGGGGGAATTGGATTGTATGCTGACTGCCAGGAGTGTAAGCGGATTGTATGCTTTTCCTGTTCGGCTGATTCCAGTGTTCGTGTGTTTCCAGTTCGGGAGTTGGTGCATTCGTACAGTTTGCAGTTCGGGAGTTTGGTGCTTGCAGTAGCTGCTGGTCTGTGGGAAAGGGGATTATAGCCTAAACGGTTTTTATCCTCTTGTGAGAGAAACGGTCCGTTACAAATATGATCGTAGATATATAATGTTTAAACTAATAGCTAATTATTCTTACAATGTCACATTGGCATGCACACAATTGCTATAGACATAATCATGGCAACTACTATGCATGTTATTGTAGTTGCTGTGGCTAAGAGCAGGAAAAATGCATGTGGTAGGGTTCTCCTGCTCTCCTGAATCTTTCCGTATTTAGTGCAGACCTCTGTGTGTCATTGGCAATTGATTGACAGGTGGCAGAAGGGGTATATTTTGAAACTGTTTTAACTTCAAACATTTTCATTTGCTAGCACTTGCTAACACAATGTAAAAATAATTTTCATAATGTATAATTTGAATATCTTTTGTTTTTTTCCTCAAGTTTACTTGTGTGTGCCATACATTATCACCTTGGAGGTAGAGATATATTATAAATTATTATGTTTTTATATATACACCTTGGTTTTATATTTATATGGCACATCCTGTCATCTAATGCAAATTCAAAATGTTCAATAATTCTCCTTGCATGTCCAAGAAATCACGGAAAAAGATGACTGGCAAACACGTGATAGTCCACGTTTCTCTTTTTATTTGATAAATATGTATTATGTAGCATAAGTGTAATATTTTATAAATTTCTTTTTTTCAGATTTATAGGGATTCAAATTTGCTTTAAAATCGGAGCCTTGATATTATTTATTGCCGTTTACTGTTTGTTACGCATTAAAGACAAGAAAAAAATGGATGAACATACCTCAACGAAAAGATTGGAAGAACACACTTTGAATGAAAAGTCCCCCATCTGAGAATTTTAATTCATATATTGACGGTGGAAAAAAACAAACAAATTGGAATTCAGATGTATGCTGTCAACACAGCTGGGTTTCTTTAAATTTAATGATACTCAAGGCACAAACGCAAACTTGGAAAAAAAAATGAATTTCCACATTACCCTACTTAATTACCGAATGTCAAGTCAACAAGTCAAAATTTTGATAAAGGGATCAGCAAGGAGTGATATATAACATTCTGAAACTCGGAGGGAATGGAATAGTTCATAGTTTAACCTGTTTGCCAATTATGTTCTCCCAAATACTATTCAATATTTAGAAAATCCTTTCATGAAGTTTATGAGGAGTTAAGGATTCATTTTCTGGACTGCAAGACTGATTAAATAATTTCACAAATATCTCTTATAACCTTAAAAACATGATACCATTATCCACGTGTACTAAGATTTAAATAGACAACAATACCAGTAAACATTGCACTATGATGCAGTTTTTACATAAATGGCCGTTTATGGGCTCTAACTGGTTTATCTCAGCTGTAACAGGTTCATCTCTTGCACAACAATGGGAACCTACACCTACATCCGTGATATATGAGAAAAGCTGGAGTGAGTCTGCTATTTTTCACTTTATTTCAGCTCCCATAGTCTGGCGATGTGGGAATATATTGGAAGTGTTAGTCACAAAAAATACAGGCGCCCATTCTTTTCTTCCAACGACCACACCGGACATTCTGAAAACTTCTGGTGTCTTCATGACTGCACTACGGGTCAACGATGAATAATATCAATCCACTGGAAAGTCATCTGTGAATATTGGCTTTAATGGTTTACTTTCAAAAACTGAGTTTGGATATCACTTGACATTTAATAATTATTTGAGGCAGGGCCAGATTAACATAGGGGCTGATGGAGCTGCAGCTCCAGGCCCAGGCCCAGGCCCATGGAATAGACCCATTGATTTAAAAAAAAAAAAAAATATATATATATATATATATATATTTAAAAAAAAAAATTTCACACACTACTCTTGGGGATTCCACCTAGCTTTTATTTTATTGGCACAGCCAGTATTTGAGGCTGCCTGGCTGGTGCCAATATTGCAGTGATATTGGCAATTCAAATGCTGGTATTTTTCTCAGTATAAACAAGAGATTACTATGCAATACCAGCACTGGCCAGTAGGGGTGTGTGGAGACAGGCAGGGATAGGAAGTTCCAGCATATCCCTCCCTGCCTATCTATACTCACTGATCTGCAGGGGTGCAGCTACAGAGAGTCCAGACAGCAACGCCCACCCTGCAGAAAGAGCCTGCAGCTCAGGGAAGTAAGGGATGGGGGAAAGGCTGCAAGGAGACATACACTGAGACAATAAGGGACACTGGGAGATATTATGGCAGACACTGAGACACTAAGGGACATTGGGAGACATTATGACACAGACACATGGGGACACAATGTCCCCATGTCTCCCAGTGTCCCCATGTCTCCCAGCCAGTGTCCCTGGTGTCTCAGTGCCCCCTATTCTCCCAGTGTCTCACTGTCCCCATGTCTCCTCGTGCCTCCATGTCTCCCAGTGCCTCAAGTGTCTCAATGTCCCCATGTCTCCAAGCTAGTGTCCCTAGTGTCTGTGGCCGTGGAGTCTCAGTGTCCCCATGTCTCCCAGTGCCCCCATGTCTCAATGTCCCCATGTCCCCCAGCCAGTGTCTCTAGTGTCTGTGTCCCCATGTCTTCAAGTGTCCCCTATTTTCCCAGTGTCCCCATGTGTGCCAGCCAGTGTCCCCTAGTTTCCCAGTGTCATTGGTGTCTCTGTGTCCCTAGGTCTCCCCGTGTCCCCAGGTCTCCCCGTCTTCCTAGTGTCCTAGTGACACATACATGGGGACATAGACACATGGGAATATTAGAGGACACAGGGAGACATGGGGCATTGAGACACTGTGATACATAGGAACGCTGAGACCTGGAGTAATCGACACATGTGGGCACTGGGAAACATGGGGGCACTGGGAGGAATCCATCTATACAGCATAATCAAACTAAGTAGTTTTTGGGTGATTTTACAGCATTTCTCTTATGTCACTACTTGTGATTTACATCATGTAATGTCACACATACATATTTAATTATTCAAATTAGTAAGGCCGGTATGTTTTTCCAAGAAAGGTGGCAACCCTAACTACTTTTCACATACTCTTACTTAAGTATGGAAACTTAAATGGGATGTATGGGAACAAAACTTGTGTGGACTGGCTGACAATGAATATAGTTAAAGGGACACTATAGTCACAAGAACAACTACAGCTTATTGAATTTGTTCTGGTTAGTAGAATCATTACTTTCAGGCTTTTTGCTAGAAACACTGTCTTTTCAGAGAAAATGCAGTGTTTGCATTACAGCCTAGTGATAACTTCACTGGCCACTCCTTAGATGGCTGTTAGAGATCCTTCCTGGGTCATGGCTGCCTAAAATGCATCCAAACATTCAGTATCTCCTCCCTCTGCATGCAGACACTGAACTTTCCTCATAGAGATTCATTTATTCAATTTATTCATAGCTGCTGTTTTCTTTCTCTCCAGCACCATCTCCATCAGATACATGACGCTTGGGAGTGTTTTACTGTTTTTGGTCGATATGATTCTTTAATTAGGCCCGTCATAATTGTCAGCACCAGGCCTACTGTGCTGTTAATCTGGCCCTGATTTGAGGACATATTTTGGCAGACACCTGTTATTTGTTTTTGGAGTCTAGAAAAGTCGCACTGCCTGAAATGTTCTAGCATTAAATGCAATAGTTTTTAGAACTTTTACGTTAAAGCAGCTCTGTTAACAGTCTGGCTCTGTTTAAAGTTTTGCTTTAAATTATTTTCTTGTCCTGTATCCTCTTTGTTTTTTTTTGTTTTTTTTTAAATTCATGGGCTACTCTTTCTTATGGGCAATGCGAAATGTTGGCAGTGGGCTTATCGAAAACAAATTTCCAAATTAGTTGCTAAATTAGTTTACCCACAATTCATCAGTCAAAATAATCACACATAACAAAATTGCTCGCAGGTGTTCAGATCCAGTGCGAGGAGGAAAATAAAATGAATATAAATAAAAATGGCAAAGAGTCGAGTATAATCATGAAAATACAATGGGCATACGGAATGGGAAATCATATATTTTTTTTATTATTAATTTTTCATGTTCACAATTCACATATAATGACAAGGGATCATTTTTACAATGACATCGAGACCGAGACACTTTAATCACATCTAGTTAAAGTAAAAATGTACAATAAATACCTTTAGAATGACAGCTGGACAAATACTTCCAAGAAAAGGCTTCAGGCACTCACTGTGTTCAAAGGTAAGGCAGGTTTATTGGACCATCACGTACACAGCTGACAGAATGGTGACTAACAGGTTTATTCTCTAAAATGAGAATTGTTGAGAAATTAAAGTAATTTTTAATTTTAAGGCCAAAATAGCCAAACCGGAAAAAAAGTTCTAGTAAGCTATGCTTCCAGTTCGTCTACTTTCGCCTTAAATATTAAATTCTCCTTAAATTCACTTTTACTTCCCTTAGAGACCCTTGCCAGTTTGGCTTTATTGACTGGTGGAACAGTCTGCCTAACGCCATCAGACTCTCCTCTAGTCTTGAATCGTTTAAGTCATGCCTTAAAACCCATCTCTTTAGGAAAGCTTATGGCCTCCCAGAGCAACCTCTACCTCACGTACCTGTCTCTTGCTCTCTCCTATAGGGCAGTGCTTTACTCTCTCCTCCAGCTCTGCTTCACTCCACCTTGTTTGATTGCTACCTCCTGTCCTTATGTGTTTTACATCCCACCTCCTATAGACTGTAAGCTCCTTTGAGCAGGGTCCTCTTCAATCTATCGTTCCTGTAAGTTTTCTTGTAATTGTCCAATTTATAGCTAAATCCCCCCTCTTATTATATTGTAAAGTGCTACGGAATCTGTTGGCGCTATATAAATGACAATAATAATAATAATAATAAAAAATGGATTCTATAGTTCCTGAAAAACAAAGCCGTTTTCCGGAGAGGGAGACCTAATGCGCATTCGCGACAAGTGTCATGCTCGCATTAGGATTCCCTATGGGGATTTGCTTTCCTATGGGGATTTGATTGACGCTGGATGTCCTCATGCCCTTACTGTTGCTTTTAAATACCATATGTATCATCTATTTAATTTGCAAAAATACTTAAAATCAGTTTGCAAGATATTATTTAATGATCTAGCTACACTGGAACAGTGCAATGATAAAATAATCTTTTGAACCAGAATGTGAAGAGTAAAATAATATTATACTACTTTATACTATACATTTTCTACTACTGAAACCAAAATTTATAACAAAATAAAAGCGAGTTTATTCATCTATCATTGCTTATGCTTTGCTATGTTTCTGCTGTTTGATGTTCTACACATGGTGGATGCAATATATTTTAGATAATAATCTGTTTTGCTCCATAAACCCAACCTGTCCTTCCATCACCGCCTGTTCTCAAGAATTCTATTTTTACTGTAAAAATGGTGCTGTACATGTTGTCATGCCTTAGATTGGTGGGCGTTGTAGTTCAGCTGGGAGCTTCGTACAGCAGAAAGCTGACAACAAATTCAACTTCCAGAAACTGTAAAAGCTGACTAGAACGCACTGCTGATAGGATAAATCAGAAGTGCTATAGAAAGCTGTGTGATTCATCAATCACATGTCTACTTTTAACCATTTCAAATTAAAGGGGCACTATATGAGATGAAGTGTTCTTGGTGCATGTTCGAAAATCTACTTGCTTCCCCCATGATTCCGCTATGTAACTATGTTTCCTGCAACTGTCTTAGCTTGGACAGAAGAATCTATATTTACTTTATATGGGATTCATATTGAGAATATAGTCAAGGTTTCCGCACATTAGTCCACATTGAATTCAGTATGGATCTGTTTAGAGACTTTATTCTAAAAGATGTCTTTTAAAATAGACTTCATTGAAAATTGAAGCTGATTTGCATTGTATCCCCTTACTGTTGCTTTTAAATACCATATGTACTAGCGGTACTAACTAGCTCAGTGAGAGATGGACACTCAGAATTTGCAGCAAATTCAAGAACTTTGTATTTCCTATTATTTTGAATGGAGTTTATTTTTACAACATGACAGCCCTTCATATTGTAAAAAAAATAAAATAACTGTCTATGCCTAAAAGTGGCCCCTCTCCCTAAACCTACTCCTCGCCATACAATATATTATTCACTAAAGAGAGAATTTAATTTAAGATCAACGTTATTTATTTGATATTTACTTTGAATCCACTTTGAATTTTCACTGTAGCACATAAACCTGCTAGATGATATGGTTTAGGCTCGAAGTGATGTACTCAGTGAAGAGAAGAATTATATAATAAGGTACTTGGGTCTAATGCTAGCCAAACAACGTCAAATGTAACCGGTTCTTTACAAAACTGTTTTATTATTAAATATAATATATTTACTAACGAAAGAGTGAGCTGCAGTAATTTGAAAAATTAATTTGTAATGCCAGGAATATGGAAAAGTTGGAAAATTCTTCCAGATGTTTTTCTCTTTGTGCAACTGCAGTTTTGCTAATTCTTTTTTTTATTCCCAAATAATACTTTTTGTAAATAAGTATTTAGTCTAGTAAATTAATCTATGTTTATTGAAGCTTAAAGCGATACTTTGGGCATCCAAACCACTTCAGCTCAATAAAGGGGTCTGGGTGCCACATCCTGTCGGCCTGAAAACATTGCCATTTTTAAAAAATGGTTAATATAGCTCTAGTAGCTGTCACAACGTTAAATTATTTAATTACGATGGTCTAATAGAGTTCCAATGATTTCCTATGTAGATTATTATTAATATTTATAAATCGCTGACAAGTTCTGTAGCGCTGTAGCGCTGTACAACATAGCGCTGTACAACATAGCGCTGTACAATGGGTGGACTAACAGACACATATTTGTAACCAAACAAGTTGGACACACAGAAACAAAGGGATTGAGGGCTTACATGCTTACATGCTTAATGAGCTTCCATGCTAGAGGGATTGGGGTATAGTGACACAAAAGGTAATGTCAGGGTAGAAAAGTAGGTTAGTAGGATAGTATTCATTGAGGGCTAGGTGATGTTTTGATTTTAGTTATAGGAGAGGAATCAGGGTGCAGAGAGGGAAAGCTGTTCACAGTTTAATTGATATGCTTTTCTAAAGAAGTAGGTTTTCAAAGATTTTTTGACGGACTGGAGACTGGGTGAAAGTCTAACAGAGAGGGAAAGGGCGTTCCACCAGATTGATGATCTCAGCCAATGAGGCAGGGCCATCGCAGCGAGATAGAAAATGTATTCATATCTATATAATGTTTCTTTCATATATGAATTTAGTTATTTTGTCCTATTTTGGAAATAAAGTTTAGAAGAAATGTTCTACCATTTGAGTGTGAAGCAGCCCATGACATTGCCAAACAGATGACACTGTGAAACTATGGGTGAGTGTGTGCATAGCTCTCCGGATATAGTCTGGTGCTCTGGCAGTTAAAAAGCACTGAAAATGAACATGGAAATGAATAAGGGGCCCAGCTGTGGGAAAGCACAAATGAAAGGCATAAAATCTGCCATCTTGAAAGCAGGATCTGTTGCGAAAAAGATTAAAGGAGTAAAAAGGTAATAACTAAAATCAATCTTTTAAGTCCTACATAAATTTCTCTGGACAATTTTTCCTTCTGTTACTGTCATACTTGTCCAGAGAAACTGATGGATAGCTTGAAGAAGAACAGAAGAACTATCACAATTAAGATATTTGCAGAAATAAAGCTAACTAGAGGTACAAATTGCCCAATACAATATTATTTATCTCAAATTTTAAAAATGAGCCTTATTTTGTGTTTTATTTATATAGCAGTGAATGCAGTTCTGTTCTCACCTGCATTGACCTATTTTTGTCGTCTGTATCTTTAGGTCTTTATGAACCCTCCCATCAAATATAAATATTAAGAACATAGTGTGGCCTTATGAGTCCAGTGATGTAGATGTAAAAAACAGATAAAACGTGTATCTTGTAATACCTTTCTCACGTCTGAAGCATTTCTGAGCAAAGATGACACATGGAATTCAAAGTTGAGTTGTGATACAGGGGTTAAAGCGACATGACTGTAGATAAGACACAGGTTTGATAGAAAATAGACTCCATTCTCGCAGAGGGTCGAAAATATCTTGTGTGAAGATCACAGAGTGAGAGGGGAGAGAAAAAGAAACAAGCAAACAGTGCAGATGATGGTGCTAAAAGGGGAAAGTAAAAACAAAATAATTACTTACATTAAGAATGCATGAATTCCTATCCAAGAGTTGCAGGACATGCATGAAGGCCTATACCCAGCAAACGCAGACACACACACTCACACACACATGTACATATACATATACACAAGTCGTGTACATGTACAAGTATACGCAAGAATATACACAGGTTCATACAACAATATACATATAAATACAACCAAATGCACAAATATATATACATAAACATGTATACATACATCTACACACAAGCACCAATACATGTACCTACACATGTACAAATGTGCCTACACATACATAGACCCATATACATACACATGCACCTATTCACATATACACACACACATGTATGCATATACACACACACACTTTATACAGGCACACACACACACACAAATATATATATATATATGCATACACACATGAACATATATACATACACACACACACAAACACATGCACAGTCACATATATAGGCATACATGCATAAGAGTATAGGAAGGCATAGGTATTTTGGATATTGATAGAATACACATATCGTTGGAACACAATTTAAGATGTTGATACATATGACAGAACAGTAAGATAATGTGGGAGAGTGTTCATGTAGTGTTGGTAGTGGGACAGGAAACCCAAATCAATATTTAGTCCTCTATTCTTGCTGTTAAACAATTGGATTACTCTGGCTTCAAATGTTTTTCTATCTTGGGTATTTTTAAACCCCCTTTTAGTACTTTGATTTTTAGATCCTTCAGTGAATGGCCAGGCTGGGAAAAGTGATATCCCACAGGAGTGCAATACCATCCTTCTTTGTGGTGTTTAATGGAGTGTCTGTGCATATTCATTTTGCCATTTAATTGCTGGGTGGTTTCCCCAATGTAGCAACCTAAGTGGCATTTGGTGCTTTGAATCATGTTTACCACATTGCTGGATGTGCAGTATGAGTATGATCCTTTAATGCTGTAGCTTTTATTGTTGTGTGTGGCTGTGTTGCCTGTGCATATGTGCTGACACAGTTTGTACCGAGGTTTCTCGCATTGACTGGTCCCGTTTTCTTTATTCTTCCCATCAGTGGACAGCTCCCTGTTGATTAATTTTTGTTGGAGGTTTGATGGTTGCCTGAAGGCCAAAACTGGTGTTTCAGAGAAAATGTTTTTCAGAGTCTCGTGTTTTGTTAACATTGGTTGTAGGCCTTTGATGATTTTCCGTATTTCCTCAAGAGCTGGGTTGTAGGTGACCACAAGTGGCACTCATGTAGATATTTATTTTTCTCTGTATTGTAACAGGCGCGTGCGTGGAGTTTTTACTGCAGAGTTGATTTGTTGGGTAATAGTCTTTGGTTTGTAGCCTTTCTGTCTCATAGATAGGGAGAGTACATTAGATGGGTAGGTTCAGAGCATATGTGATATCTAGTACCTGATACCTAAGTACCTAGTGGCTTGGCTGTAGATGATGCCCTGTTTAGTATGAGAGGGGTGGAAGCTGGTGCTGTGACGGTAACTGCATCTGTCTGTGGGTTTTCTTTAAACCGAGGTGTGGATTGTGTCACGTCACAGGGGTGTCCAGAAAATTCACAAATCTAGTGGAAAATTCAATTTTTAGTTTGATTGATGGATGGAATGTGTTAGAAGAGTAATGGAATTGTATCAGTTTTTTGGCACTTACAGTCCAAATTATGAAGATATCATCGATATAGCGATATTATTTGTATGGTTTGGTGTGTTGTATTTCTAGGAATCTCTGTTCTAGATCTTAACCTGTGTCTTATCTGCACTCATGTCATGTTGCTTTAACCCCTGTATCACAACTCAACTTTGAATTCTATGTGCCATCCTGCTCAGAAATGCTTTAGACATGAGAAAGAGAGGTTCTCCCAAATGCTTGTCATTAAAAATTCTGTTAGTCCAATAAAAAATGTATTACAAGATAAGAATTTTATCTGTATTTTACATCTATTAAGAACATATTTATAGATACATGTTTATAAATACATATTCTGTGGCTAGTTCTCAGCTGTATTGGTCTATGTTAATTATATTGTCTATTGTCTTTATAAATGCCAGTAATTATACTATTTTACAGTTACTAATACATATAATCCTATATTAGTATGTATATGAATACATACACTATTATTGATTCATTAACCAGCAATCAACAGTGATTTTGCGTAAATGTAAATACTTACTTAGTCCCTGATGGGTATTCTTTGTATATAAACACAGCTGAGCAACATAGCTACATATCACATATGTAATAACTCTCACTCACCATCAGTTTTATATCAAGATATAGTTAGAACATTCTAAATATCCAATCCAATTAACTAAAGTATATAAAAAAAGAAATAAGCAAAGAAATCTAAAACAATTTAAGATTTCATGTTTCTATTAATATATTGTATATTTGGCAGAAGCTAGACTTAACACAGGGTACACCAAAAACTCTTGCAGTGGCAAAGTGCTTTGAGAATGGAATACATCCAGTGTTTATCCCAATCCTTTTTACTCCCTTTATGGCCCATAGCAATTTATACTATTCTAATGTAATCCAATCACTTATTTATATTATAAAGAATATTCTGGACCAGACACATCATTACAAGTAATGAATGGTCAATCAGCTGCAGCAGCATACCTCCAACATTGGAAATCCACACAGGAGTGGTGGGCATATATAATATAATGGCTAGGTTCACCATAACATGGATAGGCTGCATCAAAAAAATGGGGAGTGTCAGTCCGGATCGAATGCACACCAAGCCCACTGGATATTGCACTGGCCAGTCACACCCAGGGCTACACATGTGAAGAGCTCAGTCATAGTATCTAGGGTACAAAATAGCTTCCACCAAATCACCCATGGAATAAAAAATAAACTTAACTTTGGATACTTGCTTCCCTCCAGTTACCTCCCAAATTGGTAACTATATATAGAATATTGTATGGTACATATAGAATAGGGATCCAGCTTGTATAACTAAAACACAAAATAAAAATACAACATAGCGTAATATTGTTGCAGCCTTATTAACTGCCCAATGATTCAAGGTTACACTCACAGATCAGTGGTAAGTAATGCGCCTTCAGGTTGCCACCCCGTAAATAGGGGGGTATATCCTACTGGTTGTAGTAACGCCAATCTGGAGACCAAGAAGATCACACTCTCCCAATGGTTGGATGTAGAAAGCAGTTAATTTATTGGCATATAATAAAATAAATAAATAAAAAAATGGTCCTATGCGTTTCGTTCCCCTAAGGAAACTTCCTCAGGGACCAGAAATAAAATACATACAGTTGATACACTACAAACACTAACAAGTGTACCTCTAAGCCTATTGTTTCCCTCCCTTCCCTTCCCTTAAATACAATAAATACTGGAAGTCCATTGGTGGTGTAGTGGGCGTGCTCTCAAGTTCCTCTTTCATTGGACTCCTTGTCCGTCGATGAATTGCCTCCATAAATTATCTCAGCTGTTATCCATTACCGTTTCATTTTCGCGGTGATTTTCTGCGTCCGTCTTTGATGACACACTTCCTGTATGGATGGATGTCTTCTCTCTATGACGCACTTCCGTGCGTTCCACCCGTTCTTAGAATTAAATATGGCCGTGCGTTCCATTACATTCCATTCCAAGAAATCTCTACATTGCCATCTGGTTGTTGCCAGAGTTAGTGTACTTCGTATATATTAATCAATGACTCCATTACATGCAAAGAAAAAACGGCAGAGTTGACTTAACAGTTTAAAGCCATACATTTAAACCTTATTCCCATTATATTCACCAATAACCAATTGTCCAAATTAACTGTCATATAGCCCTTTTAGTATATAGAATAAATGATGTTCATTCAATGCTTCCCTTTTTTATATTTCTTTTCATATTTTTTTTTTTTTTAATGTCTATAAGTTTATGGACCCTGTATATTGGTGTATATTTTGGGATTCACATCACACATATGTCACCCTGATTTCCAAAATGAAGCTGAAATCATTTTATTCTCATTATTTAAGAAGGAACATTAAAAAAATCATCTCTTATGAATGTTTCTATTTATTTAAAATTATTTTTTGACAATAACTCTTTTTTTAAAAATGCTACATATTTATTTCAGTGTATAATTATATTTAAAGAGGTCTCAGTTTATTTATTATACTGCATTGTGTGCTCAGTTATAGTTGGCTTCTTCTAAACTCCGTAGTGATTAGGGTGCCTATTAAGCTTGCCGTATTCCCATTTTAGCATTTGCCGGGCAGCCAGTCTATCGTTGGCCCATTATAGCGTGGTTGTAATACATTTTCATGAGCATTTCTGATTGAGTGCCAATGTGGTTTCCCCCGCACACATTACTAGTCACAGGGAGTACCAACAGTTACAGTCTTTCAACGTCTAGTGTCCGTTCACTTAAAGTCATATATTTAACCATTCGTATGCTTACAGCAGCCGGTAATGAAAACACTCATTTTCACAATCTTTTTTTCGTTTATTTTATGCAAACTGTCGTTTATTTTCGAATGAACCTTCATTGTTATGTTTCTTGTGGTATCATATCAACTATCAAGTATTACCACGCTGGTTTTTCGCTCTGTCATAGCAGTAGTAGTTTATTCCGTTTAAACAGTGCTGATATAATCTTTTATTATGTTCTTTTCCTGTACTTTTGTCTATATACATACACGAATTTAACAGTATGTACAATGACAGTTGTTGTATGTTTGTATACTTTGTTCCGTACGTTCTCGGTGTGTGCTTATATTTTAAAGAAATTTTTATTTAATAAACTGTTTTTTATTTTATCCAGTTTTGCGTTTTATGTTAAGTGGTTTTAGCGATACACAGTTTGTATTGTAGTGCAGGAATCAGGTCCACATACTGTTTTTCTGCCCATAATGGTTTTTCATCTTTTTATTCAAAAGTATATTATTTGGTGTATACATCATTTATTCTGCATGTAGTAGATTTAAGGATATCCACACCGCATACACTTGCTGCACTTTATATCTTAAAGACACAGTTCCAGCACTTATTTTGTATATATATATATATGTTTTTATTATATATATTTTTACACTTTTCCTTTTGGTTTTTATTCTTCTGATTTTATTGTTATTGAACCTGAGGCAGTGGCGGATCCAGAGCCTGATCTCGGGAGGGGCACTTGTAGATTATTTAAATAAATAATCCAGGCACAATAACCACTACAGCTCAGTGTAGTAGTTATGGTGTCAGTAGTGCCAGGATTCCACCCCAGAGTAAGTAGTCATACCGTTTAAGAACAGTTTGACAACTTACCTGGGGTCTGCTGGGATATAGGGTATAGGAGCAGTGGTGTGTGTTAAGGGTGAAGTGTGTGAGTGCGGCAGTGTATGTCAGGGACAGTGTTTGTGGGGCAGTGTGTGTGTGGGGCAGTGTGTGTATGGGGGACAGTGTGTGTATGGGGACAGTGTGTGTGTATGGGGACAGTGTTTGTGGGGCAGTGTGTGTTTGGGGCAGTGTGTGTATGGGGACAGTGTGGGGCAGTGTGTGTGTATGGGGACAGTGTTTGTGGGGCAGTGTGTGTATGGGGACAGTGTTTGTGGGGCAGTGTGTGTATGGGGACAATGTGTGTATCAGTGGCGGATCCAGAGCCTGATCTCGGGAGGGGCACTTGTAGATTATTTAAATAAATAATCCAGGCACAATAACCACTACAGCTCAGTGTAGTAGTTATGGTGTCAGTAGTGCCAGGCAGTGTGTGTATAGGGACAGTGTTTGTGGGGCAGTGTTTGTATGGGGGCAGTGTGTGTATTGGGACAGTGTTTGTGGGGCAGTGTGTGTATGGGGATAGTGTTTGTGGGGCAGTGTGTGTATGGGGACAGTGTGTGTATGGGAGACTGTGTATGGGGGGGCAGTGTGTATATGGGGACAATGTTTGTGGGGAAGTGTGTGTATGGGGGCAGTGTGTGTGTATGGGGACAGTGTTTGTGGGGCAGTGTTTGTGGGGCAGTGTGTGTATGGGGGGCAATGTACGTATGGGGACAGTGTTTGTGGGGCAGTGTGTGTATGGGGGGTGGTGTGTGTAATGGGGGCGGTGTGTGTAATGGGGGGTGGTGTGTGTAATGGGGACAGTGTGTGTGTGTGGTATGGGGGTGGTGTAGTGGGGGGGCAGTGTGTATGGGGGGCAGTGTGTAATGGGGGGCAGTGTGTGGTATGGGGGGGTGTGTGGTGGGGGCAGTGTGTGTAATGGAGGCAGTGTGTGGTATGGGGCAGTGTGTGTGTATGGGGGCAGTGTGTGTGTAGTGGGGGGCAGGGTGTGTGTGTGTAATGGTAGTGTGTGTGTGGTATGGGGGAGTGTGTGGTATGGGGGCAGTGTGTGTGTGGGGGGGGCAGTGTGTGGTATGGGGGGGCAGTGTGTGTAATTGGGGGGGCAGTGTGTGTAATGGGGGGGGAAGGATGCTTTTAAATAATATATATTTTTTTTTTTATAACATAAATATCCTATGTCCCCCCTCCCTTCTTACCTTTACTGGGGAGGAGGGAGGACATATTTCGATCCCTGGTGGTCCCAGTGGGGATTCATTGGTGGTCCAGTGTGGAGAGTGAGCTCTAGCCCGCGCTCCCGGGCTAGAGTTCACTCTCGCGAGATTTGGAGCGTTGCCGTGGTAACCGTGGCAACGCTCCAAATCTCGAGCGAGGAGGACCCGGAGGAGCTGCAGCCTGAGCTCCGGGTCCTCTCTCTCACTCCCTCCCTCCGCCGCCGGCTGTAAGCACGGTGCCTGCGGACCGGGGAGGGAGATCTCTGATCTTCCTCCCCGGTCCGCAGGCACATTGCACGGCTGGCAGGGGAGGGAGACCGGCGGATTTCTCGGGGGGGGCAATTGCCCCGTTGCCCCCCCCCTGGATCCGCCAATGACCTGAGGTAGCATTACTAGCCAGCTCCTGGTCTCTACACTCCATATTCCAGGGTGTGATTTTTTGCTATTCTTCAATTCACTGTATTTATCTTTACTATTTTATCCTTAATCTAAGCTTAGCTCCTGGACCCCATACACCTTAATTTTAGGGTGTCACCCTTGCTATTTTTCTGATAGGTTCTGGTGAATCCCTTTTTAGATCCAGTGTGAGCAGCTTAGTACCAGTCCGACTCCCTCACTTCTGTGTACTGCATTAGGCATACCAGTGCATTTTTTCTTCAGTGTATAATATGTATCTGAGCACTAAATGAGTACAATGGAAATTAGCTTTGAACAAGACACAACAGAAAAGTACAACATTGCTCTTGTCCTTAATGTACAAAGAACAACTTTTTCATTGATATATCAAACATAGCTTCCAACATTGGGAGATGTAGCGGAATGGGCTATAGTTCAGTAACCCTTTTTGGTACTAGAGGCTGTCCATACCTCTGCGTGTGTATTTCATTCTGTTATATTGTATCACTCCATTGCAACACTGGATAATTTTGTATATTTGTTCGGTACTCATTCCTGTTCTATTGGATTCTCCTATATCGTTTGCCAAACGAAAAAAGTACTGAACCACCCGGCCACCCAGGAGGGGAGTGTGGCACCAATTGACGCTATTAACCTGCAGCATAGCTGGTTAACCACAAATGCCCGAAACCCTGTGTGATATTCAGGGTGGCCGTCGTTCGTATAGGCAGCCATCTTGGCATATGAATAACACCAGCAGTGTTTGGTCGTCCAGGGTCTGGAACCCAAATCGGACACTCGACGGCACGAACACCGCCAAAACATCCAGCCTCATGGATGTTCGTGAAAATCCAACCGAACAAAGTGGTAGTTTCAGAGTACCAGTATACGAACGAGGGGATTATGCCAAACTAAGTCACGAACGCTCTAGCCCTGGGATTTCGTATGTTTTGGATACTCGAACAAAGACTGACCGCACAGTCCTTTTGTGTGGAACTATTTTTGGGCATACACCTCGTGTGCGGTCGGTAAAACTAAGACCTCCAGGAAATTTGTGAACCTTTGAACCAATCTCGGTGATTTTTCAGTATGTTGTTCACCCAGATCGGGGCTATCAGGGGATATGTGAATTAGGGGTGTGTGCTATGGTTTTGGGGTACATCTAAGAATTGGGGGGAAAATGTGTGTTACAATGTATGGATAATTAATCTCTCATAATTATCTCTCATGCAGAGGGCAGGGAATATGTGTACTGTATCCCGCTAGGGATTGGCTAATTCCTAATTCTCTGTGGGTGTCTCCCTTGCATGGGAAAATTGAATAAAAGCAGAGTGTGTGACATTAAAAATCAGTTCTGTTCCTGAAACTGAGTGTCGTCCAGT
>OW240912.1:415327771-415382083 GCA_933207985.1 Pelobates cultripes | reverse complement strand
TCAGGACAGGGATCTGTGCACGACATCGATGTAACCTGCAGCCAACGAGAGTGGACTGGAATTTGCATTCGTGAACAATGACAACTTCACTGTAATAATCAGTGGGGGTGCTAGACGACATTGAGTGTGATGTGGACTGTGTGGCTGTTCAATATGGCGAAGCGAGTATAGTTGTAAATCTGCATCAAATGTTGCATTAAGCATAAACATTCCTTTGTGGAAACTATTCGGATAATTCAGAAGGCTTTTGGGAATGATGCAATGAGTGCAGAGCAAATAAAAGTGTGGTACAAATGCTTCAAAGATGGTTGAGAATCTGTTGAAAGTGATCAATGTTCTGGAAGGCCTGTGACTTCTGGCTTTGCCCAAAACTAAAATCACCTTTGAAAGGAAAATGTTTTTGATGAGATACAGATAAAGGTGCAGCTGATGGCGATTCCAACAAAGCATTTTACAAAGTGTTTTGAACAGTTGAAGAGATGCTGGTGGATCTATGTGAGGTCCCAAGGTGCCTACTTTAAAGGGTACTGAGGCAGGGCCGCCATCAGAAGGTGACAAACATGACGGTTGTCACGGTCCCGCCAGTCTTGGGGTCCAGGACTGCTCTCGCAGTCCTGGGCCCCACTTTCCCTCTCTGCACACATAGATAGTTAATATCGCTATCTATGTGTTGTGCAGCCCACAACACACACACACTGCATACACTAACAACACACACTAATACAACACACACACTGCATACACTAATACAACACACACACTGCGTACACTAACACAACACACACTCTGCATTCACTAACACAACATACACTCTGCATACAATAATACAACACACACACTGCGTACACTAAAACAACATACACTCTGCACACACTAACACAACACACACACTGCATACACAAATACAACATACACTCGGCATACACTAATACAACACACACACTGCATACACTAATACAACATACACTCTGCGTACACTAACACAACACACACACTGCATACACTAACACAACACACACTCTGCGTACACTAACACAACACACACTCTGCATACTCTAATACAACCCACACTCTGCATACACTAATACAACAAACACTCTGCATACACTACCACAACACACACTCTGCATACACTAATACAATAGACACACTGCATGCACTAATACAGCATACACTCTGCATACACTACACACTAACACACTCACTGCATCCACTACACTGACACACACTCTGCATTTGCTACACATTAACACATTCTGCATTCACTACAAACATGACGGTTGTCACGGTCCCGCCAGTCTTGGGGTCCAGGACTGCTCTCGCAGTCCTGGGCCCCACTTTCCCTCTCTGCACACATAGATAGTTAATATCGCTATCTATGTGTTGTGCAGCCCACAACACACACACACTGCATACACTAATACAACACACACACTGCGTACACTAACACAACACACACTCTGCATTCACTAACACAACATACACTCTGCATACAATAATACAACACACACACTGCGTACACTAAAACAACATACACTCTGCACACACTAACACAACACACACACTGCATACACAAATACAACATACACTCTGCATACACTAATACAATAGACACACTGCATGCACTAATACAGCATACACTCTGCATACACTACACACTAACACACTCACTGCATCCACTACACTGACACACACTCTGCATTTGCTACACATTAACACATTCTGCATTCACTACACATTAACACACACTCTGCATTCACTGCACTAACACACACACTACATTCATTACATTGACACACTCTGCATTCACTACACACAAACACACACTCTGCATTCATCACACACTAGCACACACTCTGCATTCACTAAACTATGCACACACTCTGCATTCACTACACTAACATACACTCTGCATTACCTGTACACACAGCATCCACTACACAAACATCCTGTATTCACAGTACACACACTGCATCCACCACAAATGGAAACACTCTGCATTCACTATACACAGACACTGCGTCTAATACACACACTACATCCACTACAGACACTGCATCCACTAAACACATTTCATCTAGTACATACAAACACTACGTCCACTACATCACTGTACACACACTACATCCACTACTCAAACACACTCTGCGTTCACTATACACTGCATCCGCTACACAAACACACACTCTGCATTCACTGCATAAACAGTATCTAATGAACACAAACACTACATCCATTACACACATTCTAATTCTCTTCCACTATACACACCACATTCAGTCCTGCATCATTGTCAGCAGACTAGGTAGGGCGTGGGCGGGCCCGGAGGGGCCCCAGACCTTGTGCTTTGTCAGGGACCCCAAAATTTCTGATGGCGGCCCTGTGCTGAGGTGTCATTGTCCTATGTACTATGTTTCTTGTATTTTCTCCAATAAATGTCTCTATTTTTCATATTATATGGCCGGATACTTTTCGGACAGACCCCATATATAAATATAGATTTTATTACTACTTCTTCTTGTTTCCTTCTATTGGTCACTTCTCACTTGATCTGTGAATAAAAGCAACATTCAAAAGTACATTCTTAAGAGGTATTGGATTACAAGATATAAGTAGAGATGTCGCGAACCGTTCGTGAACTTCCTGCAAACGGCTCGCCACGGTTCGCCACGAACCGTTCGCCACGAACCGTTCGCGGCAAGCTCCAGTCAGCTGACACATCCCAACCAATCTCCAGCAGACCCTCCCTCCCAGACCCTCCCACCTCCAGGACAGCATCCATGTTGAAGCTGCCTTCAACATGGATGCTGTCCAGGAGGTGGGAGGGTCTGGGAGGGAGGGTCTGCTGGAGATTGGCCGGGATGTGTCAGCTGACCAGAGCTCGCCGTGAACGGTTCGTGACGAACCGCGGCGAGCCGTTTGCAGGAAGTTCGCGAGCGGTTCTCGACATCTCTAGATATAAGTTTATTAAGATGTTGATGAGTTTGATCGTGCGGGTTCTTAGAACAGGGATTTTTGGTGCCACAGTTGGTATTAAAACTGACAAATTTATTGCGTGTTTGGTTCATGATTTGGCTAGATTTCGGCTTGAAATTTCGGAATTTTATCAACCCAAATTTGGATGAATTGCAGTTCAAAATGAATCGTCAAGGTGAATCAAGATGAAGAAAATAGGTTTATGTTTATAGATAGTAATATATGAATAGTAATGTCAAAAATAAGTTGAGTATTGAGAATTATGGCTAGAGATTGTGGTAGAAAGCTACCTTTAAAGGAAAAGTGTTATGATTTTTTAATTATTATTATTTAAGTCAAAATAAAAGAACTGGCTGGTTAGAGCAATGGTATTGCTACAAGAAACCTAAATTTGCATCCCATTCAGGTTCTTGAAATCCTAAATTTTTATGTCATTATGCCACTTAACCAGTACGTGTCATACAAACATAGAATGTGACGGCAGATAAGAACCATTCAGCCCATCTAGTCTGCCCAATTTTCTAAATACTTTCATTAATCCCTGGCCTTATCTTATAGCTAGTATAGCCTTATGCCTATCCCACGCATGCTTAAACTCCCTCACTATGTTAACCTCTACCACTTCAGCTGGAAGGCAATTCCTTGCATCCACTACCCTCACAGTAATACTTCCTGATATTCTTTTTAAACCTTTGCCCCTCTAATTTAAGACTTTTTTTTTTAAATATAGTCTCCTGCTTTACTGTGTTGATTCCCTTTATGTATTTAAATGTTTCTATCATATTCCCCCTTGTCTCGTCATGACTAAGGACACTGTGTTAACATGTACAGCTTAGAGGAAAGACATCTAATGATATATGTGACGAGACCAATCTCGCCACATTGCATTGGAGAAGCCTGGTTGCTCGCCTGCTGCCTTTGGACTATGGCCCCCTTTTAAAAGACTTTATTTTTCCATGCAGAAAAGCCATATTCATGCTTTTCTGCCGGTTGTTCGGTAGTTTCAATCTACCGAACAACCGTACGAATGACTGGACCACCTGGGAGCTGGAGTGTGCCGGCAATTAACCTCCCTGAAGCTGCGGTTAACCGCAGCTTAATTGATGAACGCTGGGTGGCCGCCGTTCGTATCCCGAACACGAGGTCGCGGCCATTTTAAACCATACGAATGAACAGCGGTGTTCGCCTCTATTTTCATGGAACTAAAATCGGACACAGTTTTGCGCGAACACCGCTGAAGCCGCCGACCTCCCTTCTTGTTCGGTGAAAGCACACGAATGACCCGGTGTTCGGTATTTTTGTGTGAATGTCTTATACCCCAGATAGGAATCCCATGGAGCCCATTCGTATGAAACTGACTGTAAAGACTTTGGCTCCATGGCGATTGAACTGTATTCGTGTAGTCTGAGTGCCATTCACCTAATAATGTGCACTCAGACCTGAGCTATCTGGGGATGTGTTACATGCCTGTGTTTAATGTAGTAAATGTTACTCTATGTATTTTAAAGTATAATGCTGTTTTTGTGTTCCCACGTGTGTAATGGAGTTTTGCCTTTGTCTTGGGAGATAATTGAGTTACTTCCCAATTATCTCCCAGGGCAGAGGGGAGGAAGCCAGGATGCATTGTGGGAATATACTGTGACTGTGTGTCCTTTTTGTATACTTGTCTGTCCCTTGTCACAGTCTCCCATTTGGTCCCCTAGGGGAGTGTCCACCAGGTGGGAGACCTGCATAAAAGCTGGGCAGGTAGCCCTCATTAAACAGACCACTGCTTGACCCTCAACACAGAGCCTTGTCTCGTTCTTGGGGGGATTCACTGTATGCTGTTAGAGACTGATTGCCAGGAGTGTAAGCTGATTGTCTGCTTTTCCTGTTTGTCTGCTAGCAGCTATTTGGGAGGTTCCAGTTCGGGAGTTGGAGTGCTATTTTGTATCCAGTTCGTGAGTTTTGGTGTTCTGCAGTAGCTGTGCCTGTACAGGTCCGTTACAATTGGTGGCAAGCGGCGGGATCGTTCCCACAGACTACAGGACAGCTACAGGCAACACCATTCCTTGGATTTACAATTTGAGGGCAACGCATGTCTGAGTACAGCGACCCTGACAGCAACAGCATGGAACCAGCAGTGTCATACGAGGAGGAGGACCTGGATGGCCGGGATGCATTAAGGAAAGGCATCTGGTACCAGGCCTCTGGATAATGTACAGTACCAGCGGGGTGAGAGTCTCCCCAGTGAAGAGCAGCGGTTGCAGAAGCAAGTGGCCCTGCGGATGCCCTTCCTGGGAGAGCAGCCCCTAGATGAATGGGTGAAGGAAGTGGAGCACCGGGTATGGCAGGAGATTTGGCTGGAAGATGCATACCAGGCGCTTTGGTGGTATGGGGCACAGTACCTGCCCTGGACAGCCGAGCATGACAAGCCAGAGGGAGAGGAGTTTGATGGTCCTGGCTTGTTATGGGAGGCTTTTTCAGAGCCTGAATTTGGGAGCCCTACACAAGCCCGGTTCAGTGATCTCTTGGAGTGGAGGGAGAGCAGGTATGACTGGGACGACACTCACGACATTGAGCAAGACCTGGCTCACCTAGCAACCCTGGAGTGGGAACTGGAGCAGGACTACCGAGATCTCTTCCACTCCATTGAGAAGATTCAGCAGGACAGCAAGGTGACAGAGCCAGAACCAGACCCATTCAGCTGGGAAGACATTGTGGATATTTTCTGGGAAGAACCCCAGGTGGCCGGTAGAGATGGGACCGAGGTCTCTCCACCGGTCCTGCAGGGAATTGGGAGCCCAGTCTCCATTCCCCAGCGGCCGTGTGATTTATTGGGAATTGGGAGCCCAGTCTCCATTCCCCAGCGGGAGATATTGCAGGGAATTGGGAGCCTGAGCTCCATTCCCCAGCGGCAGGCTGAGTTACAGGGGACAGAGATAGTCGCTCCTGTCCCCCAGCAGCAGAATGAATTGCAGGGAATTGGGAGCCCGAGCTCCATTCCCCAGCGGGAGATATTGCAGGGAATTGGGAGCCTGAGCTCCATTCCCCAGCGGCAGGCTGAGTTACAGGGGACAGAGATAGTCGCTCCTGTCCCCCAGCAGCAGAATGAATTGCAGGGAATTGGGAGCCCGAGCTCCATTCCCCAGCGGGAGAAATTGCAGGGAATTGGGAGCCCGAGCTCCATTCCCCAGCGGGAGATATTGCAGGGAATTGGGAGCCTGAGCTCCATTCCCCAGCGGCAGGCTGAGTTACAGGGGGCAGAGGTAGTTGTTCCTGCCCCCCAGCAGCCAAGTGATATGCCGGGAAGGCAGTGGGAAGTCCAGGGAGAGGAGAGCAGTGTCCTCCCTCCCCAGCGGCAGCGTGATTTTTTGGGAATTGGGAGCCCAGTCTCCATTCCCCAGCGGCAGAATGATGCTTTGGGAATTGGGAGCCCAGTCTCCATTCCCCAGCGGCAGTATGATGCTTTGGGAATTGGGAGCCCAGTCTCCATTCCCCAGCGGCAGCACAGATCATTGGGAATTGGGAGCCCAGTCTCCATTCCCCAGCGGCAGAGTGTCCTGCTGGGAATAGAGAGCCCAGTCTCCTTTCCCCAGCAGCAGGACTCTGTATTGGGAGCAGAGACAGTTGGTCTCCCTCCCCCACAGCTGGAAGTATGTATGGGAGAGGAGCTTGTTACCCCCTCTCCCCAGCGGCAGCTTAATGTACAAAGGGGAGACAGTAAGCCCCACAACCGTGCAGATGGGACCGTAGTCTCTACACTGCCAGCACAGGGGGTAGGGACGGTCGGTCCTGCCCCCCAGCCACAGGGCTGTTTAGCCAAAGGGGAGACAATCGGTCTCCCCCTCCAGCAGCAGAGATGGGTAACCAAAGGGGAGACGGTCGGTCTCCAGCAGCAGGACTGTGCATCTAAAGGGGAGACAGTCAGTCTCCAGCAGCAGCAGCAGCAGAGCGGTGTATTTAAAGGGGAGACAGTCGGTCTCCCCCTCCAACAACCAGGCTTCCACCAGGCTACCCCCCCAGTAGCGCTGGCAACAGGGCAGAGTGCCGCTGGTCTCTGCCCACGCAGCAACCCACCAAGTCAGCGTACCCGTACCCAGCACAGCCGTGGTGAGGCACCTGGACATGGACAAGCTTCCCCTTTACCCAGGTGTAGTAACCATTTATTGTGGGTGGGCTGTGCTGTTGATTATTTGTTGTGGGTGGGCTGCTGGACTAACAAGGGCACTGACCGGCAGGAGGTCAGATACCCTGTTAGTCTGTTTGGAAAAGGGGAGAGATGTGACGAGACCAATCTCGCCACATTGCATTGGAGAAGCCTGGTTGCTCGCCTGCTGCCTTTGGACTATGGCCCCCTTTTAAAAGACTTTATTTTTCCATGCAGAAAAGCCATATTCATGCTTTTCTGCCGGTTGTTCGGTAGTTTCAATCTACCGAACAACCGTACGAATGACTGGACCACCTGGGAGCTGGAGTGTGCCGGCAATTAACCTCCCTGAAGCTGCGGTTAACCGCAGCTTAATTGATGAACGCTGGGTGGCCGCCGTTCGTATCCCGAACACGAGGTCGCGGCCATTTTAAACCATACGAATGAACAGCGGTGTTCGCCTCTATTTTCATGGAACTAAAATCGGACACAGTTTTGCGCGAACACCGCTGAAGCCGCCGACCTCCCTTCTTGTTCGGTGAAAGCACACGAATGACCCGGTGTTCGGTATTTTTGTGTGAATGTCTTATACCCCAGATAGGAATCCCATGGAGCCCATTCGTATGAAACTGACTGTAAAGACTTTGGCTCCATGGCGATTGAACTGTATTCGTGTAGTCTGAGTGCCATTCACCTAATAATGTGCACTCAGACCTGAGCTATCTGGGGATGTGTTACATGCCTGTGTTTAATGTAGTAAATGTTACTCTATGTATTTTAAAGTATAATGCTGTTTTTGTGTTCCCACGTGTGTAATGGAGTTTTGCCTTTGTCTTGGGAGATAATTGAGTTACTTCCCAATTATCTCCCAGGGCAGAGGGGAGGAAGCCAGGATGCATTGTGGGAATATACTGTGACTGTGTGTCCTTTTTGTATACTTGTCTGTCCCTTGTCACAGTCTCCCATTTGGTCCCCTAGGGGAGTGTCCACCAGGTGGGAGACCTGCATAAAAGCTGGGCAGGTAGCCCTCATTAAACAGACCACTGCTTGACCCTCAACACGGAGCCTTGTCTCGTTCTTGGGGGGATTCACTGTATGCTGTTAGAGACTGATTGCCAGGAGTGTAAGCTGTTGTCTGCTTTTCCTGTTCGTCTGCTAGCAGCTATTTGGGAGGTTCCAGTTCGGGAGTTGGAGTGCTATTTTGTATCCAGTTCGGGAGTTTGGTGTTCTGCAGTAGCTGTGCCTGTATCTCTGGAAAGGGGGCCGATCGCCTAAACGGTTTTTACCCCTTGTGTGCAAAACGGTCCGTTACAATATATATCAGCCAACCTCAGATCTTCATAGATTGTAAGCTCATTATAACAGGGTCTTCACATCTAAACATCACCTTTTTATAATTGGGAAGAACTGCTTAATACGTTGGTGATGTAAAAATGCTAATATTAGTATTGCCTTGTTGTACATCATTTTGTAATGCATACATATAATATTCTTAAATTTAGTATTTTTACTGGCTTTGCCTTGTTCTGTGGAGGTCACCATCTCTTTATACAGAAGCACCACTTATCTGTTATGACTATGCACACCTGGAATTGCTGAAATCCAAGAATACATTTTTGAGATGTGTGGTTTCAGAATTCATGAACATATTCTACTTCTTTAGACATATTGAAAGCGTAAACCAAAAAAATCCATACAATCTTTTATTTTTAAATAATAATATATAATTGTTTCCCTTTGATATACTGAAGGCTACTATTAATAAGTAGAATTTAAGAGTTTAGTGTAAGGATGTCAATCATATTTATTAACTATAGGTAACACTTCTTCTAGAATCTACATTAGCATTCTAACGTATTGGGATTTAACGAGCCCTGGCTTACAGAAAACTTTTCTTCTAAACTTGCCCATTCTTCGTGGCTCTGTGGAACTTCCAGAAATGACAGTCTATGCCATGTTTTACGTTCCATTTCAGAAAAATAAATGTTAACGTTCAAAAGTGTAAAGGATTACGGAACACTCAGTTTTACTCTGGGGATATTGTGTCAGTCGCAGGAATTGATTTTTTAAAGGTTACCTAACAGATCAAGGTATTAAAAAAAAAACTTAGAAAATAGTTTTTTAATATTTTAGTAAGAATTTTGACACAATGTGACTCTGGTGACCTATTAATAAATAAATAAACCTTTTAGTGTTGATAAATACATTGCTGATTGTAAGATGAAAGGCTGCGTTTTGTGCAGTCATTGGAGTTAAGCAAATGTGTACAGGAGTCCATTAAAAGAACACCCCAGTCCCCTTAAAGGGACACTATAGTCATCAGAACAACTACAGCTTATTGAATTTGTTCTGGTGAGTAGAATCATTACCTTCAGGCTTTTTGCTGTAAACACTGTCTTTTCAGAGAAAATGCAGTCTTTACATTACAGCCTAGTGATACCTTCACTGGCCACTCCTCAGATGGCTGTTAGAGATCCTTCCTGGGTCACGGCTGCCTACAGGGCCGTCTTTAATTTAGATTGGACCCTGGGCGAGCATTTACTTGGGCCCCCTGACTACGTCTAGATACACACAAATACACTACCTGACACACATGCAGATACACACTGACCACATATAGAAACACACAAGAACATACAGATACACACAGACTACATATAGATACACTGACACACACACAGATACAAACACTGACATACATGCAGATACAAAGGTACACACACTGACTACTTATAGATACACCGACACACACACTGACAGACAGACACACAGATACACAACCTGACACACATGCAGATATACAGATACAAACACTGACACATACAGATACACACACAAATACAAATGGACAACATACAGATACAGAGACACATTCTGACAGACGTACTGACACAGACTCACACACAGAAAACCATACTGAAACACACATACACAAAGACATACTGAACCACACAGACACTGAGGGACTCTCACACACACAGACATACAGATACACTGACAGACGTACTGGCACATATACACACAGACAGACGGACATACTGAAACACACATACACACAGACATTGACAGACATATTGTCAAACACAGACATACAGAACCACACTGACAGACTCACACATAGACATACTGACAGACATACACACATTCTGGCACACACACACAGACAGACTGAAACACACAGACACAGACACTGACAGATATACACACATACAGACATTTTGAAACTCACAGACAGCCATACTGAAACACACAGACACTGACAGACTCACAGACACAGACATACTGGCACACAGACAGACATTCTGGCACACAGACAGACAGACATGCTGAAACACACATACACACATACAGACAGACATGCTGAAACACACATACACACATACAGACAGACAGCCATACTGAAACACACATACACACTGAACCACAGACACTGACAGACTCACACACAGACATACTGACACACTGACAGACATACACACATACAGACATACTGAACCACACAGACACTGACAAACACACATCCAGACATTTTGACATACACAGACAGCCATACTGAAACACACATACACACTGAACCACAGACACTGACAGACTCACACACAGACATACTGACAGACATACTGGCACACTGACAGACATACTGGCACACTGACAGACATACTGGCACACAGACAGACATTCTGGCACACAGACAGACATTCTGGCACACAGACAGACATTCTGGCACACAGACAGACAGACATTCTGGCACACAGACAGACAGACATTCTGGCACACAGACAGACATGCTGAAACACACATACCCACAGACACTGACAGACAAACACACATCCAGACATTTTGACATACACAGACAGCCATACTGAAACACACATACACACTGAACCACAGACACTGACAGACTCACACACAGACATACTGACACACTGACAGACATACACACATACAGACATACTGAACCACACAGACACTGACAGACAAACACACATCCAGACATACAGATACACTGACAGACTTTGATAACCACCCTCCAGTTTCTTACCTTGTCCTGGAGGGTGGCTTCCCTGGGGTCCAGTGGGCTGGCTGGGGTGGCTGGGAGTTAAGCTCCCGGCCTGGCCCCCTCCGGAACAGCTGGTCCTCCTTCCTCCCGCGCGGCTCCAGTTTCTGTGGGAGGAAGTGACGCACGGCTGTCACTTCCTCCCACTGCTGCCGAAAAGCAAGGGCCCGGTCGCGCTGTTAAAGCGCCACAGCGCCCGACCGGGCCCCTGCTGACACAGGCCCACCGGGTGGCCCTAAGTGCATGGGCCACCCGATGGGCCCCCATAGTTTGCGGGCAGAGGGCAAACAGGGCAGTTACCTCGGGCCCCCCAGCAGGGACAGGGCCCGGGGCAGCTGCCCCGTTTGCCCCGCGTTAAAGACGGCCCTGGCTGCCTAAAATGCATCCAAACATTCAGTATCTCCTCCCTCTGCATGCAGACACTGAACTTTCCTCATAGAGATTCATTGATTCAATTCATGTCTATGAGTAGATGCTGATTGGCCAGGGCTGTGTTTGAATCATGCTGGCTCTGCCCCTGATCTGCCTCCTGGTCAGTCTCAGCCAATCCTATGGGGAAGCATTGTGATTGGATCAGGCTACCACTTTTTGGATATGTGGTTCACCCAGATACCCAGATACCCCGATTCTAAGGATATATTTTAATGGGGTTATTACATGTTTTGGGGTCCCTGTGATGTGTTTTATAATACTGTATTTCTCTGCCTGTGATAATTATATTAACCATTGTGTTCAGTAATCATATCACAGGCAGAGGGGAGGATTTTGTGTGGGAGTGTCTGTGTGTATTGTACGGATTGATTGGTTGTATTTCAAAACCCTGTGGGCAGTACTATGTTTGTGGATTGTGAATAAAAGAGTCTGTATGTGCCAGTACAGTCAGTTCTACTTCACCCTCAATTTGGAGTGCCGTCTCTTATTGGGGGAATCTGCTACAAGGGATTGCTATGCTTGTCATACTCCCTTGCTAAATCACTAATAAGCTCTTGTCAGGAAGCGCTAGGAGCATCCTTCAATGGAGGCACCCAGTCGGGGTGCCAGGTGATCCGTTGCAAATATTTTCTGGAGTATATTGGAAGCGTACATTAAGAATGCCATGAATCCAACATTCAAAGTGATCTCCTTGGAGAGATCCCATTCATTTATACAGAGTCTGTGAAATGTTCAACCACATTATTCCATATTATTTATAAACTTAAACATTCCCTGAACTCTTTCCAGTTATATGTATCACTCAGACACATTTGGGCTGTGGATTCAATTTTCATATTTCTTCTATTTTACATATTTATTAATTTATTCCCATTAAGTGCAATGGTACTGTATATGTAATCACTAATGGAATATCTTGCACAATAAACAGATAGGAAGACAGACAGACATTATACAAAGTTTTCACACACACAAAAAAAAAAAATCGATAGAAATTGTGAATCTTATTAATTGTTCCTTTTCATTGCTAAAGTCAGGGACATTTTAGCCGCGAGGCAAACAAGGCATTTGCCTTGGGCGGCATTTTCCAGAGGGCAGCACAAAACCGGGATACACCACTGACTAAAGTTGCTGCTGTGACAGATCTCCTGTACTCTGGTTGAGTACCTCTGCCAAGTCTGCTCCCTCACCACTACCAGGGAACTCTGGAGTCCATCAGACCCCATCATCAAAGCTTGCTTGTGGTCCTGAGAACCTCTTCCACCAGACCAAGCTGCAGTGGCTCTCTGCAGTGACTATAGCTTTTCCTCACACATTATTCGAGACTTAATATAGGGAAGTAGAATGCAGCTGTATTGTACACATCATTAGTTATTAGAAAAGTCCCATTATTATTGAGGACTTTAATGTTTTAATTAGTTGTTCATTGCTTGCCCCTAATCAGAGGTAAATGGCATTTTAATGCTATGCTCAATAAACAAACTATAAAGGATTGTATGGGTAGGATAAAGTAAATTAGCAAAGCTATTAAGTGGAATAATCAAAGAACATCGATTTCTTCCTGATTAGATGTAACTGTGTCAATAAATACTATATAACCGGTAAATG
Organism: Pelobates cultripes; assembly: GCA_933207985.1. Lineage (NCBI taxonomy): Eukaryota > Metazoa > Chordata > Amphibia > Anura > Pelobatidae > Pelobates > Pelobates cultripes. The sequence goes on along the minus strand of OW240912.1, from coordinate 415,368,881 downwards.
AAACATACCGTAACAGCTTCTAACTGTATCTACAGTCTATACACGCACATTGCTTTTTACATGTGAACTGTAATCTTTAAATAATTCATGGAAATCATTGCAAAACCACTTCACATAATCTAATAGCAGCATGAAAGTGCTCAAAACATTTCTATCACATTATTGATTGTTTCTAACAGGACACTGTGTGGAGCTATGAGAACCTGCAGAGCTGATATCACAATCTCTTGATGTGATGGGTGTAAGGAATGGGGAGCCCCATGGCGCTAATACAACATTATGGCTATACACTATAGACACTACGAAAAGGAAGCTGCATGTTAATGAACTTTTAACAATAAGCATACAGCTTATATTGGATGTACTCAGGGGACAGGGGACAGGAATAAGTGTGAATAGCTTGGGATTCAAATAGAATTTTACATTGTAGGACAAAATAACCAATCATGAACAAAATGTCCAAGTCATCTCTATATTCAGTTCAGTTATATCGGCCTTTAATGTGAGATTCTATAATCCAGAAAGGGGGAGAGAGAGAGCGAGAGAGAGAGAGAGAGAGAGAGAGAGAGAGAGAGAGAGAGAGGGATATGGAAAGAAATGTATAGAGAAGTTGAGAAATGAAGATTTCACCGATCTAGCACCGGAGCTGCTTTCTGTACATTCTGCAGTTTCAACATGCAGCCCTATATTTACAGACAGTTGAAAGAACTCAGTTTAACTGTTACAAAAGATTTATAGGATTCTCAGAACTGCACCGCCAAACAATGCAGCGCCTCTTTAAAGCCACGAATCACAAGATTCCATTACAGCATTACTTCAAAGACGTATGGTTCTAACTGACAGAAGAATTGTTTGTTGTTTATAATATGGACCAGAAGCAATATTAACAAACTCCTATACAGAATAAACCAACAAAACAAAAGATGGAGCTGAACGGCTTCTCATTAGGAATCTGTCACATTAACAGGGAGATGTGATATTGCAAAGCAAGTGCAAGAACAATCTGTTATTTGTGCCTCACGTTCTAGAGAGCATGCAAATAATAACCCAAGTAAATAATCATAAAGAAATAGTGTCTATTACTCTTCCAGTACAGACCCTCAGGGTATTTGGGACGTTTCAATTGCTGAGATATCTGATTAGATTTTCATGAGCTCTACATACATATTCTTTATTAATGTGAGCTGAACCAGCTGTGAAGTGAAGCCCAAAACTCATAATAATTCTGAGGAAAGTTTAATATCTTTCCCAGTGGCTCCCTAATGCAGACAGGCTGCTCAATGGCCAAGTCAATCGAAGGGCGATCCAACAGGGATAATGTATCATCACATCCACTAAATTTGTTAATTACCTAAGTGAGTCACTTCATTCCTTAAACGTGAATGCCAGATGGGTAAATAGAACACACAGCATTGTCTATGCTAAGTAGAATTACTAATGCTTAATTTCTAATCCATATACAGAACATAAATCACTGCAAATCCAATAGTACCGCCTTCATTGACGTACACGAAGAAGAATTACTAATATTTCATTTCTAATCCATAAACATACACATCAATCACTGCAAAGATGGCTGCTTGTACTGTACTAAGCAGAACTGATATTGTCTCACCCAATGCCCACACATACATTGCAGGCCATCCTACACTCAACTGACTGTACTAAGTGCAATGTTACAGCTTCGGTTATAAATCACACATAACTTTCGACCATGTGGCAGCTGTCATAGGCCTGAGTGTTTGTCTTAAATTATCACCCAGATCCTGCCACCTGTTCTCTGTGACATAGCCATTAATTTATGTCCAGGTTCCCACAAAGCACTTCATTCTTGTTTGCGAGCATTCTAACAGAATGAAAGACAACATGGAAAGTTTGACAAAATACATGGCAGCCCTAGTAGTCTGACAAAATTGTTTGGGGTTTCAGGACCTTCTCTTCATAGCCTGGGCAATGTATGCTTGTGGGGCACCTACTAGAGGTTGTGGGGACAAGGTTAACAGTGATGAATATACAGGGATGAAAGGCTGGTCTTCTAACCCCATCAAGGAGATTTTAGCTGGTAACTGAAAAAGTCAATGTATGTCTTAATAAACGTGCCGGTGTGGGCAGCCAGCCCTCTCATACCCGCACATAACCAGTGCTTTCATAGTCTACTCTGTTCTTTCTCTCCTTCTACTCTGCACTATCTCCATGCACTACTTTCATAAATTTAACTAAACTCAGGCATTATGTTCATCACCCTCTCCTTCCCTGGGCTCTGAATTAGGTGAGCAGTTCCATGTAATTTGTCACCTCTACCTAATAACATCTACATACTGTCCCATATTTGGTCTTTCATCTCTTAAAGGAACAACGCGACCCCCGTCCACTGTAAGGTTTCGTGTTATTCAAAACACGCCTGCTTAAGAGATCTGAGCCTGTCCTTCCAAGGCTCAGAACCATGTGAGTGGGTTCACATTTTCCATTATTACCCCACTATTATCTATAACATACTACACAATACTGTTATTTATTCTATCCCCACCTCTAGGTTATCCTAAACGGACCAAGAGGGGGTTGAGTTACCTCACGCTCCACCTGGTTTGGCTTTATTAACCACTCCATCTACCACTTCATTAAATATGGATATATGCTTTTCCTAGTGCAACCAGTGAAAGGTTATACTAGGCAAGTGCATCTAACCCTGTCAGTGCTACAGAGAACATTATAATGCTCTGCTCTGCGGAACTGAATGACAAATAGAGCATACAATAATAATAATGATAATAATAATAATAATACATGCTATGGTCAGTGAGACCTCAGCATGTAACAAGGGAGATGTTTAGAATAGTGTAGGGAAGTCAAATTGAAATATGATTTGGAATATTAAGTCATGACTATAAGTCATGACTTCTCTGTATTTATTTATTTTTTTGCATGATTCTTTTTTATTAAATCTTAAATATTCCATAACATGACATAAACTTAACATGACAATTAACATATGTTAAATATGTGTATCATCTTTTAACTTTAACACATACATACAAGTATTAAGCGATGAATTTCTATTCAAGTCCTCCCTTGGTTATTCACTTTGTGTAAAAAAAAAAAAAAAAAAACTGTTGAAAAAATATAATTATACCGTATATTAATTTAGGGGGTCAAATTGCAATGAAAAGGCTTTAGCCTCCACAATTGTTCTGAAAAACATACACTACTTCCAAAAGGTATATCAAGCATTAGTTGTCTTTTTAATCCATTTATCGATAACAATATATTTCTTAGTTTTATCCAATTGATTTATTAAACCTCTTTCCATTTTTAATTGGAATAATAATTGCTCTTTAATCTCAACCTTTCATAATCACTTCTTGACAAAGCCTGCCCCCCTTTGATTCTACTGAATATAACTTTTGCAGTTGGTCACAACTCTTTCAAAACCTGCTCACTTCCAAATGTATTCATGATCCAGCTCTGTCCTTGGTCACATCATTCCTAATTCTCGTTTTTTTCTTCTCTTTCCATTTCTTTAGCAATTCAGTGTCTTCCTTTTTGCTCACCATACAGGAAGATGATGATTCAAAAGAGATGTTTTTTTCACTCTAGGTTCCTTTGGTGACTCCATAATTTTATTTTGGTTTTGATTCCACCTACACGTAGATGACATCCAACTATTCCACTCCTCCCTCGTCCTTACTATTACCAAAACTATCAATCACCATAGATCAGATTGAACACATAGCAATATCAGACTATTTCCTCTCTTTTATCTCTTTATTGGATTCAATCATTCAATCAGTTCCGTTCCTTAAACTTCAAAACTATCGCTGTTAATTTATTACCACAATATCCAAATTTATTTTGTCAATTACCATTTTGACAAAGGCAACTTTCCAATTTTCAGTAATTTTTTTTTATATTCAACGAGATTTCTATTCATATAAATATACATTTACCCCATATTCCATACTCCATAACCATATTCCTTATACATAATTCCAGATTTTCATTGGTTTCCCATCACATCATAGGCATCATTTTAATGTCTTCCCCTCACTAGCAAAGTCTTCACAATTCAGCTCCCTCTACCATATTTTGCCTTATTGATAAGCATGTCCATACTGAATCCCTCTACTGTACTTATTCAGTATGAACAGACTGTCCAATAATTCCCCATTTACACGACTTTTGCCAGTTTGCCCCATATTTATGAATCTCACTAATACTTAAAATCAGATTCCTCCCTCAAATTCTTCAAAGCTTTCTATCATGACCAGCATATTTTTTTTCATGATTTTGAGTTACAGTAACTCTTTTGTGTGATCCGACCAGATGGTCTCTCCCCACATGCATCAATGTGCCTTGGGCACCCATGACCCTGATGCCAGTTCTTTAGTGGTCCTTCCTTGCACCACTTTTGTTAGATACTAACCACTGCACACTGGGAACACCCACAACACTTGCCATTTTGGAAGTGCCCTGACCCTGTCGTCTAGCCATCACTATTTGACCCTTGTCAAGGTCACTCAGATCTTTTCACATGCCCATTTTTCCTGCTTCCAACACGTTTCAAGAACTCACTGTTCACTTGATGCCTAATATAGCCCACCCATTGACAGGTTCCATTGTAATGATATAATTCAAGTTATTCACTTCACCTGTCAGTGGTTTTAATGGTGTGGCTGATCAGTATATGAACAAAGATTCTCTTCCCCTCTTATTAATCTTTCATTTACAAGACTGTATTTTACCAAGTTGCCCCATATTTCTGCATCTCATTAATATCTGAACCCACATCCCTCCCTCACATTATTTAAAGCTGCCTTAAACTGGTTTAAAAAAAAAACATTGATCAGCTTCAAATACTCTGAATTTAAATATCTCATTAAACATTCAATTACGTGCCACTTTGACTGATTATCAAATCAGTTAAAAAGTGCTGCTCTATTTTTTTTGCTAAAAATGCAGTAAGTACAAGCATACTACCAGATCGTAAGTACATTTATAACTTCCTTTTATCCCCAAGAGATCTTGCAACATATTAGAAAGCTTTTCTCACTTGCTGGTGTTAATACTAGCATATTTTCCGAACAAAACATTTTCACATAGAGGAATAAGAGACAAAAATCTGTGAGTCATGCAATTCGATGAACTGACTAAATTAGGAAAAGAAATTTAACAGAGATAGACTTCATTATCAGAATAATTAAAGGAACACTATAGTCACCTAAATTATTTTAGCTAAATAAAGCAGTTTTAGTGTATAGATCATTCCCCTGCAATTGCACTGCTCAATTCACTGTCATTTAGGAGTTAAATCACTTTGTTTCTGTTTATGCAGCCCTAGCCACACCTCCTCTGGCTATGATTGACAGAGCCTGTGTGAAAAAAACAAAAAACTGTTTTTACTTTCAAACAGATGTAATTTACCTTAAATAATTGTATCTCAATCTCTACAATTGAACTTTAATCACAAACAGGAGGCTCTTGTAGGGTCTAGCAGGCTATTAACATAACAGGGGATAAGAAAATCTAAATTAAACAGAACTTGCAATAAAGAAAGCCTAAATAGGGCTCTCTTTACAGGAAGTGTTTATGGAAGGCTGTGCAAGTCACATGCAGGGAGGTGTGACTAGGGTTCATAAACAAAGGGATTTAACTCCTAAATGGCAGAGGATTGAGCAGTGAGGCTGCAGGGGCATGTTCTATACACCAAAACTGCTTCATTAAGCTAAAGTTGTTCAGGTGACTATAGTGTCCCTTTAAGTTAGATCTTGGAATAAAAAAAAATCTATTCCTTACAATAAATGGAGTTTCACTATCCAGGAAAGCACAATAATATGGGTAAAGTGGGAAAAAAGTTATTAACACATATCTGGAAAGCTGCGAAGTCAGTTTAATTTGTTCTTAATTCTCAAAACAAATAAAAGGTAATGTATGTGATTTGTACAGTTAAATGAAATAAATGTAACGTACGCGCAAAAACGCACATGTTTATTAAATCAAGAATAAATAAATATAAATAAATTTAGAAATAATGAGAAAATCAGAATGGCTAAGAGAATCTTCGGACAAACAAATGATGCTGAATTGTAGGTGAAATTGTAACCAAAGCAACTAAACTCGAAGTCAAGTTCCTTCTATTAGGGATGGTCATGTCTTAAGTGACAGACTGTGCGTGTGATCTGTCTGCAATGTCTGCATTCTGCCTCTAGCTATCTCTTTAAAAAAGTGCTAATGTAGGTATGAAACCCTGTATAATAAACTAAACGTAAACTTTTATGTCACATTAAAAAATGTATTCTCAAACCCACTTTACATTCTGTAAGAGAAAGTAGTTGTCTTTTAAATTATAAACGAATTAGATGTTAAGCAGTGTTAAGCAATCTTTATATCTTACAGCTGAATAAACTTTTAGCCGTTGTCAGTACCACTTTATTATATATCAATTTGGAATCGTATATCTCACAACAGATGGCAGGCGAGATAATTAGTATTGATGGTTTAATGTATTCCGAAACTGAAGTGACTCATGGTTTATGTTTAAATACATTTAATCGCCTCCATAAATTACCTAAACTAATCAATACCACCTCACTCTGGACACTTATTTTAATTAATAGTTCCCTCAACTGTAGAAAATGTACAGTTTCAACAAGTATACATAGTACATGTTAATATGATATCAATAGCTCCAAACTGAAAACACATTTCCATATACATATAAAGGTATCGTGAGAAGTAAAAATGTTACTGCCTGAAATCACTCCACGCACACACTGTAATTCACTTTATCTATCTGTAAGTGTTAGCGATCATTTTAGAATATCATTTTGACACTTTCATTAAAAGGTAGCTCAGTTGGTTAACTTCCTGACTACAGAGCCTCTTCAAAACCACAAGGTCACAGGTACAAATCCCAGATTGGGATTTATTATTATTCAGTTAATTACCCATAGCTTTGAGTCTTACTGGGAGAAAGGCGTTATATGAATACTAGTTGTTATTATACATTTGTGCACTGCAGAAAAGTCAGGATAATCACTGAATATTGCTTTTTGTGAATGTTTGCATGCGTTAGCCTAACTTTTATCTTGGGTCTGAAAATCATAACAAAAACAAGTGATATCTCTCTTAATAGCAAGCACAGCCTCAGATCAAAATCTTCGTCGTTCTTGTGAACCTTGACATTATCATCTGCTGTGTACAATTCGAGAGATCCAGTTCAAAGTGATCCAGTGTTCTTGTGAATCTGTATTGAGAGATTTCTGGGAAAAGTGCATTGTGTCAATATTTTTGTAGAAAATTCATTTTTTCTTTTACAGTTGATCCAAACTAAAAGAAGAGTAAAGATTTTAACACAGTACTTATTTAATTTTATAACATGGCAGGAGGCTTCATATTTGCTTAAGTGTCTCTTTACTAGAACTCCACAGCAGCATATTAACACAGAGAAAATCACCAAAAACAAGAGTCAGGATAACAACCACGTGGGAGCAACGGCTCCCGACCTCATTTTGGCTTCCCCACACCACAGGGCCCCTCCGTCCAGGCGCCGTGAGCCTTCAGAGGTATTAGAATGGCTCTTTGTCACTGCAATACCTCAGTGCTGCAGGTTCAATTCCTAGCAGGGTCAAGTCAGACTTTCATACATCTGAAGTCAATAAACTCGATACTGTCAAAGTTTAGCAGTGATAACTTTGCAATCCTGGGACATACCTTAAAAGCTAGACATACCTTCTGGCATTATCTTATACGTTTGAGGAAGGTGAAGGATCACTGGTGATCCTCAATTAAGTTACACTAGCACTACTGTTTTGCTACGTTTTGATTTTCCTTGTCTACCCCCTGTTCCCTGGTGACTTTCCGTAGCTGGATGCTATGGGTTGCCTATTTCTTATACACAGATGCTGCAAAGGGTTGCTTACTAGTTATCTGAGAAACGTTATCTTCAGTTACACAGTAGAATGTTATGTACAGTTACACAGGAAAATGCTATGTACAGTTACACAGAAGAAGGCTATGTAGAGTTGCACAGTAGAATGCTATGTACAGTTGCACGGTAGAATGCTATGTACAGTTACACAGACGAATGCTAGGTACAGTTACACAGAAGAACGCTATGTACACTTACACCGAAGAATGCCAGGTACAGTTACACAGAGAATGCTATGTACAGTTACACAGTAGAATGCTATGTACAGTTACAGAGAAGAACGCTATGTACAGTTACACAGGAGACTGTTATATACAGTTACGCAGTAGAAGGATATTTACAGTTGCACAGAAGATTGCTATGTACAGTTACACAGAAGATTACTATGTACAGTTACACAGAAGAATGTTAGGTATAGTTACACAGATGTGTTCTATGTACAATTACACAAATAAATGTTATACACAGTTATACAGCAGAATGCTATGTACGGTTACACAGAAGAATGCCATGTACATGTACACGGAAGAAGGTTATGTACAGTTATGCAGAAAGCTAAAACAGTTACACAGAAGAATGCTATGTACAGTCGCACAGAAGAATGCTATGTACAGTCACACAGTAGAGCGTTAGGTACAGGTACACTGAAGAGCGTTATGTACAGTTACACAGAAGAATTCATCTTCTACGAAGAGGGAAATATACAATTATTTAGAAGAATGGAAGGTGCAGTTTATTGCCTGTACACCCCTGTTGGGCTTGACTTGTCTGTGCCCCAGGATTGGGCCGGCTTGGTGCGAGCCGTATTGATTGGCCTGCTTTGCATGTGCCCCATTGATTGGCCTACTTTGTCTGTGCCCATTGATTGGCCTGCTTTGTCTGTGCCCCTTTGATCTGGCCTGCTTTGTCTGTGCCAGAATGTCTGCATACCAAGCCTTGCTGCTACATACTCACGCTTGGACATTGCATGCGCTGCCAAACTTGCCTCTGTCACTATATGGGGTGCTGCCCCGATGCTTTTGTCACCCCTAGAGGTCACCTTGCCTAGGACCGCTCCACCAACAACCCTTTATTCGGGGGAATGAGCACAGGCGATGTCTAATGCGGCAGCAACCACCTTCTAAAGAAGGCAGGAGACTTGAATGAGTCAGACTCTCCTAGAGGAGAGCAGGCAAGTGCGCATAAACACTACTGGAAGGGTGAAGGCCCTGAACCAGGCGCCCGGAAAGACTAGACTCCGGAGAAGCATCTAGCCCCATTACGATCGGCCTTGACGGCCAGACTACACTGCCTAGGTGGCGCAGGGGTGAAAGTCCCCGTAACCCACCCCCCTTACTATGGCCGCCCTAGCTGAATGGCAGGCGGACTGGTCCATGATGGGGGTGTGGACTATGATGATGTCCTCAAGTGGCACTGTGAGACGGAGAAGAAAGCCCACTACAGGGGCTTCGAAAACCATGGAAGAAGAGGTCAGCTCGTGGGTCACCTTAAACGAACCCCTGTTCGACCCTTGACCCATTGCTCACCTGGTTTCTTTGGAAGGGTCTCTGCCCGAGCACCTAGCACCATAGGTGCGTTTCTGGGTCCATAGACCGCTGGCTTGAGAAGCCCACAGGATACTTGGAGCAGTATACCCAGCAGGGCTCCCAAACAAAGTAGCCTCGTACCCAGACTTAGTGTATTCATCCGCTTATAAAAATGTGGTTAATGACATTTACTGTCCACACAGGAAAAGTTGTGCTGAGCAGCAACCTAATCCACAGAAGGGTTAATGCTGAGCAGCAATTATGCAGATGGGAACCTGGTAACTGACTTTGGGGTCAAAGGCCGGTTACAGCCTATCAGATCTAGAGGAGGAGTATTTAGGCCCAGTTCTCATCCTGCTCAGTGCCCTGTCGTGGTTTCCCTTGTGGTTGTCCGAGAGTGCGTTATTGATTCTGGTAATTCTGGTTATTTGACTTTGGCACTGTTTTTGACTTCCCTGTTTTCTGGTATCCCTGACTCCTGGCTTTTTTTTTTAAATTTATTTTTTCTATATTGTAATGTGGGGGTTCACCCCTCTTTATTTGTCACGTACACCTCCCAAGTGTTCCACGCTGATGTTATGAATGTTTTTCTGTGACATTTTTTCATATTGTTTTGTCAGTTGTAATGCTGTAAGGCATTGTGCTGTGGTCGGTGGGTCTGATTTGCGCCAAAGCCTGCTAATAGTTTGGAGGGCTGCCACTATTATGTGGTATATGAGGTATAGGTGGGTTTTATTTAGACCCTTTGGGAATAGGTGTAACAAATAGATTTCTGGGTTCTTCTGCAAGCTAACACCCGTGCAATCATGCATTATTTTTTGTTATGTCTGACCAGTATTGTTTTAATTTCGGGCATGTCCACCAGATGTGCAGCATGGACCCCTTGTCCTTCATACAGCGCCAACAGGTGTCTGTCAGGGTTGGGTTGCCTCGTTTGAGCCGTACTGGTACCATGTACCATCGGTATAGTATTTTACGTGTAATCTCCACATGAGAGGTGCACAAAGAGAGGTTTCTGTGTGCCCGAAATATTTCAGCCCATTGGCTCTCAGGAATGTGGGTTCCAATTTCACGTTCCCATGCTTTGGTGAATGTAAAAGTTTGGGGTTCTGCTGTAGTGCTATATTTAGCATATAATATAGATATTAGTTTTTTTGGTGGTCTTAGTTTGAGACATATTTGTTCCATCTCCGTCAGCTGTAGATCATTTACAGGATGATACAAGCTAATTTTTTGCTTCCTGAACCATGACATAAGTTGCATGTACGAAAAGTGTGCTGTTTCGGGTAGCCCATGTTGTGTTTGGACCTCTGCAAATGTTTTCAACGTTGGTCCCTGGTAGATATGGTAAAGATGTGTGATATGGTGGTTATGCCACAGTTTTTAGTTAAATTCCGGTATTGCTAAGGGTAATGCTTCCAGGGGTGATGCTAAGGAGGTCCCACCCCTCATTATATATGTGTCCCCAAACTTGTCCCATATTTGTAGCGTAAGTTTGGTCGTGGGGAGGATATCCTTGTGTTTGGGTCATAATTTCCTGGACATCCAGGCAAGAGGAGAGATAGTAAAGTTGTTGGTATAAGTCACTTCTATATGCACCCACTGTGGGGGTCTAGAATTACTGCTAACGGCTAGTACCTGGCCCAGGATGGCTGCTTTATAATAGTTTGTTACATTTGGTAGGCCCATGCCTCCCATTGGGAATGGTTTGTAGAGGGTGGACTTTGCGATTCTGGGCCTGGTGTTATTCCAGACAAAGGAGTTTATTAATTTATGTACATCATGTAGGTAGCTGTTGGGTACTGCAAGTGGGATAGTTCTGAATAGGTATTGTATTCTTGGAAGAAGTAGCATTTTTATTACTACTATCCTGCCCACCCATGAAATTAATTTCCCTTTCCAACTGTGTATTTGGGTTTTCAGCTCTGTGAGTAGTGGTTTATAGTTTGCTTTGTGTATACCCGCTACATTCTGTGTCAGGGCTATCCCTAGGAACTTAAGGTGGTCTGTACGGCATTCGTATGCGAACGTCTCTTTAAGATGGCTTAGCTCAGTCTGTGGAATGTTGATTCCCATTGCTTGTGTTTTGGTTATATTTAACTTGTAATAAGAACATTTTCTATATTGTTGAATCAGATTGTGTAGTGCAGGTAGTGAGGTATGTGGATTTTGTAGTGTGAGGAGGATGTCGTCCGCAAACAGTGTAAGTTTATATTCACTGTTCTTAACCCTGATTCCCTATATCTTGGGATCGTTTCTAATCAGTTGTGTGAGGGATTCTAGGGTGAGTATCGGGGGTAGGGGGCAGCCCTGTCTAGAACCGTTGGAAATAGTGAAGCTGTTCGATGAGAAGCCTCCATTTACCACCTGGGCTGAGGGACAGGAGTACAGAGCCTTTATCATTCCTCTGAATTGTGGGGGGAATCCAAACTTCCCTAGGACTGCGAGGAGTAAGGGACAGGGGAGGCGATCGAAAGCTTTTTCTGCATCCAACGATACCAGTACGCTTAGCGCACTCCCTCCCCGCAGTCCACCCAGCAGGTCTAGGACCTTCCTCACTCCATCCGCTCCCTGACGTCCACTCACAAACCCTACTTGGCCTACATGTATTATTGTAGGTATAATTTGGGACAGTCTGTTGGAAAATATTTTAGCCAACAATTTTGTGTCCATGTTGAGGAGTAATATCGGGCCTAAGTTCTGACTTTTATTTGGTGGTTTCCCTGGCTTAGGGAGTATCGCTACATGCGCCATGAGCATTTCTTTTGGTATTGTGCCTGTGGTAATGATGTGGTTGTATACTGGTGTTAGACGTGGGGCTAAAATGGTGGAGAATATTTTGTAATAATAATTGGTGAGGCCATCTGGTCCCGGGGATTTCCCGGATGGTAGGGATGCTGTGGTTTGTAATATTTCTTGGCTCGTTACAGGTAGTTGTATCAGTTCTTTTTGTTGCAATGTCAGTGATAGCAGTTGTGTGAGATCTAGGAAGTTGCTTATTTCAATCTCAGTGGGGTGGTGTGTTGTGTCATTCTGCTTTAAATTGTACAAATTGTGCTAGAATGTGGCCATTTCATCATTAATATCTTGGGGGTGTAGATGTTTTCCCCTTTGTTGGAAATTAAGTAAGGGATTTTGGATTGGGCTTGCTTTTTCCTCAGTAGTGCTGCCATTGCCTTCCCCGCCTTATTACCCTTGGAGTATTGTCTCATTTTCAGACGTTGCATTGTATGGGATGTCTTGGCTAGGTGGATGTCGTTTAGATGTTTTGTGGCGGTTACTATTGATTCGAGATGGGCCTTGTCTGTTCTTGTCATGTGTGCGTTTGTTGCGTCCCATATTGTGCGCAGCAGGGTCATGTATTCTTCGTTGGATGTGCATCTGATGTATGAGGCCCTACTGATCAATAGTCCTCTTATGGTTGGTTTGTGGGCCTGCCACAAGGTAGTAGGCAGGTAGGTCTGGAGTATCGGTTGAGGAGTGTCGTGGGGAGAAACCAGGCAGTGTTGTGTCCATGCGTCAATCCAGTACGTGGTTTAGGTCACCACATATGATGGTGGCTCCCAATGTCGGTTTGGGGAGTTTGTGCAAGATTTTTTGCAGAAATTGTCTTTGGTTCGTATTTGGGCAATATATGTCTGCGAGGACGTATTCGGTATCGTTGATCATGCAATGTAGTATTATGTGCCTCCCTTGTGTGTCTTTTTGAGTGCTTAATAATTCGAATGTCAACGAGCTATGTATTAGGAATGATACTCTGTAACGGACCGTTTTGCACACAAGGGGTAAAAACCGTTTAGGCGATCAGCCCCCTTTCCAGAGATACAGGCACAGCTACTGCAGAACACCAAACTCCTGAACTGGATACAAAATAGCACTCCAACTCCAGAACTGGAACCTCCCAAATAGCTGCTAGCAGACGAACAGGAAAAACAGACAATCAGCTTACACTCCTGGCAATCAGTCTCTAACAGCATACAGTGAATCCCCCCAAGAACAAGACAAGGCTCTGTGTTGAGGGTCAAGTAGTGGTCTGAGGTGCTGGCACACCCAGCCTGGTTTTTATTACAGTCTTGCAAATACAGGACCGCCCACAGGGAGGTATAAAAGAACCAATCACATCACAGTTACATCCCACATATTCCCTCCCCTTATCCTGAGAGGAAACTCAATTATACATACAGTTAAAACATACTTTCTACCCAACTTTCATAACTCTAAAACCATACATCACATTCACATAAAATTACATATTCACAATCAATCCATTCAGGGGAACAACATATTAAAAAAATGGCATGAATCAGACCAGGGGTTCAAAAGTTAGTAAAAAGTCCTTTGTGACTAAATGAAGCATGGCTTTCTGGCCCAAACCAGTTTCAGAGTCTTCTATCCTGGAGATAAGTAATTCAATTATCTCCCAGGACACACACAAGACTCCATTAAGCACATGGTTGCAAAAGACACAAAACACTTTAAAATACATAAAGTCACATTTTACACATAACACACAGACATTTCACATATCCCCAGATAGCTCAGGTCTGAGCGCACATTATTAAGTGAATGGCGCTCGGACCACACAAATACAGTTTAATCACCATGGAGCCAAAGTCTTTACAGTCAGTTTCATACAAATGGGCTCCATGGGATTCCTATCTGGGGTATAACACATTCAAACAAATCTACTGAACCCCAGGCAGAAAAGCACGAATTAAGCTTTTCTGCAGGTAAAAAAGATGTCTTTTAACAGGGGGCCATAGTCCAAAGGCAGCAGGCGAGTAACCAGGCTTCTCCAGTGCAATGTGGCGAGATTGGTCTCGTCACATACTCCCTTTGATTTGGAGGAATGGGTAGCGTGGTATTGGGTTGGGTAGTCATGGAGTCCAAATTTGGGGATTTTGTTGGTGACAAAATGTGTTTCTTGAACGCAAAGAACATCTATTTTATCTCGCTTTGATGCTTCTAAAAGAATGCGGCGTTTGTGAGGGTGGTTCAGCCCTCGTGTGTTGTGGGTTCGTATTTTTAAAGACATGGTTGTGGTGTAGGATGCTGGGTACTCTTTACCCTTTGTGTATATTTTCTTTCTTGTATGTAGCTGCATTTTATATTGGGGTGGGTGTGCGCATCTACAGATATAGTCCTCTCCTGAGGGTTAGAGTGTGGGTTAGAGTGTAACAGGGGTGTAGGAACTTGGAAGGGGTAAATACATTTCCCTCCTAGGAGAACGTGGTGTGGGAGATCCACACCTCGATAATGAATATTTTAAAACAAGTTGTCTATTATTTTCACATTTAATAAGTTGACACATTTTTTTTAAACAATACTACTTATTATTCAATGCTATTTGCTATCTCCTTTTTGGGTATTTTGGAATGTATGTCAACAAACAATTTCAGCACTGAGCTTGTTCCAGTTTAAGGCTTTTTGCATTTCCATGATACAAAAGAGCTTCTAGAACACATATGCTTTAGCAGAGGATTTTAGAGCTTACGTCTGTATTTCTAGTCTTGGATTTTTTTTTTTTTTGCTGTCCATTTACCGATGAACAATGTTACGTTACTCACTATATTGGGAATTGTTGACCAGTACATTGCAGTGGCTAGCATAAAATGATCTCAGAATGTTAAAAGCTTTCTCAAATCTCCCTCTTATTTTGCCATTCTCTCCGAGCTAGCTTCTTAGTACATCCATTGAAAGGTGAAGAGATGTGATGTGATGTGAAAAGCCTGGTGTGCTCACAATGTGGTGAGTTGGACTTCCATCTGCTTTAAATAACACTTAGAATAAAATGATGAAAAACTGTAGAAACAATCTGACCTTCTCGGCAGAGCCATCTCTCTATGCACTGCTATTCATTGCTTCCCAACTTCGAGGGCTCGTCAAGAGAGACCCTTATAAATCAGTCTGGTCGTGACATGCCTCGACAGGATGAGTAATGTCTCCTCATATTGTATGAAATTCCCATTACCAGCTAATGTACTGCATGTCTTATTAGCTGCTAATATTGTTGATGGTTTTTGCAAGTTATAAAGGAATTCAATTTGTTATTTGTGGAACAGGACAACTGAGACTGTGTGCAGCTAATCATTTTTAATTAAATCTTAAACATCTTAATTAAGATGGTTAATTGGTCATCTCAGAATTTAACATTGAAAACGATTGTCCCTTCATCTCTTTATCTGCTGGTTTGTATATCTACCTTTTACGTATCTGTGATCTGTGATTGTCCTATCTACTGTCACAGTTTTAAGAATATCTTAATGACCTTGCAGTGTTTGGGATGTCGATTTCTGTTATAATGAAGTGAAAAAATAAAGATGAAATGTATAAAGCTCCAAAAATAACATTTCAAGCAGAATCTCCTACTTCCAATCACTGAAATGGTCATAGTCATTGGAGTAAACTTTTAAGACAGGCTTTCCCAAACTCCGGCCCTCCAGATGTTGCTTAACTACAACTCCCATGATTCTATGAAGGAAATAGATAGGCTGAGAATCATGGGAGTTGTAGTTCAGCAACATCTGGAGGGCCAGAGTTTGGAGAAGCCTGCCTTAAAGGTTTACTCCAATGACCATGACCATTTCAGTGATTTGAAGTGGTCACTGTTGTAGAAGATTCTGCTTGAAACACTGCACATACTGAGTTATTTTTAATTGTGTGATGGGGTTGTTGCACCCACAGCCCATGTGACTTGACTGCTTAATGTCAGTTTTGTCCATATTTTATTAACTGGAAAAAATATTTTCCATTGCAGGGAGAGTGCCTGTAAGGAGTCCACTCCCAGTGTGAGTTCACTCCCACCTCCTTCCCCTAATTGAGTAGGTTTGTTTTTTTTTAAATGAAAAGTCCCATTCTTCCTCTCCCCTCCCTTTGCTGGCTTAGATTGTGTTCATGTGCTGTAAGCCAGCAAATTGTTCCAATTACAGTTTTCTATATGAGAAGCTGGATGTTGGGCCTTTCTAGTCAACCTGTGAAGTCAGGAGGGAGCTTGGAAGTCAGCATCAGGAGCTTTGCCCAATGTTAGATTCCAGCTAAGTAAATATCTTTTTTTGCAGGATTCACTGCAAATGGAGAGAGGTGGCCTATTTCATCAAGCACAATATGGCATATTACACAGAAAAGCTCCCCTCCAAAGGGTTGGAGTAACCCTTTAACTTCAGTTTTTTATATCAAAATTCAAGATTTATCTCAAAATGAGGTCAACATGCTCAGAGGTAAATATACATGTGATCAATTATACATGTCAGACATTTCCTTATTTTACAACACATATTACATAGTTACATAGCTGAAAAGAGACTTGCGTCCATCAAGTTCAGCCTTCCTCACAAATGTTTTTGCTGTTGATCCAAAAGAAGGCAAAAAACCCAGTCTGAAGCACTTCCAATTTTGCAACAAACTAGGAAAAAATTCCTTCTTGACCCCAAAATAGCAGTCAGATGTCTCCTTGGATCAAGCAGCTATTACCCCACTAATTAGAAATTATATCCCCGTATGTTATGTTTTTGCAAGTATTTATCCAATTGCAGTTTAACATTTGTATAGACTCTGACAAAACCACCTCTTCAGGCAAAGAATTCCATATCATTATTGCTCTTACTGTAAAAAAACCTTTTCTTTGCCTTAGATGAAATCTCCTTTCTTCAAGCCTAAATGTGTGACCTTGTGTCCTATGTATAGCCCTGTTTATGAATAGATTTCCAGATAATGGTTTGTACTGGCCCCGAATATATTTGTATAATGTTATCATATCTTTAAATTTAAATTTAAATTTTTTAACCTTTCTTCATAACTAAAATGCTCCATTCCTTTTATAAATTTTGTAGCTCGTCTCTGCACTTTTTCTAGTGCCATGATATCTTTCTTTAGAACAGGTGCCCAAAATTGCACAGCATATTCAAGGTGTGGTCTTACCAGCGATTTATAAAGAGGCAAAATTATATTTTCATCTCGAGAATTTATGCCCCTATTTATACATGACAAAACCATACTGGCCTTAGCAACGGCAGATTGACATTGCATATTGCTGCCTAATTTGTTGTCTATAAAAATTCCCAAATCCTTCTCGTGTGTGGTTATCCCTAGTTCACTACCATTTAGGGTGTAAATTGCTTGAGCATTCTTAATCCCGAAGTGAATAACTTTGCATTTCTCTACATTAAATTTCATCTGCCATTTTAGTGCCCAGTCCCCCAATCTATCCAAATCCCTCTGCAGCAAGGCAATATCCTGCTCACATTTTATTACTTTACAAAGTTTTGTGTCATCTGCAAACACTGATACATGGCTTTCAATGCCCATTTCAAGATCATTTATAAATATGTTAAATAGAAACGGTCCCAAAACAGAACCCTGAGGAACACCACTTACCACTTTTGTCCATCTTGAAAATTTACCATCGTTGTACTCTATCCTTAAGCCAGTGTTCTACCCAAGAACAAGAATATTCATCTAGACCAATTTCTTTTAGTTTGAAGACTAACCTATTGTGAGGAACCATATCAAATGCCTTGGCAAAATCCAAGTAGATCACATCCACTGCAACACCCCGATCTCTACTTCTACTTACTTCTTCGTAGAATCCAATTAGGTTAGTTTGACATGACCTATGTTTCATAAAACCATGCTGATTATTGCTAATTCCTGAATGTTATCCCTTAGTAGCCGTTCAAATAATTTCCCAGTCACAGAAGTTAAGCTCACAGGTCTATAATTTCCAGGAAAGGATTTTGAACCCTTTTTAAATATAGGAACAACATCTACCTTCCTCCAATCCTCCGGTACAATACCTGAAAAAAAAGAATCTTGAAAAATTAAATACAGAGGTTCACTTATTTCCCCACTTAGCTCCTTAAGTACTCGTGGGTGGATACCGTGAGGCCCCGGAGCTTTATTTACATTAATTTTCGTTAATAGCTGTAGCACCTTGTCTCGAGTTATCCAATCACAAGTTATCTGCAAGTTTGTTGCAGCAATCATTTGCTTATCTCTTGCCATAGGACCCTCATTAATATATACTGAAGAAAAATAGTTTTTAAAATTTCTGCCTTTTCTGCCTATAACTATTTGCTTCCATAAAAGGGACAAAACCAACCGCTTATTAACATTCTTAGTAAATAATCCAATTGTAATAGTGAACAGATGTAAAATAAGTGATAAAACTTATACACAGTAGTGGAGTGCTTAAAATTGTGATCATGTAATATTACTTACCCTTGTATCGTGGGAGATATACTTAAAAAATGTAAATACAGAAAGAGAGAAAAACCAACAACATTATGGTGCAGATGGTAATTATACTGGTTTGATGGTGAATTATAGTCAAACCCACTCACATGGCACTGAGCCTACTAACCTCAAAGCCAGGATTTGTAAGGCTCTAAACAAGGTGAGTTTAACATTTATTTGTTGAGTGAAGCAAAAGTATTTTGTTCGTACTACACATTGGTATGTTTTTTCCTTTCTGTTAGAACTCTGCACTTTATCCAAGAGAATGTGTGATGCTGCCTTAAGAGCATAAAGGTGTCTCTTACTGAGCCAGTACCCTAAGTCCATTTGAGTGAATTTGACTATTGTTCACCGTCAACCCATTATAATTACCATCAGCACTACATGTTTTTTTCTATCTGTTTTCACATATTTGATGTATAGCCTTGTTGTGTTGTTACCTATGTTACAAGGGTGAACAATTTAGCATGATCACAATTTTAAGCGCTTCACTATTTTGTATTAGTTTTATTACTTGCTGCTCCCACCTATCTATCCTCCCTTATGCACAAGTATGTCCCGTCTAGGCCCTTACAATCGGCTGAAGACTTACGTCTATCTTCTGTCTGTACTCCCACCTCTGATGCTCGCCTTCAAGATTTCTCGAGGGCTGCACCGTTCCTGTGGAACTCGCTTCCCTCCTCCGTTATATGCTCACCCAGTCTCCACTCCTTCAAAAAATCGTTAAAAATCCACTTCTTCATAAAAGCGTATCAATTAAACTGTTAATAGCTCCTGACTGATTCCTCTTCTGCAACTGTCACTAGTCTAATACTATCCTTACCTTTTTGTGTCATTTTACCCCACTCCCTCTAGCATGTAAGCTCATTGAGCAGGGCCCTCAACCCCTCTGTTCCTGTGTGTCCAACTTGTCTGGTTACAAATACATGTCTGTTCGTCCACCGATTGTAAAGCGCTGCGGAATTTGACGGCGCTCTATAAATATCATAATAATAATAATAATAATAATAATTACTTATAGTACATCTGTTTACTATTTATAGTTTGGTGTATGGGGTGGGGTATTCCTACACAAGTGTTTTTATTCTGCTATTTATTGTTTTTGACTTTTAAGCGTTGTTATATTAACACACTATCTCCTAAAAGAGACTTTTACATCAATTGTAATGGTGCCCTAGTTTATATATGTAGATATGATACGATATATAATGTATAAAACAGCTCTGATGCGTCAACACATGGACTCCACAAGACATCTGAACATGTCCTGTAGTATCTGGCACCAAGATATTAGCAGCAAATCCTTTACGTCCTACATGTTAATCAGATTGAAATATGGAAAATGTGGAGGTCAAGGAACACCATGAACTCTTTGTCATATTCCTCAAACCCATCTTGAACAAATTTTTCAGTGTGGCAGGGTGCATTTCTCCTGCTGAGAGAGGCCACTGGAGGGGTATACGTGTCCTGCAACAATCTCTAGGTAGGTGATACATGTCAAAGTAACAATGTTACCCACTGTTTCCAGAGCATGCCACTGCCTTCGCCAGTCCGACTTCTTCTCATAGTACATCCTGCTGCCATCTCTACCCCAGGTAAACAACACACACACAGCCTTCCACCTGATCTAAAAGAAAACTTGATTCATCAGACCAAGCGACCTTCTTCCATTGCTCCTTGGTCCAGAAGGTGTTTTTGGTGGTCGAACTGGATTATCATGGGTACTCTGACCGGTCTGCCTCTACGCAGTCCCATAAGTAGTAAACTATGATTCACTGTGTTTTCTGACACCTATCATGGCCATCATTAAGGTACTAGCCTACCAGGAACACCCCACAAAATTTGCCATTTGGGAGATGCTCTGACCCAGTCGTCTAGCCATCACTATTTGGTCTTTATCAAGGTCACTCAGATCTTTTTACTTGCCCAGTTTTCCTGCTTCCAATACATGAAATTGAAGTACTGTCTGGTCACTTGCTGCCTAATATATCCCACCCCTTGACAGGTGCCATTGTAATCATATAATCAATGTTATTCAGTTCATCTGTCATTAGTTTGAAATGTTGTGGCTGCGTATATACTAATACATATATCTTGGTTTTAGGGATTATCTATGTCCCATTGGAAACATTCTACTAGTATGGTTCTTTTTTTGTGGCCGAGGAGGAATAGGGAGGCCAATCCTGAAACGTTCATCCAAGATTCACTGAGCAATTGATCTTTACGTGTGGCTAGACAGACTTCTGTAGCAACATTTGGTCTCTGTAACATAGAAAAATATATAAATGGGAAATCCATCTCCACCATATAACGTCCACCAAAGTTGACGTCACTGGTGGAGATAGATCTCCCCAGTACCAAGAGGAGACTCCAGGGGTCTCCAGAGGCCTAACCCCAATTAATTCAAAGAAAAGAAAACAAACACAGAGCATACAAATGTTAAAAAACAGATGTATTGAACTGTGTATATCTGGAGATAAAAAATAGTCTATATCAAATTATAAAGAGAGAGCTAAATATCCCTATTTATAAATTAAATAAATAAAGATGACAAAAAGCCCTGGAAGATGCTAGTGTACCATTTAACTGTAAAGGCAGTGCTATTGACAACTATTATGAGCTTTAATACATCGGGCTCAATTTTGTCACTGCTATATTGAACTAATACATCAAACAGGGAGTAAATAAGTACATAAATTGGAATGAAAATGCTAAACTACCACTGACAAACAAAGCCTCTTAATCTAAATCTAACGTCAGACCCAGTCCATATGTGAAATAATATGTTGACCTCAGGGGCGCCAGTATATAGAGTATTCTTTACCATAAATAGTATGAAGTAAAAAATAAAAGGCTGTAGATGAATATATAGTAGAAAGAAATATAAAGCATGGATATCGTGAAGCTTAGAATGCTCACAGCATATCCATGAAAAGAGTATTAGCCAAGAAAAATAGTAGAAACTAGACAGAACAGATAGTTTATGTATCCAACATTCTAGGTCGCAACAATGTATCTGGTTGTAAAGGGTACAGTAATGTCTGCCTAACCCAAATTAGCTAAACCTCTTCCAGTGGCAGAGAAAAATGAAACTATGTATCTATCCAAACATATGTACAAAAGATAAAGAAATTATAATTAAATGTGAAAACAATTAAGTGCCATATCGTGAAAAAATGTGAAGTCCCAACATAGGGGACAAGAAAAAACCGCCTGTCTCTGTAACATACAAAGCTAAATATAGGAGGAGACCCATTGAAAACGAGTGATACGGATAATTTAACATTAGTAATTTAGGTTAGCAGGAAAACAAAATTCAATTTCAATTGAATTGCTCCACTTATGACTTATACAGCTAGATTTCCCTTCAGGTAGGATTGTGAGAACTTGTTTCAGATCATCAAGCAAGCCATTTCCAAAATATTACAGTTTGTCCTGAGTCGTGAAAAAACTTAAGAGGTTTAAAACAAACAAAAAATATAAAATAAAACAGTTTGATACAAAATGTAGAATATACATATACACAGAAATAACTGGTTTTGAGATTGCTTGCAAATATTACAAGTACTATAAAATAATAATAATAAAATAAGCTTCAGGCTTAAAATGCTGTTTATATAAACATTTTCTTTGTAAACCTTTTTAGGTTTAGATGACTCTAGAATGGAGCATTCACATGCATAACCATTTTTTCTCTCTATGAATTTATGTTTAACATGTAGGCGCGTACTTAAGATGTATAACAACATCCATAATAGCCAAAACTTTTTCACTTCTGACCCCAAGTAAAATGGAGAAAAAATTGAGAAAATATATAAAAGTTTTTCATCTTCCATAAAGGCCGAACTGGAGCTGAAGGCTCATTAAGTCAACTGAGAACCTACAAAATTGATGAGCTTGAATGACAGTGCTGTACTATGTTGTTTTTTTATCTTTTACATGCATCATTCATCGTCCTAATTATGAGAAACTCGTGAGAACCTACAAAATTGATGAGCGTGAAAATCACTTCTATTTTGTGAATGTGTCATTGAAATAAGGGGCTATCTGTGAATTAACGTTATTTCCCTATGAGCTTTTTCTTTCTTTATTTGTAGGTTTAGATATATCCTATTTTTCCATTTGAATCCTTTGTTATACCAAACTAAAAAGGAAGTAATTATCTTTTTTATTGTATATATGCACTGCACCTGGGTGGTCTAAATCTGTATTTTTATATTTCATTAAGTCAGCTCCCTGGGAGGTTGCAATTTTTAGTTACCTACAATCAGCGTGGCACTGCCAGACACCCTCCCACCTGGTTTTTGCAGCAGGATCGGTAATATAAATAATTTCCTAATAAAAATTCAGACACAAAAACAGGAACGCAAAGTGTTCACCAAGTAGCGTGCAATAAGTAGGAAATGTTGCTTTGTGTCTTAATGAACAGTTGATAGGTAAAATTTTACTTTGGACAGATAACAGAGAATGCCAGTGAGGAAAAGACTTAGTACATCACAATGGGGTACCTAGTTTAGTGAGGAGCAATCGTCATGCACATAATTACAGTTGTTTATATAATGCCAACATATGTTGCGGCACTGTACAATAGATAAACATTTCATTCTAACCAAACACATATGGTATACGGAAAAAGTAGGTGAAGAGGGCCCTGCCCAAACAAACCTACAATCTAAAGGGATGAGGGACAAATACATAGAGGACAGTGAGGGAATCAAAAGATCTGGATGTACCCGAGAAAGGGAGAGGTGTTTGGAAGGATGAGCACAATAGATGGGAAACCGCATGGTAAGGTTGTAGGGGATGTTGAGTTAAGGGGAAAGTTGATAGGCTAAAAGTGTGTTTTTAGCTATTTTTGAAAAGCTGCAGAGACAGGGAGAGTCAGATGTTCCATAAGGAGAGGGCATGAAGGAGTCCTAGAGAAGTCCTGAAGGCGAGAGTGTGCAGTAAGGGGGCAAGAACAGGACAGTAACAAGTAATGAGCAGAGCAAATAGGCTGGGCTGGATCATATCTGCTAATAAAAGAGGGGATGTAAGCAGGGTTATGGAGAGCTTTGTAAGTAGGAACAGGAACTTTGAAACAAATCCTAAATGAAACAGGAAACCAGTGTAGAGACTTACAGAGCGGTGTAGTTTGAGAATACTTGGATGTAAGGTAGATGAGTATGGTGGAGGTATTTATTATGGATCATAGAGAGGCAATCTGGGCGCCTTTAAGTCTGACAATCAAAGGGCTACCATAATCAATGTGGGAAACAACAAGTGCATGGACAACCGTCTTAGCTGAAAACTAAGTAAGAAAGGGGCAAATGTGAGACATTTTTTAAAGGTGAAAGCAACAAGATTTGATTATATATTTTATGTAAGGATGAAGGAAAGGTTATAGTCAAAGAGCACTCAAAGCAATGTGCCTGCGTTGTAGAGGTTATGACAGCTCTGTAAACCTTAAGGGAGAAAGGCAAAGACATAGCCTTAGAGGGAGGAAAGACAAGGAGTTGGGGCTTTGGGGCTTGAACAGGTTGAGTTTTAGGAATTGCAATGTAATCCAATTATAAATAGAGAATAGTCAGTCATAACAAAATATAACAAATAGGGAGAAAGATCAGGAGAGGAGAGGTATATTTGGATATCAGCGTACAGATTATATTGAATGTCAAAAGATGATATCAGATCACCAAGAGAGGTAGTGTAAATTGAGAAATGAAGAGGTCCTTGAAGAACTCCAATCAAGAGAGGTTCAAAAGGGGAGAAGGAACCAGTAACAGAGACACTGGAGGAGCGGTCAGAGAGGTAGGAAGAGAACCAGGAAATAGCAGTGTCACCAAGGCAAAGATTTGCGAAGTGTGATAAGGAGAAGCGGGGGGTTAACAGTACTGACATTGGCATAAGATTAAAAAGTCAATAGTCACCTTGGTCAGGGTGATCTCAGTGGAATATCGGGAGTGGAAACCAGACTTTAGCAGGTAGAGTAACACATTGGAGTGAACACATTTTTCAATGAGCTTGGAGGCAAAGGAAAGGAGAAAGAGAGGCCAATAACTAGTCACAGCATCAGGGTCCCGATAAGGTGTTTGAATGAAGGATTTGGGGAGCCTGCCTTGGGAAACAGAGACTGAAGATTTTAGAGAGTGAGTAAGATGTGAGGGAAAGGATCAAAGGGATATGTGGTAGGGCAGGAGGAAATGAGAAGTGCAGAAACCACCTCTTCAGAAACATGAGGGAAGATATTAAGTATAGAACAGAAGACTGACAAAAGGGGCAGACGGTTGAGGGGAAAAGCGAGCAAGGCAATTTCTTTTCAGATGTTTTCGATATTTTCTGTAAAGTAGGATGCAATAATGCCAACTGCGAGATTAATCGATTACAGAGAAGATCTGGGTATTACCGAGTGAAACATTTTAAAGAGGCTCTTAGGGTTGTGTGAGAAGGTAGAAATGAAAGGGATGTTTTTTGGCAAGGGTGCAGGTATGGGAAAAGACATACATTAGATGTACTATGAGACATCATTCAGTAATGTTCTGCCACCCTCGAGCAACTTTGGAGGTATTGTGTGGATATGGTGTGCCTGGTTGGCATTTAATTTAATTGACAGGGTGGGACATGATTGGACATAACATATCCCGGGTACTTGAGAGGGTAACGTTACAAAGGGTAGATACTATAGAAAGACATGTGGTATTTAAGATCTGTGAGAGGAGAGCTTGAATGTCAATGTAAAGCTGCTATAGATCAATGGACTTTAGATTTCTGCGGGGTTTATGCAGTATGGCATGTAAGCATGATTGGGTGGGGGGCACGATACAATTGCAACTTAGGAGGTCAAGGAGGGATGACAGTGAGGAAGAGGTGTGTTAATGAGGTTAGCAATAGAACAGAAGCTGGAGAAGATAAGATCTAAAGTGTTGATGGGTTTATAGATAAGGTAATTGGACCACTGCTTGAGTCCCATACAGGTGGTCATGAGAAAGATAGTGGAAGGTCAGTATAAATCATATTGATGGTCATTGACATGAAACAGGACTGAAACTAACTCTGTTGAATTGCCAGAGATAAGCAAAGCAGAAAACAAAATTATTACAATAACAGGGAGACATTTAAAAATGCTGAATTTTAAATAAATAGGCCAATTGAAAAGGAAACAAGCACATTCAAATATTCCAGCCACCTTGCTGACCACTATGTCCTGTTATGGTTCCACTTATCTCTTTTTCTTAAAACTAATTTCTATTTTCAGAGAGCGACCTCATTTTCAAACCATTCCTCTTCTGAAAAAAAAATCCAGAAAGTAATTGGTGTTTTGTCTGTGAAGGAACCCCATGAGAACACAACTTTATTAGTTTACAGCCCCACAAGACATTACGTTTAAACCAGCGTTTTGAATATTGCTTTTGTCTTGATTGGATAATTAGCTTCGATGAACGCATTGCAAATATATTAACGTGTTTTTTCTCATTAAAATGGAAATGTGTGGCTGCGCTGAGTGACAAAGTAATTTGCCGAAAAAGAGTCACAAATAAAGTTCTAAAAAATAAAAGAAAGTTTGTTTACCGTGTAAGGGTAATAAATGATATTTAAAAATATGCAGTAAGCGTGCTGTCACGTCTTATAGTTTAGATGTTATCCTTACTCAACTGAAAGGAGAACCATCACTTTGATAGAGATGACCGTTTGTTGATTATCTTAAGATTTAACAATTTGCATCAGGATTCAGTTCGGTGCTGGCATAGCCAGGCACAAATTGTGTTAGAGAAGGAGATACAGAAGAACAATTAAAAATCCCTGAGAGTTCTGGTTCCTTTTTAATGGAGCTTATTTATTGACTTCATAAAGACTTGAGTCTTTGAGTTAAAGAAACACTATAGGGTCAGGAACACAAACATGTATTCCTGACCCTATAGTGCAAAACCCACCATTTAGGTGGCTTACTCCCCTTAGCCCCCTTAAAAGTTAATAAACTCACCTTATTTCTAGCGTTGCGCGGGTCAGCCGGCGCTGGCCCCGCCCCCTAAGTGACATCATCAGAATTGCCAATTGTTAACCAATCCAATGCTTTCCCATGGGGAAAGCATTGAATTGTCTAAAATCGGCAAGGGGCGGGGCCATATGCGGTTTTGGCCAATCAGCACCTCCTCATAGAGATGCATTGAATCAATGCATCTCTATGTGGAAAATTCAGCGTCCCCATGCAGAGCGTGGAGACGCTGAACGGCAGAGCTGCCTACTGTGCAGCACTGAACTAGGAAGCACCTCCAGTGACCATCTGACGAGTGGCCACTTGGAGGTGTCCCTAGGGGCAATGTAAACACTTTTTTTCTCTGAAAAGGCAGTGTTTGCATGAAAATGCCTGCATACAATGATTATACTCACCAGAACAAATACATTAAGCTGTATAATATACATTAAGCTGTAGTTGTTCTCGTGACTATAGTGTCCCTTTACTCTTACTGGGAATCAAACCTGCAAAGCTAAAGTATTGCTTAATCACTGACCATCACTCCAAATAACCAGTAAAATAGCAATACATAATCAATGCATGAAAATACACGCATCACCTTTAGAAAGGACATTTAGAAAGTGGTGTAAACTTCCAAAGAAAGTTAAAACAATGCTGCAATTTAGATTGTTACTAATATTAACATCGATACAGTGACAATATATTCTGCTGCGCTTAATGATATAATTGATAGATTTATAGATTTGGCAATAAGTAATTGACATACAGAATATTAACAGAGACAAGAGGTGAAGAAGGCTCTGCTCAAATGAGCGTACAATCTATGAATTTATGCAATGAGGTTTCAGAGGTTAAGGAAGTTTTTAGTGTTTTTGCCAATGATATACGGCAGGTTGCTTCCACACTGTCATTCTCTGAAGTTCTGCCTGTGCATAACACTCAGAACGACAGGCGGATGCGTATTAGGGACTTTAATTTGTGGCTTGGTGAATGGTGTCGGGAGCAAGGATTTGGCTTTATTTCTCATGGTAGCTCTGTTTGGAATGGAGATAAACTGTACAAAAAAGATGGTTTGCATCGTTCTCAAAAGGGAACAAAGGTTCTCAGTGAGCAGTTCAGAGGTTTTGCAAGTATGTATTTAAACTAGGAGGGGGGGGGCAAAAGGGTGATAAAACATCAATCCAATTGCCCCCTACCCCCCATAATAAATATCATAATAATAATAATAACAAGGACAGAAGGTGCCTGTAGCAAGTGTGTTAAAAAATGATAAGCTTAGAGCCATGTCTACAAATGCTCGCAGTTTAGGGAATAAGATCCATGAACTTGAACATGACAGAATATCCGATTCATATAACATGACAGAATATCCGATTCATATAACACGACAGAATATCTGATTCATATAACATGACAGAATATCCCACTCATATAACATGACAGAATATCCCACTCATATAACATGACAGAATATCCCACTCATATAACATGACAGAATATCCCACTCATATAACATGACAGAATATCCCACTCATAACATGAGAGAATATCCGATTCATATAACATGACAGAATATCCGATTCTTATAACATGACAGAATATCCGATTCATATAACATGACAGAATATCCGATTCATATAACATGACAGAATATCCGATTCATATAACATGACAGAATATCGCACTCATATAACATGACAGAATATCCGATTCATATAACATGACAGAATATCCGATTCATATAACATGACAGAATATCCGATTCATATGACATGACAGAATATCCCACTCATATAACATGACAGAATATCTGATTCATATAACATGACAGAATATCCGATTCATATGACATGACAGAATATCCCACTCATATAACATGACAGAATATCCTATTCATATAACATGACAGAATATCCCACTCATATAACATGACAGAATATCCCACTCATATAACATGACAGAATATCCGATTCATATAACATGACAGAATATCCCACTCATAACATGAGAGAATATCCCACTCATATAACATGACAGAATATCCGATTCATATAACATGACAGAATATGCCACTCATAACATGACAGAATATCCCACTCATATAACTCGACATGATATCCGAATCATATAACATGACAGAATATCCCACTCATATAACATGACAGAATATCCCACTCATATAACATGACAGAATATCCGATTCATATAACATGACAGAATATCCCACTCATAACATGAGAGAATATCCCACTCATATAACATGACAGAATATCCCACTCATAACATGAGAGAATATCCAACTCATATAACATGACAGAATATCCCACTCATATAACATGACAGAATATCCCACTCATAACATGAGAGAATATCCCACTCATATAACATGACAGAATATCCGATTCTTATAACATGACAGAATATCTGATTCATATAACATGACAGAATATCCGATTCATATAACATGACAGAATATCCGATTCATATAACATGACAGAATATCCGATTCATATAACATGACAGAATATCCCACTCATAACATGAGAGAATATCCCACTCATATAACATGACAGAATATCCGATTCATATAACATGACAGAATATCGCACTCATATAACATGACAGAATATCCGATTCTTATAACATGACAGAATATCTGATTCATATAACATGACAGAATATCCGATTCATATGACATGACAGAATATCGCACTCATATAACATGACAGAATATCCGATTCATATAACATGACAGAATATCCCACTCATAACATGACAGAATATCCCACTCATATAACATGACAGAATATCCCACTCATATAACACGACAGAGTATCCAATTCATATAACATGACAGAGTATCTGATTCATATAACATTACAGAATATCCCACTCATATAACATGACAGAATATCTGATTCATATAACATGACAGAATATCCGATTCATATGACATGACAGAATATCCCACTCATATAACATGACAGAATATCCTATTCATATAACATGACAGAATATCCCACTCATATAACATGACAGAATATCCCACTCATATAACATGACAGAATATCCCACTCATATAACATGACAGAATATCCGATTCATATAACATGACAGAATATCCCACTCATAACATGACAGAATATCCCACTCATATAACATGACAGAATATCCGATTCATATAACATGACAGAATATCCCACTCATAACATGAGAGAATATCCCACTCATATAACATGACAGAATATCCCACTCATATAACATGACAGAATATCCCACTCATATAACATGACAGAATATCCGATTCATATAACATGACAGAATATCCCACTCATAACATGACAGAATATCCCACTCATATAACATGACAGAATATCCCATATAACATGACAGAATATCCCACTCATAACATGAGAGAATATCCCACTCACATGACAGAATATCCCACTCATAACATGAGAGAATATCCAACTCATATAACATGACAGAATATCCCACTCATATAACATGACAGAATATCCCACTCATAACATGACAGAATATCCGATTCATATTACATGACAGAATATCCCACTCATATAACATGACAGAATATCCTATTTATATAACATGACAGAATATCCCACTCATATAACATGACAGAATATCGCACTCATATAACATGACAGAATATCCGATTCATATAACATTACAGAATATCCCACTCATATAACATGACAGAATATCTGATTCATATGACATGACAGAATATCCCACTCATATAACATGACAGAATATCCTATTCATATAACTTGACTGAATATCCGATTCATATAACATGACAGAATATCCGATTCATTTGACATGACAGAATATCGCACTCATATAACATGACAGAATATCCGATTCTTATAACATGACAGAATATCTGATTCATATAACATGACAGAATATCCGATTCATATGACATGACAGAATATCCCACTCATATAACATGACAGAATATCCGATTCATATAACATGACAGAATATCCCACTCATAACATGACAGAATATCCCACTCATATAACACGACAGAGTATCCAATTCATATAACATGACAGAGTATCTGATTCATATAACATTACAGAATATCCCACTCATATAACATGACAGAATATCCCACTCATATAACATGACAGAATATCTGATTCATATAACATGACAGAATATCCGATTCATATGACATGACAGAATATCCCACTCATATAACATGACAGAATATCTGATTCGTATAACATGACAGAATATCCGATTCATATAACATGACAGAATATCCTATTCATATAACTTGACAGAATATCCGATTCATAACATGACAGAATATCCCACTCATATAACATGACAGAATATCCCACTCATATAACACGACAGAGTATCCAATTCACATAATATGATAGAGTATCCGATTCATATAACATTACAGAATATCCCACTCATATAACACGACAGAATATCCGATTCATATAACATGACAGTATATCCCACTCATATAACATGACAGAATATCCCACTCATATTACACGACAGAATATCCCACTCATATAACACGACAGAATATCCGATTCATATAACATGACAGAATATCCCACTCATATAACATGACAGAATATCCCACTCATATAACATGACAGAATATCCCACTCATAACATGACAGAATATCCCACTCATATAACATGACAGAATATCCCACTCATAACATGAGAGAATATCCAACTCATATAACATGACAGAATATCCCACTCATATAACATGACAGAATATCCCACTCATAACATGACAGAATATCCCACTCATATAACATGACAGAATATCCGATTCATATTACATGACAGAATATCCCACTCATATAACATGACAGAATATCCTATTTATATAACATGACAGAATATCCCACTCATATAACATGACAGAATATCGCACTCATATAACATGACAGAATATCCGATTCATATAACATTACAGAATATCCCACTCATATAACATGACAGAATATCTGATTCATATGACATGACAGAATATCCCACTCATATAACATGACAGAATATCCTATTCATATAACTTGACTGAATATCCGATTCATATAACATGACAGAATATCCGATTCATTTGACATGACAGAATATCGCACTCATATAACATGACAGAATATCCGATTCTTATAACATGACAGAATATCTGATTCATATAACATGACAGAATATCCGATTCATATGACATGACAGAATATCCCACTCATATAACATGACAGAATATCCGATTCATATAACATGACAGAATATCCCACTCATAACATGACAGAATATCCCACTCATATAACACGACAGAGTATCCAATTCATATAACATGACAGAGTATCTGATTCATATAACATGACAGAATATCCGATTCATATGACATGACAGAATATCCCACTCATATAACATGACAGAATATCTGATTCATATAACATGACAGAATATCCGATTCATATAACTTGACAGAATATCCGATTCATAACATGACAGAATATCCCACTCATATAACATGACAGAATATCCCACTCATATAACATGACAGAATATCTGATTCATATAACATGACAGAATATCCGATTCATATGACATGACAGAATATCCCACTCATATAACATGACAGAATATCTGATTCATATAACATGACAGAATATCCGATTCATATAACATGACAGAATATCCCACTCATATAACATGACAGAATATCCCACTCATAACATGACAGAATATCCCACTCATATAACATGACAGAATATCCCACTCATAACATGAGAGAATATCCAACTCATATAACATGACAGAATATCCCACTCATAACATGACAGAATATCCGATTCATATAACATGACAGAATATCCGATTCATATAACACGACAGAATATCTGATTCATATAACATGACAGAATATCCCACTCATAACATGACAGAATATCCCACTCATATAACATGACAGAATATCCCACTCATATAACATGACAGAATATCGCACTCATATAACATGACAGAATATCCGATTCATATAACATTACAGAATATCCCACTCATATAACATGACAGAATATCCGATTCATATAACATGACAGAATATCCGATTCATATAACATGACAGAATATCCTATTCATATAACTTGACTGAATATCCGATTCATATAACATGACAGAATATCCGATTCATTTGACATGACAGAATATCCCACTCATATAACATGACAGAATATCCGATTCATATAACATGACAGAATATCCGATTCATATAACATGACAGAATATCCTATTCATATAACTTGACTGAATATCCGATTCATATAACATGACAGAATATCCGATTCATTTGACATGACAGAATATCCGATTCATATAACATGACAGAATATCCGATTCTTATAACATGACAGAATATCTGATTCATATAACATGACAGAATATCCGATTCATATGACATGACAGAATATCCCACTCATATAACATGACAGAATATCTGATTCATATAACATGACAGAATATCCGATTCATATAACATGACAGAATATCCTATTCATATAACTTGACAGAATATCCGATTCATAACACGACAGAATATGCTATTAATATAACATGACAGAATATCCCACTCATATAACATGACAGAATATCCGATTCATATAACACGACAGAATATCCCACTCATATAACATGACAGAATATCCCACTCATATAACATGACAGAATATCCGATTCATATTACATGACAGAATATGCCACTCATGTAACATGACAGAATAAACTACTCATATAATATAACAGAATATCTTATTCATATAACTAAATAAAATACCTTTGTGAAAATTGTGAAATTTTGGCATTGATTTTGAAAAAAATGATGGATCACTATGAGCCACCACTGTGAAACATGGTGGTGGCTCACTGGTATGTTCGGTGTGTGTGAGCTCTAAAGGCACTGGGAATCTTGTGAAAATTAATGGCAAGATTAACGCAGCATGTTATCAGAAAATACAGGCAGACGATTTGCATTCTTCTGCACGAAGGCTGCGCATGGGGCGCTCTTGGACTTTCCAGCATGACAGCATGACCTTAAGCACAAGGCCAAGTTGACCCTCCAGTGGTTACAGCAGTATAAGGTGTAGGTTCTGGAGTGGCCATCACAGTCTCCTGACCTTTATATCATAATATTTCAATTCATTTATACATATTTTGCAGTTTACTGATTGGCCCCTTTTCTTGACATTTTTAGTTTGTCTGAATCCTTTTCCTGAACATTTTTAATGGGCAAAATTCAGACGAGCCAAACTATCCAATAAATGAGTGTCAGAGGTCCTGAACTAAATTTTATTTTTGGAAGCAATGGTTCAGCACCTAGGACAGTTACAGTGGAGGAGGAGAGAAGGTCCTAAAATAACATTCAATCTTTTACCTAAAATATCTAAAATCGGTGTTCCAATAAACACTATCACCACTGAAAATTTGTATAATAAAAATATTTATTTTGGTGCACAAATTATTTTCTAATATTGACTAAACTTACAAAAAAATTGTAATCTAAGTGACAGCTATTGAATGTTTACTATCCCTGTGGCAAAAGATAATGCAATTGTTTCCTTAAATGAAGATTATTAGATACAGAGCTCGTGGAGAGAGTATTTTTTATTGATACTATAATTAACATTGACGACTGGCTAACAGTAATTACATTATATCAATTTAATGTGTATTTTCTGTCTCGTGTATAAAGGGATAATTCACTTGCTTGGCAGAGAAATAGGATTTCGTACAGTGAATCACTGCATTAGTCTGTCTGTGAGCTTCAAAAAAAAAGTTTTCAGTTTAATTTTGAACTATTATGTTTTGTCTTCAGTTGTATGTTGATGTTTGCATGTTGTTAGGATGGTAATATTGTTAAATGTCAGAACTCGTTTTTAACCCCTTAAACGCCAGAGGGATAAGCGATGTGTACTAAATGTCCTGTTCAAACCCTTTGTCACTGACAAGGTTAATTTATTGCCTAGCTGCTAGTGTGGTTATTTATCTTACATAAAATCACATGCGTCTAACATGTTATGCTTCTGTAACTTTTTAACTAATTAAAGTGATATTAGCCTCATTTATCAAGACCGAGAGACCTTGTGCAACTTCAAGAAAGTGTTCAATGTAATTAATCAAACAATTGTCTGTCATGTGAATTTTCCTACTTGAAAACTAATGACAAATAGTATTTAATTTATATTTTATAAAGGTCTGATGATACTTTTTAAAACACAACATGGAAGTCTCACTAGTAATTGACTAAATATGAAAAATAAACGTTAGGATTTAGGCATATAGGTAATGCTGTAAAAATATAAATGTATAAAAAATATTTTATGGTAAGTATCTTTTTATTGAGAAAATAAAATACAATATTATCATGGTTTAGTCCCATGATGCAGGCAAGCAGAGCAGTCTGTTCTAGTAGTGTGTTAAACGACACTGTTAATACACTTTAAAAATAACAAATAACAATTAAAATTGTAATAACCATTAAAAAGAACACTTTTGCAGCTCATACCACTTAGTCTCAATGAAGTGGAGAGGGTGTCATCCCCCCTACCACCACTCGTTTAACTCTGCAGATAAATATTTTTTTTTTCTTTTTCCCTGCCTCATACTGTCAGCAACTAGACTTTTAAAGAAAACATACTGGTAAAAAGACAGACCATCTGATTGGCACAACATGACATTGCCACGCATGCACGCTAGCCTCCCAATACTTTCCTATGGGAAATCATTGGATTGGCTAAGATCATTGATCTCTCTAATCTGAGATAGAGGCAGAGCATCCTTAAAGAAGGCCGGCACTGTGAGGGATAAAAGGTAAGTAAATTCACCTTTTTAACCCCGGAAGTGAGGGCCCAGTAAAGTAAACGGTGACTATGGTACTATAGCATTTGGAATACACATTAACGCCATCATGTTGTCACTCATAAATACATGATTGCCATACTCCACAATTGTGTAAAGAGAATTTGCATAATTGTAAATTAAATTTGCCGTAAATGCCATAAAGTCAGAGAGATCACAGTAGCACAGAGCGATGCCATGCTGTAAACCTCTGAATGCTGAATACAGAGCATAGCTCACTGTATACAGTGCAGCCAGAGCCCATTCTTTAGTTTAACTTTTCCCTCTTTATTTTACCTCAACAATGCTGGTTAATGCATGCCACCCACGCATTGGGAAATTCCGCTCAGCAACAGATTATACGGTTTCTATTTTGCCCTCATCTGTGAAAGGAGAGGAAGAGTGTGAAAGTGAAGAGTGTGAGTGCTGCATCAACTGTAATTTGTTTTTACTGTTGTATATGTACCTATAAAAATTGGCAGTTCAAAGAGGGGGAAAAAGAAACCAGCATATATCTCCTGCTCAATGCCCTTTCTGTATTCAGAAATCAGGAATTTATTGGAGTGAAGACACAGTGCCTGAGGACAAGAGGGGTGGGGTAGAGAGCGGCACAAATGGTCCTGTGTGCATGTATCAGTGTGTGTCTGTGTAGTTGTGTGTATTTGTATGTCAGTAAGTGTGCATGTATATGTGTGTGCATATGTGTGTGCATGTCCAAAGTGGCAATGTAATGGTAATGCATATAAATACACACACACATATTTGTTTCCATTAAACTGTGCATACTGAAAACAAAAATTCATCTAAATATTACTTCCCAGAACACTCAAAATTATCAGATTCTGTCCCTCCAACTTGTCAGAGAAGGTGAGAACTTCCAGATTGTACATGTGGCACCATTAATATACAATGCAACAATCTGAAAAGCCAGGATATATATCTTGGAGAGTTTTACATCTCTATGAAGTACAACTTCATAATGAGAAAAGTCGATTATTTTATTGGTATACAGTGCTAATCCCAAGAGATCATTAGAAAAGTAACAGAAATGTTGCCACCCATGAAATTTGTGAACTACTCTTCTTAGCACGTAACAATGTTAGAGAAATAGCTCATTGACATGAATGGTCACCAACTGCCTACCAAATGTGAAAAAAACGTTATCATATAGTATTACAGATGATAAAATTATAACCAGTGCTGAGTTTGTTTCCGTAACATGATAGAAGATGCTGAATTAATAGATTATGGTAACGTCATCTCTTAAAATGTGTTTCTTTGCAAAACACAAAATGAAATCTACCAGACAGGCTGGCGTCCAATGCAGCTGTACATGAAAACGTGAAGGAGAAATACAAACGTTCGACACTCTTTGACAAATCTAAGGGCTTAATGACTAGACCAGAATTGTGGAGAATTAATGAGGAAATTGCACATTTTAGGAAAATTGCAAAAATTTTTACCTACTCAATTGCCATTCGAGCTCAACTTTTTTGTCCTAAAATTTACATTCCTCTCATTGTTATCATTAATTCCGAGTTTAGTGAATATACCCCATGGTAGATATGCATGTACATGTATCTTTTGGACATTTTTTTTTCTGGAATGGAAAAATTATTTATTACTACTGGGCCTCTAAGTAGTGTTTCTGTGAAAATATCTAGAGATAGAAGTAGAAGTTTAGGTGAATATGGAGAAAGATAGACAGACAGACAAATAGATAGATAGATAGATAGATACGTAGGTGTCAATACAAACAGGTTTTAGAGGCTAAAACCCCGATGTGGGACTCCTTATCCCGTATCTTTCAAGAAACATGGGGGCAGAGTAACATTAAAGGGTTACTAAAACCCTTTTTTCCTTTTTTTTTTTTTTTTTAAATCTATGCTGCCCTATTTAATGTGTGACAAGAATAAAATCTGGAACCCAATGCCAGGTGTAACTCTCCTTTAGGATTTCCATGCCCGTCCAGTCCCACTTCTTGTCTCACTGTGGTCCAATCAAATGCTTCTCATCGAGGTGTATAATGTGCCTTATTATAATACGTGGTCTTATTGAACTTAAAGGTTTTTTTTATTTATTAATCAGATATTTTTTAAACTCTTTTAATGTGGCGGCTGGCTAGCAAGCACTGACCAGCTACCATGTAATTAATCCTTTAACCATCAAGAGTTTCTTAACTATTTGACCACTTGCCACTAGCACTGCCAGCGGCCAAATAATACGTAACATCATCATTAACTTGCATTAATGCACTTAGTTATAACTTGCAAATGTGCATCCTGCAAACCGGTGATTTCTGAACCTTCAGATTCCTACACTTGGTATAGAATTCAGATGCAAGAGCGTAGATATTAATCTGGACACCTGAGTATCCATCTGAGTGATAGCTGCAGATTCGCTAGGGCTGACCAAATTCCAACCGTATTTAGCATTAGTAAATATGAGAATTTCCAACACGGACAAAATCTGATGTTTAGTGAATAACCCCGTCAGTTCACAGACTTTTTTGGATTCTAGCATGGACACTGACGGATTATCAAACTTTACAGATAAAAGTAAATATTTTTTCCAGAAATAAAAAAGTCAAGACATATAATGCTGGAGAGCTTGCAAAACCATTGGTTTGCTGATCAGAAAGTAAGCAGTGCGGTTACAGAGCGTGTGGCCAGTGTAGGGATTCGAGGACTGAAACTGTGATCAGCAATGAAGACTTCACACACGATTGTGAACTGGGAAAATAGATAACACAAAAAGAAGGCAGATATATCAAGTCATTCACTGTTACCTTCCAGCACATTGCCATTGGAACTTCGTAAGAATTATTATAAAAAATGAAAAAGTAAGCTGCTAATAGGTGCTCACATTTAATATCCTTAACCAATTTGAAGTGAGGCCATAGCTAAGTGAAACTCTCAAAAAGGAGCCTCCAGCTTTATTGAATTATAACTTGGATACCGAGGATCCAAAGAGCTCATTTTGGGGCACCGCACAATCAAATGACATTCCATGCAGCAGTGTCCATGTAAGTAGTGAGATCATTGTGTAATAGCTACTCGGCACATGTGACATCCATCCTGAAATAGCTCAAAAGATCATAACGAGAAACTGTATATATCTTCAGTAAAGGACCCAGTATCCAGTGCAGAATCAAAGGTCAGTTTAATTGCTTTCTACTTTGCCTCTCATCTACTGCTTAGATAGAGCTTATTGGAAAAACATGGAGAATGGCCAGGGAAAAGAAACTCATGGTTGTATGCAAACATTCATGTACACATTAATATTACTGTGTATCTGATCCCCACTGATTGCACCATGGAGCTAATTACCACTGATTACACCATGCATCTTATCCCCACTGATTACACCATGGCAGCCAATCACCACTGATTACACCATGCAGCTAATCACCACTGCTTGCACCATGCAGCTAATCACCACTGATTACACCATGCATCTTATGCCCACTGATTGCACCATGCAGCTAATCACCACTGATTACACCATGCATCTTATCCCCACTGATTGCACCATGCAGCTAATCACCTCTGATTACACCATGGAGCTAATCACCACTGGTTACACCATGCATCTTATCCCCACTGATTGCACCATGGAGCTAATCACCACTGATTGCACCATGGAGCTAATCACCACTGGTTACACCATGCAGCTAATCACCACTGGTTACACCATGCATCTTATCACCACTGATTACACCATGCAGGTAATCACCACTGATTACACCATGCATCTGATCACCACTGATTGCACCATGCAGCTAATCACCACTGATTACACCATGTATCTGATCACCACTGATTACACCATGGCAGCCAATCACCACTGATTACACCATGCAGCTAATCAGCACTGATTGCACCATGCAGCTAATCACCACTGATTACACCATGCATCTTATCCCCACTGATTGCACCATGGCAGCCAATCACCACTGATTGCACAATGCAGCTAATCACCACTGGTTATACCATGCATCTTATCCCCACTGATTGCACCATGCAGCTAATCACCACTGATTACACCATGCATCTTATCCCCACTGATTACACCATGCAGCCAATCACCACTGATTACACCATGCATCTTATCCCCACTGATTGCACCATGCAGCTAATCACCACTGGTTATACCATGCAGCTAATTACCACTGATTGCACCATGCAGCTAATCACCACTGATTACACCATGCATCTTATCCCCACTGATTACACCATGGCAGCCAATCACCACTGATTACACCATGCAGCTAATCACCACTGCTTGCACCATGCATCTTATCCCCACTGATTACACCATGGCAGCCAATCACCACTGATTACACCATGCAGCTAATCACCACTGCTTGCACCATGCATCTTATCCCCACTGATTACACCATGGCAGCCAATCACCACTGATTACACCATGGCAGCCAATCACCACTGATTACACCATGCATCTTATCCCCACTGATTACACCATGGCAGCCAATCACCACTGATTACACCATGCAGCTAATCACCACTGATTACACCATGGCAGCCAATCACCACTGATTACACCATGCATCTTATCCCCACTGATTACACCATGGCAGCCAATCACCACTGATTACACCATGCATCTTATCCCCACTGATAACACCATGGCAGCCAATCACTACTGATTGCACAATGCAGCTAATCACCACTGGTTATACCATGCATCTTATCCCCACTGATTGCACCATGCAGCTAATCACCGCTCATTACACCATGCATCTTATCCCCACTGATTGCACCATGCAGCTAATCACTGCTGATTACACCATGGAGCTAATCACCACTGGTTACACCATGCATCTTATCCCCACTGATTGCACCATGGAGCTAATCACCACTGATTGCACCATGCAGCTAATCACCGCTCATTACACCATGCATCTTATCCCCACTGATTGCACCATGCAGCTAATCACCGCTGATTACACCATGGAGCTAATCACCACTGGTTACACCATGCATCTTATCCCCACTGATTGCACAATGCAGCTAATCACCACTGATTACAACATGGCAGCCAATCACCACTGATTACACCATGCATCTTATCCCCACTGATTACACCATGGCAGCCAATCACCACTGATTGCACAATGCAGCTAATCACCACTGGTTATACCATGCATCTTATCCCCACTGATTGCACCATGCAGCTAATCACCGCTGATTACACCATGGAGCTAATCACCACTGGCTACACCATGCATCTTATCCCCACTGATTGCACCATGGAGCTAATCACCACTGATTGCACCATGGAGCTAATCACCACTGGTTACACCATGCAGCTAATCACCACTGGTTACACCATGCATCTTATCACCACTGATTGCACCATGGAGCTAATCACCACTGGTTACACCATGCAGCTAATCACCACTGGTTACACCATGCATCTTATCACCACTGATTACACCATGCAGGTAATCACCACTGATTACACCATGTATCTGATCACCACTGATTACACCATGGCAGCCAA
Source organism: Pelobates cultripes (assembly GCA_933207985.1). Taxonomy (NCBI): domain Eukaryota; kingdom Metazoa; phylum Chordata; class Amphibia; order Anura; family Pelobatidae; genus Pelobates; species Pelobates cultripes. The sequence goes on along the minus strand of OW240912.1, from coordinate 415,327,813 downwards.
TCACCACTGATTACACCATGCAGCTAATCACCACTGATTGCA
>OW240912.1:415315652-415327371 GCA_933207985.1 Pelobates cultripes | reverse complement strand
AACACATGGGAAGAGTACAATGATAAGCCACCTAATATTTACAGAAAAACAAAAAAAGTTAAAAGGGATAATATAAACACCAAAACAATTTTACTAAAAACAAATACATCTACATTATCCATTTTTAAGCTGATACAGCCATTTTTTATAATGGGAAGCCATATACCAAACAGGAATAAGTTTTTGAGTTAAAAAACTAAATATGTTAAATCATGCTGAGTCATATTTTAACTGACTTTGGAACTATCAACATGTTTTGCAGGTCTTGGTGGACACTCAAACTAGCAATACCCCCAAAAATTTAAACTACTTTAGTTTAACCCCTTAAGGACCAAACTTCTGGAATAAAAGGGAATCATGACATGTCACACATGTCATGTGTCCTTAAGGGGTTAATGGAGTGTCTGTGGTGTATAGATCATGTCTTTGTATTCTCACTGCTCAATTCTCTGCAATTTATGAATAAAAGAACTTTGTTTATGCAGCCCTCGCCACACCTCCCTGCATGTGACCTACACAGTCTACCTACACACTTCCTGAAAAGTGAGATCTAATGTTTAAACTTCCTTTATTGCACATTCTGTTTTATTTAGAGGTTTTTATCTCCTTTTTCCATACACCCTGTGTGAGTCACAGCCAGGGAATGTGACTTCATAAACAGAAATAAAATAGATTTTATTCCTAAATGACAGAGAATTGAGCAGTTAGACTGCAGAGGCATGATCTATACACCAAAACTGCTTAATTATGCTAAAGTTGTTTTGGAGCATTCCTTTAAGAAAACGTTACCTTAAAAATGTATTTATTTATTTATAAAATATTTTACCAGGAAAGATACATTGAGATTTCTTTCGTTTTCAATTATGTCCTGGGTCCACAAAGCATTTTGTAGTAACTGGTTGACATATATAATTGAAAAAGTCTTTAAATGCCACTTTTATCAAATCTAATACCAATGTCTGAACACGTTTTTAATTGGATGGTGAATTGCAGGAGTAAATGACATCGTAACATACTAATTGTGCAGCAATAGGAAACAAAACTGTAAATGTGGCAGACTGAGATTATCGGGTTATTTACTAAACTGAGAATTCAAAGGGTGATCAAAGTGAATTTCTAATTTAACGGTGAGGTAGGGAATTTTTCCAGATCCTCTCTTTTGATCTTACATTTAAAATCTGCACTGAATTCACCTTGAATTCTCTCTTTGGTTAATAACCCGGTACATCTAAAAAACACATAACGGCAATAATTTCAGATCAACTTTGTTTCAGGCTGAGCTGCATAGTTATTTGCAAGTTCCCCAAAAGGTGAAATACGATGAAAATCAAAAATCCACAAATATCTGCAGATCCAGTTATCGATGTATCCTCCCAGAGCCTTCTTTTAGTTCTGTGTTTTGTTTTTTAAACGAAAGCATCTCATATTGTCCTTGATGTAAAATGATTGCAGCACAGTCTAAATGTATATATCTAATCAGGCTAGCAATTACAAAGAAGCCACAAGCTTTTAAGCTGAGGAACCCACAATGCAATTAGGAGCATATTATTTTTCCGTGGTTATTGTTGATATTTTTTTTCCATTTTAGAAAAGTCACGTGACATCTTTATGGACCTAGAGTGGAGAAATAAATCTGCCAGTCTAGGCTGTTGCTTATTTCAGTTTTATTTTGGAATTTTCCATTTAGATCTAAGGCGATTATTCATTGAATAGCAAATTGGGATTAACTAAAAAAGAGAAATTGGAGACAATTCTCCAGCTTGCTGAATGTGGTCGGAATTTTGCAATTTAGGTTGAATCGTTTTTCTGTGATCCCACTAGATAATATTTATTTATTACAGGCATTTAGAAATTGCTAACATATTCCATAGCGCTGTACGATTGGGGAAAATAAACGGTACCACAGACACAGACCGATACAAAAACTAAAGAGGGCTCAGCCTATGAGCTAAGATCTAGTCATTGAAATTCTTTTATACACAGTGCTTCGTCAGATAGTCTGTGAGCTTACAATTTAAAGGATATCATAGGGCAGGGGTAGGCAACCTATAGCACGTGTGCCATGCACGGCACTCGAGGTGTCTTCGCACAGCACTCAAGGCTGTTACAGCCAAACACTCAAGGCTGCTACTGGCCTATCAGGAGTCCCAGTGAAACTTCAGATATCTGCTAATACTAATAAAATAATAATAAAGGTGGTGAAGGACAATCCTCAATTTATGCTTTGCAGCCAGGGACGTATTAGCCGCGAGGCAAACAAGGCATTTGCCTTTTTAAAGCGTCACTTTCCAGGCGGCAAAAAAAGCTGCCTTCAAATGCCCATGCAAATGTCTTGTTAGCCTGGCGGCTAACTGACAATCCAGGTGGGCGGGCGGGTGGCACTGGCAAGGGAGCACTGATTAGTGAGCTCTCTGCTCAGCTCCCTTTGCGCGCCGCAGAGTGAATATGACATCATATTCCAGCTCCCGGCATCACTCTGCGGCGCGAGAGGGAGCTGAACAGGAGGATGCATGCTCCCTTGCCGTCTGCAGTCACCGGCCGGCCGGCCGCCCAGCAGCCCCACTGGGCCCCAAGGAAATGAGAATCCACCCCAGCATTCCCAAAGGTAAGGAGGCTGGGGGGATTGAATTAAAAAACAAAAATGTGAGTGTGTTAGTGTGTGTCGGTTAAAGTGTGTGTGTGTGTGTGTGTCTGTTAGTGAGTGTGTGTCTGTTAGTGAGTGAGTGTGTGTGTCTGTTAGTGAGAAGTGTGTGTCTGTTAGAGTGTGTGTCTGTTAGTGAGTGTGTATGTGTCTGTTAGTGAGTGTGTGTGTCTGTTAGTGTGTGTGTGTCTGTTAGTGTGTGTGTCTGTTAGTGAGTGTGTGTGTGTGTCTGTTAGTGAGTGTGTGTCTGTTAGTTTGTGTGTGTCTGTTAGTGAGAGTGTATGCGTGTCTGTTAGCAAGTGTATGTGTGTCTGTCAGTGAATGTGTGTGTGTTTATTTAGGAATAAGGGGTGGCGGGAGGGGGGGCGCCTGAGTTTTGTCATGCCTAGGGCAGCACAAAACCAGGCTACACCACTGATTGCAGCACGTAGAGGAAGTGATCTCCCAGTACTTGTGAATGAGAATCCGCACTGGAGTAGAGCAGCTCGCAGCCAGCCTGGTTTCCACCCCACTGGAACCCAGGGGAGCCACCTACGCTGCTAGATATATTCAGAGATGCAGAATAACCCTCCCCTCATACAAATAATATGAACAGCCCACCCACAAATGTAACACCACTAACAATCCACATACATGCACTCAACCGCACATGCAGTGTCTTACATGCAATACCATAAGCAGCCCCACACATACACATTCCACCAAACACACTATATGACATTTACATCCACACACACAATTCCAAAAGCAGCCCCTATATACAGCACACATTTATAGGAACACGATACCACAAACTACTCATGAACATATACAATATAATAGCTCATATATGCACAAATACAATGATACAAAGCAACTGCAGTATAAATAACACAAGCAGAATATGGCAACATACACACCTCGATTTAAAAAAAAATAGGACCGGCAGGCTACGGGATATCACAATCCTATTTCGGCACAGTGCTGCTAAAAGGTTGCCTACCCCTGTCATAGGGATTTGATACACACAAACACACACTGCCTCCTTCATACACACACTGTACCTCTTGCACACAAACACACACTGCCTCCTTCATACACATACTGCATCCCTTACACACAAACACACACTACCTCCTTCATACAGACACTGCATCCCTTACACACAAACACACACTGCCTCCTTCATACACATACTGCATCCCTTACACACAAACACACACTGCCTCCTTCATACAGACACTGCATCCCTTACACACAAACACACACTGCCTCCATCTTTACACACACTGCATCCCTTACACACAAACACACACTGCCTCCTTCATGCACACAATCCATCCCTCACACACAGACACACACTGCCTCCGCCATACACACACTGCATCCCTTACACACAAACACACACTACCTCCTTCATACAGACATTGCATCCCTTACACACAAACACACACTGCCTTCTTCATACACACACTGCAACCCTTACACACAAACACACAATGGCTCATCTTTACACTCATTGCATCCACTATACAAACACACAGACATTACATCCCCTACATACACATACTACACTAACCTTACATTACTTAATGAAAACAGCTGTAAGATGGAACTGTGGTTACTGTTTTAATCTTCAAATCTATATTTAAACACATTTTTTTGTCGAGTTAGCAAGACAAGACAGTTATTACTGCCTTGTATTATGTGAGCTCTGTAAAAAAAATATGCACTTTAATATATTAATAAGTTTTTGTTAATTTGTTTACATTGCTTTAATATACCGTGATACAGCCTGTCTAGAAGAACTTAAATGTGGCTTTGTGGAAAGTGAGTACAAATCCACACTGCATGGTTCCTACCTGTAATCACCAACATCGTGAAGCACCCACTTTGTGTCAATTTCAGTGGAATGCCCCCACCCCTTCTCTTTTTACGTGTACAGTTGCCTGTATGTCAAAGAGGCGAATTGGGAAAGTCAGGAGAAACCTTGGGACATCCACACAGTAGTCCGGCTATGGGAACTCTACCACTCACACTGTCTAGGAAACTAGTCGGGTTATTCAAAGTTCAAAGTGAATACTGAAGTGACGTCAGCTATGATTTCAATTCAGCTACTTGGCCTTAAATTTGAAATGAAATGAAATTAGTAAATATGAAATAGCAGGTTATTCGGTAATTCCTAAAAATGAAAAAAAATAACCTTTAGTAAAAAAAACAAACCTGTTTCTAAAAATGGTATATTTTACATTATTTTATTGATTAGATTTGCTTTGTACCAATTCTATTCCTTTTCCGTGAACATTTGAAATGACATTGGTATACAGCTACTGTACAGAATTCATTATTAAGATTTAGCTGCAGTGTTTCTGTCTGTAGTTTGTTTTTTAATGCGTTTTAGTTTTACCTTTGTTCCCACAAAGAAAGAACAAAGTTTAGCGATGCAATCTGTCTTATCAGGTAGAAACTTCAAACCTTGCTTCTTCTGCCCGTGAGCAATGCATATTGTATGATGATTATTTTGTATGCTTGGTCTTGCAACAGCTAGAGTCTCAAGGTTATGGAAAGGTTATAGAAGAGTTTCTGAGCCTGCTGGAAGTTACATTGGTTATATTTTTAGGCAGACTAATGCACAAATAAAAACAAGATAAGACATTTTTCTATTCAGAAGAGACTGAAGTTTATTTTTCTTGCGAATTTCACACTTCTGGGTCATATAACAGTTAAATGTATGCTAAAATGACTTCTCTTGTATTTTAAGAACACCTAAAATACACCAAGGTTATCCTCTCAGGTCCATTAAAACACTGATACTACACAATGAAATAATAGTTAAAAAGTGGGATTTACAGTTTTCGTGATCAGCGTCAGGTTATCTATGAGGCAGCACGATGGGCTCCTCTTTGGGGCTGGAACTTCACCTCTGGTCTTGAGTGAATACCACTTAAAGTGGCAGGGAGATCAAAAGATCTATACATACAATATAAGGTGGAGTATGTAAGTAATAATTCTTCCAATGGTAGATGAAATACAATAATGTCCTTTAGTAGTTCCCTAAATTAAAACATAAATAAGAAGAGAAATAGTGCAATATAGCCAATACACAATATATTGGTGCAATATATAAATGGTAAGGCACTCACAAACACAGAGCCACTAGGAAGGCTCAAAGATGAAGCTCTGTGGGTACTAAAGGGACCCACTCCCTTCTTGCTATTGTCTGGGGTGTCCAAATAATAGGATATCCTCTCAAGATGTAGCAAAAAATAAAGTGCTTTATTTGAATGCACAAAAATGCACAAAAATTCCATAAAATATTTAAAATGAATGAAAACCTAACAGTTAAAAGGTAGTCCTTGTTGTAAAGTGCAAAACGCGTTGCTGGTTGCTATTCCTGGATAGTCCGTTCTAAATATCCCCTCCTTTGGCGTTTCTTTCGGCGTCCCCGGTAGCTGTGATTGAATTTTCATTTCCTCTTCTGGTTTTGGCCTTTGCGTTCCATCCAAAGATCAAAAGATCTCCCTGCTGGTCCCTGTGCCCGTTACTTCATTGAAGCAGCTTTGTGGTCTGCAACTCTATCAAATGCAGATCACTTTAATAGCTACCTCATGGTCCACCAACACTTCTTAAGCACTTGAAGCTCCACAGCCAGTGTCACTGACAGAGCATCAGACTGTGAGAGACCACAATGCTCCCCATCGTGCCTCGACCAGACCACTAGGAATAATACCAAAGGTAAGGAAATGTAAAAATGTGCACACACTCAGACACTACACATAACACTCAACCGCACTCAGACTCCCCTCCACACACACATAAAAATCAGCTGCCGCACACACATAACTCAACCAGCACACTCAGCCTCCCCATACAGCTCTCTTACACAAACAATATTCAAACCACTCAGGGCCAGATTAAGAGCCCAGTGGGCCTGGTGCTGACAATTATGATGGGCCTATGTGACAAACTGCCATCTGCCACTGGCTTTCTATGTGCCAAACTGCTCTGTTCCCCTGGCTTATGGAGAAGCCTGCTTGCCAGCCTCCTGCCTCATGACTATGGCCCTGGGGTGTATTGCCCTTTAAAAACATTAGTTGGGCTTATGGACTTTTATTGGACTAGTACTGGCCCTTTAAGCACAGTATATGGACATTTTGGGACTTTTGGAAACAATGCCCCTTTAAGACTATGTCCAAAGACTGTTAAAATCCTGTGTTAATGGCTTTTTCCCACTTGGTTCAGTAAATGGGGCTTACTGAACCAAGTACTGTACAGGCAGACCACACAGAAGTGAAAGCGTGCGGCTAATTTACCTTCCAGGCTGGAAGGCTGCTGTAGGTTAATTGTCGACCGCTGGGTGGCCGCCGTTCGTACAGTCGAACACGTGGCGGCAGCCATTTTAATTCAGCTGAAGTTTTACCTTCTCCAGGCTTCAATGCATTTGACAATTCGAACGCCGTTCAACAGTTAATTCGACAATTTGAATGGTTGTCGTTTGTCTGTTTGAACTGACTTTAACATGGGAAATAGACCGGCCGCACAGACTGATTTTCTGGAACTGTTTTGGGCATGAAAACGTGCGTGTGGTCGGTCAAAAAGAGACTTCCATGGAACTTTTAAACCATTGGAGAGAATTGCCTGATTTTTGGATATGTTGATATTTGAAGTGTGCTGAGTTTTATTAATATTGCATGTATACTTTTAAAGTTATAAGAATTGTATAAAAGCTGTATTTTCCTGCCTGTGATAATTACATTAACCCATTGTTTGCAGTAATTCTATCACAGACAGAGGGGAGGATTTTGCTGGAATTGATTGGTTGCAAAGTGTACAGTTTCAGTGCCCCACAAGGTCCATGTGGGTGGTAACCTTGCTGGAAAACTTGTATATAAACAGGAATAAACGCTCATTGGAGTCATTTCTTCTTCACCCTCAATCTAGAGTCCTGTCTCTTATTGGGGGTAACCAGCTATATCACTACAAGGGATTGCTATGCTATGCATGGTCCCTTGGATAATCACTTCTAAGCTATTTAAGAGCTTGTTCCTGTTTCCCTCTCTTGGAGGAGAGGTTCACCCACTGGAGCTTGGAGTCTTGTCGTAGGTCCAAGGTGGGTAGGAGAGCTATGGCGGTTTGTGGGGTCTGCGTTGGTTGTGGTGTCTGGCGGAGCGCTTGGAGCCCTCTGGAAGCGCTAGGAGCATCCAGTAATGGAGGTACCCCGTCGGGGTGCCAGACGGTCCATTACAGCCTAGTTGCAAAATCTTATTGACCAAAAACACTACAGTCCTACATCCTAAGCGTCATGTATCTGATGGAGATGGTGCTGGAGGGAAACTCATAGGATGCAGCTATGAGAAAAACATATCCTATGCTAATCTCACTCTTTCATCTTTCAAGTAAACCCATACCCCCTAACAGCAGTGTCCAGTAAAGCAGGAAGTCAATTGATGGGGTAAAAGGGTGGGCCACTGACACAAATCACATAACCAGAACTGCCAAAAGAGGGGAACATACACAAAAAGGGGGAATGTCTGTGTCCCCATGTCTCCCAGTCCCTTAGTGTCTGTGTCTCAATGTCTCCAAGTGTACCTATAACACTAGGGGACATTGAGAGACATTGGGGCACTGGGAGACATGGGGACACTGAGATACTAGGGAACCCTGGGAGACCTGGGGACACTGAGACTCTTGGGGACACTGGAGACATGGGGTACTGAGACACTGTGATACATAGGGGACACTGTGATATATAGGGGAAATTGAGACTTGATAAAGACCTGGGTACAGGAAAAAACATTGCGGTGTCCAATAAACCTGCTTAAATCTATCACAGTGAGTGCCTGAGATTTTTTCTTTTATACTAGGGGACACTGAGACACTTGGGGGCACTGTGAGACATGAGGACACTGGGAGACTAGGGGATTCTGAGAGACTAGGGGACACTGAGACACTAAGGACACCGAGACACTATGGACACTGAGAAACACCAGGGACACTGGGAGACATGGGGCACTGAGACACTCTGATACATAGGGGACATTGTGATACATAGGGGACACTGGAGACTTGATAAAGACCTGGGTACAGGTCGAAACGTTGTGGTGTCCAATAATCCTGCTTAAATCTGTCACAGTGAGTGCCTGAGATTTTTTCTTTTATACTAGGGGACACTGAGGCACTAAGAGACAAGGGGACACTGGGAGACATTGGGACACTGAGACACTGGGAGACTAGGGGACTTTGGGAGACAAGGAAACACTGAGACACTAGGGACACTGGCACACTACGGACACTGAGAGACACCAGGGACACTGGGAGACTTGGGGATACTGAGATACTAGGGACAATGACTGGGAGACATGGGGACACTGAGAGTGCCCCATATCTCCCAAGTCTCAAAGTCGCCCAGTGTCCCCATGTCTCCAGGTGTCCCCAGTGTCTCCATGTCTCTCAGTGTCCCCTAGTGTCTCAGTGTCCCTGTGTTGCCCAGTGCCCCCTAGTGTTTGTATCCCCATGTCTCCCAGTGTCCCTTAGAGTCTGTGTCCCCATGTCTCCCAGTGTCCCAATGTCACTAGGGGACATTTAGAGACATTGGGAAACTGTGAGACATGGGGACTCTGGGAGACTAGGGACACAGACACCAGGGTCACTGAGAGACACCAGAGACACTGGGAGACATGGGGACACAGAGACACCAGGGACACTGGGAAACATGGGACACTGGGACACTAGGGACACTGGCTGTGAGACAAATGGGACACTGAGAGACTAGGGGCCACTGGGAGACATGGGGCCACTATGTCTCTAGTGTCTCAGGGTCCCCATGTATGTCCCCAGTGTCCCTATGTCTCCCAGTGTCCCTTGTCTCAGCGTCCCCAAGTCTCTCACCGTCCCCATGTCTCACAAGCTCTGACCTGCTGTCTGGACTCTCTGTGCAGAGCTGCTTCCCTGCAGATCAGTGAGTAGAGAGAGGCAGGTAGGGAGATGCTGTAACTTCTTATCACTGCCTCTCTCTGCACAAACAGCAACCCCTGCTGCCCGATGCTGGTATTGCAGAATAATAGCTGTTTATACTGAGACAGACATTTGTATTGCCGGTATTACTGCCATACCGGCACCGGCTAGGCAGCCTCAAATACCTGATAAATACTTCTGAGGAATGCCTGGCAACCATAAGAAATACATGAGAAATACCTGGCAACCCTAAGAGTAGTGTGTTAAAAAAAAATAATATAATCAATGGGCTTATTCCATGGGCCTGGGCCTGGAGCTGCAGTTCCATCAGCCCCTATGCTAATCCGGCCCTGAAACCACTACACAACACTCTCCCCACAAAGACACAACATTTTATTACCACACACAAAACAGAGCCCAGTGCCCTAGGTGTGGGCCACAATCTGACATCCTGCCTTGGCCCTGGAAAATCTTATTCCAGCTCTGTATGTGGTAATGAATAAACACAACATTCTAAAGTTTTGTCAATACCTATTTTTGAAACAATCTCTACTTAGAATAGGTTCAGCCAGAATATACGGGTTTTTAGATTTGTTTTTGCTGAGCTATCACACTTTAACTTCAGTTTATGATTTATTCACTAATATCCAACTACTTTCATCCAACTTAATCATTCAAAATAAAAATATACCCAAAAATGTTATATGACACACCATTACACTTGCGCGTCAAAGCAATATAGTTAAGTGATGAGTTGCTGGATGTAAAGCTAGTCGGTCTCCTTTAGGGAACTCTGAAGTTATAGAGCTACAATAAAACAGGAAAAAATCAGCGCACTGAAAGAGCGTAAAAAATACTAAGTTAATACCAAAAATTCAAAGGAACACAACTATGCAAATTTCAATGCCATCACCGGAAATATATCAGGTTAGTCTTAGAACAAAGTGTTAAAGCATTTATAGAGGACTGGCTCAAGGTAAATTATTCAACTATGAACTAGACTCAATTAGCCATTATTCTCTTTTGATTCTATATAGATATTTTTTTTGCCCATTTTCTAACATTACACCTAGCAAATCGAACTTTGTATCTACAAAGCTGGATAATTCAGTAGGAATCAAATGTTAGATACTTAAAAGAAACAACGTATGTACATGGTTCTCCTTAGAACAACACGTACTCTCCATTAATAGTATTACCTAATTCAAAAGTCACTGTTTCTCTTTAAACATGTTTAAATGTGCTCCATAGTCAAAATACAAATTCCTACATTATTTTTGTTGGTGACACATTTACTTTTATAATAATGTAGGCGATTCTTGCTGACACATCTGGGGATTCCGCTGTTAGTGGTCCCCTCTGTCACTGTTTATAACGATACAGAAATTGCATTGTCCGCTGCTCCCATTGCAATGCGGATATTTTGGAACTAAGCTGTCAGTGGTCACTGTAGATTTATTCTGTGACGCCCGCAGGTTCTGTCTTGAAAGCCAGGGATTGCTATTGAAAGCTAATAACATATTTAGTGCTTTATGGCCAAGTTTCTATTTTTATAGCATCTTCACTGGTGTGTTATCATGTATCAAGGTTTAATGTAAATATATGAAATATAATTTGTTTTTTCATAAGAAAATAAAACAAAAAAACATATTACCATTTTCATTTAATATAAAGAATATATATTTTTTATTTGAAAAGTGTGTTTGATTATACTTAGTTTATATTTATATATTGTATTTTAGTTTATATTTAGATTGTAAGCTCATGGACAGGGCCCTCTATCTTTTGTATTGGTCTGTTTATACTGTATTGTCTTTTTCCCAGTTGTACAGCGTAGCGCTTTATAAATGCCAGTAATAATAATAATTTGCTAAAGAAGACTGGTCATCCCCTTACAGCTTGACTGTCTTTTTTTTTTAAAAGGGGCATTACATTTCCAAACATATTTATTCCAGAAGTTTGGTCCTTAAGGGGTTAATCAAATCAGATTTAAAAAAACTGGGAAAATCAACTAGGGAAAAGGACACAGAAGAAAAAAAAAGGAAAAAGGGAAAAATGTATCCATCCACAATCATATATATATACAGTTGTGCTCAAAAGTTTGCAAACCCTGTGTAACATATTCATCCTCACCTTGCAGCATCT
>OW240912.1:415254462-415313138 GCA_933207985.1 Pelobates cultripes | reverse complement strand
GCTTACTGGCCCATAGTTGCCTGACTCTTCCCACCTTTCTTGTGAATGGGCACAACATTCGCTAATAGAATTGAGCGGACACCTGGATGTTAGGGTCTGGCGGGCCGAACTTTGAAAAAAGTCAATGGGGACCCGAAATTTTGGCCACAAAAATGCCTCTAAAAAACTTGTGGAAAGGGCTAGAGAGCTGCAAAAGGAAATAAAATGAGGGGTAAGAGTGCCCTGCAAACAAATGTGGATAGGGAAATCACTTAAAATAACAAAAAAATTAAAAATACAGCTGAGCCATAAAATAGCACTAGATGGAATCTTTGATTTTAGCTTTGGAAGAACATAAATCAAAATCTAAAGCATGGCTGTCAGGAGGACCACCAGAATTGTCCATTTGAAAGAGGGTTGGAGTGCAGGGTATTCTCTTTCATTGTTCAAATTGAGCTCAACTCCTGATGCATGGAGAAAAGGCCTTCATAAGCCTCTGCTAATGTGTACATAGTTTATACTAAGTGACCCATTGGTTGAAGAGGTGGTGACCGTGGCGGTGTAGGTGGAAGCAGCGGTGGAGGAGGAGGATGAGGTAGCCAACACTGTTTTTTATATATATATATATATATACAGGGAACCTGAGAAACGGCTACCACATGCAAGGAAGGCAGCAGGCGCGCAAATGACCCACTCCCGACGCGGAAGGTAGTGACGACAAATAACAATACAGGACTCTTTAGAGGCCCTGTAATTGTAATGAGTCCACTTGAAATCCTCTGATCTGATGAAAAACTCTGATCAATTGGAAGGAAGTCTGGTGCAGAGCCACTGACCCGTGCGTGCTGCAGCTGAAACTCCACTATCGCCTGCTGCTGCTCGCACCGTCTCATGAGGCGGTGAGCGGGAAGGCCGAAGTTATGCTGCAGTGCAGACAAGCAATCAGCAGCAGGGTAACAACGCCAAAAGTGCGCACAGCCGCTACAGTGAATGTCACATCCTGTTCCAATTTGCGGATCAGTCTGGTGATGGCTTCTGGTATCCAGTACTCTTTTTACTGAAGCTGCATCAGGGTCCTGGTATTTGGCCGCACACATGCTGGTGCTCAACACCAGGGGGCGTGTGGTTACCCTGCACCAGACCCTGCTAATCCATTCCACACTGTGACTCCTAACTTCAACATCAGACATACTGAGTTCCGGTAGTCCGACCACCGCCCAGACAGTGTCTGTGTCCTGGTCAACGGACTGCCCACCTGACTGTGAAACTACGAATGGATCGTTATTATGGATCCTTTGATAGCTACATGTATTACTTGGATAACTGGTAATTCTCGAGCTAATACATGCTGATGAGCGTAAGGGGACGGCCGCTCCACTTTTGCACCCTGCTCCCTCTTATGCTGTGCTGGTGCCTCTGTGCGACCAGCGCCTCTTCCTCCAAACTGCACATGTCACTCGCATGACCTTCATTCCATGTGGGGTCTAGGACCTCATCAACCTCCACATCATCTACCACCCACTTCTCAACCCTGCCCTCCTTGCCGGTATGCACACTGCAGAAAGCCACAGCAGTTGGCACCTGTGTTTTTCCAGCATGTAAAGTCTGCAAAGGACATATGTAAATTGTTTTAGAATTGTATCCAGGCAAACTGACCTCTAAGTTTGACTTGTGAGGGTATTGCCCCAGAATTACAATATTGTTTAAGTGCCTCTTAGCTATTGATAACTGGTTTAAATATAGCAGCTTGTTATCTGGTAGTTTCTAGTGTAGAAAATATAATTCTGTTTTCTATCACTTAGATCTGTGTAACAAATGTTATAGGTGTGAAACAATATTACAAGTGACCAATGTAGTAAATTTGAATCAAAGTTACGCTTCAGTTTGACTCTCAGATATGAAGTGAACACCCCAAATATACTATTTAGCACCAAAAAAAAAAAATAACAAAAAATTGGCTTTTTAAAACTCCAATGTAAGCAGCAGATTAGCAGCAAAACAATTACAATGTTTACAACTGCGCAGTAAGCGCACTATTAGACGCTTCTATTTGACTTTCAAATATGAAGAGCAGGCCCTAAAATTTACTATTTAGCAGATTAGCACCCAGAAAATAAGAATGTTTACCACTGCGCTGTAAGCACACTATTAGACGCTTGTATTTGACTCTCAGATAAAAGGCATTTTGCACAGTCTGTTGCTCTTCATAATTCATTTTCTGCACTTTCAGAGTGTAATGGTGTTATGGAGAGAGGCACTGAGGCTAGTGGTGTTGTGGAGAGAGGCACTGAGGCTAGTGGTGTTGTGGAGAGAGGCACTGAGGCTAGTGGTGTTATGGAGAGAGCCACTGAGACTAGTGGTATTGTGGAGAGAGGCACTGAGGCTAGTGGTGTTGTGGAGAGAGGCACTGAGACTAGTGGTGTTGTGGAGACCGGCTTGTTGACTATAGTGAGGCCTAATAGAAAGCAATTGTTGTTGGGGGATTCCATTATAAGAGGTGTGGTCTTGTGACAGTGGTGGTCTTGTGAGGTGTCTTCCCGGAGCTACTGCTCACAGAGACAGGAGACGTATCTGTAATATTGTTAAGCAAGCAAAGCAGGAAGGGGAATTGGATATACTTGTCCATCTAGGGACAAATGACTTGGCTTGCAATGAGGTTTCAGAGGTTAAGGAAGTTTTTAGTGTTTTTGCCAATGATATACGGCAGGTTGCTTCCACACTGTCATTCTCTGAAGTTCTGCCTGTGCATAACACTCAGAACGACAGGCGGATGCGTATTAGGGACTTTAATTTGTGGCTTGGTGAATGGTGTCGGGAGCAAGGATTTGGCTTTATTTCTCATAGTAGCTCTGTTTGGAATGGAGATAAGCTGTACAAAAAAGATGGTTTGCATCTTTCTCAAAAGGGAACAAATGTTCTCAGTGAGCAGTTCAGAGGTTTTGCAAGGATGTATTTAAACTGGGGGGGGGCAAAAGGGTGATAAAACAACAATCCAATTGTCCCTCAAAACAAGGACAGAAGGTGCCTGTAGCAAGTGTGTTAAAAATGATAAGCTTAGAGTCATGTCTACAAATGCTCGCAGTTTAGGGAATAAGATCCATGAACTTGTGGCAATAATGGCAACTGATAGTGTAGATTTAGTCGCTGTTACTGAGACATGGTACAATGAGAAAAATGACTGGGACATAGCAATACCAGGGTACTCTTTATATAGGAAAGATAGGGAAGTCAAGAAAGGGGTAGGGGTGCCCTTGTATGTGAAGGATAGCATAAAATCTAGCCTAATAAAAGTTAGTGAGGCAAAGATAGAGTCCGTTTGGGTTACGTTAGAATTTGGTAATCACACAGTAACTCGTGTAGGTGGGATTTATAGGCCCCCACGACAAATTGAAGAGTTAGATAATCTACTAGTTGAGGAAATAGCTAAAATGACAATGAAGGGGGAAGTTATCATCATGGGTGACTTTAATCTTCCTGATGTAAATTGGAAAACAAAATTAGCTACTTGTGCCAGGAGCACACATATTTTAAACTCCCTACTGGGATTGTCTCTAAAACAAGTTGTTGAGGAGCCAACTCGTAAAGAGGCAATACTAGATTTAGTGTTAACAAATGGAGATTTGGTATCAGATATTACTGTAGGTGAAAGTTTAGGATCCAGTGATCATCAGTCAGTGTGGTTTAATATAAGAATAGTGACTGAGTCACACCAGACAAAAACAAAAGTTTTAGACTTTAGAAAAACAGACTTTTCTAAAATTAGAATATGGGTAGAGGAGTCGTTATCAGACTGGAGCAATTTAAATGGAGTCCAAGAGAAATGGGATTATTTAAAGGTTGCACTATTGAAGGCAACAGAAAATTGCATTAGGTTTGTCAGTAAAAGCAAAAAATTCAACAAACCACTGTGGTACTCCGCAGATGTGGCCAAAATAGTTAAAAACAAAAAGTTAGCATTTAGGAATTATAAAAAAACCCAGAGTGAGGAAGACAAAATGATCTATACGATTAGGCAGAAAGAGGCTAAGCAAGTTATAAGAGCTTCCAAATCACACACAGAAGAAAAAATAGCACAGTCAGTAAAAAAGGGGGATAAAACATTTTTAGATACATAAATGAGAA
This sequence comes from Pelobates cultripes, assembly GCA_933207985.1. NCBI lineage: Eukaryota > Metazoa > Chordata > Amphibia > Anura > Pelobatidae > Pelobates > Pelobates cultripes. Next base: position 415,309,037 of record OW240912.1, on the reverse strand, counting down.
AAGAAAAGTAAAACGAGGATTAGTTAGATTAAAAACAAAAGAAGGAAGGTATGTAGAAGAGGATAAAGGTCTAGCTGGCTGCCTCAATGAATATTTTTGTTCTGTATTTACAGATGAAAATGAAGGAAAGGGACCTCAGTTAAGAAAAAGGATAAATGAGTCATTTATTACACGTGAGTTTACAGAGGAAGAGGTTCTATTTCAAATGTCAAAAGTAAAGACAAATAAGTCAATGGGACCTGATGGAATACACCCAAAGCTATTAAAAGAGCTTAGTGGTGTACTAGCAAAACCATTAACAGATTTATTTAACCAATCATTGTTAACAGGAATAGTCCCAGAAGATTGGAAGTTAGCAAATGTTGTGCCCATTTACAAGAAAGGTAATAGGGAGGAGTCGGGCAACTATAGGCTAGTAAGCCTTACTTCAGTAGTGGGGAAAGTGATGGAAACCATGTTAAAGGATAGGATTGATGAACATCTAAAAACACATGGATTTCAAGATCAAAGACAACATGGGTTTACTTCAGGGAGATCATGCCAAACTAATCTTATTGATTTTTTTGATTGGGTAACTAAAATTATAGATTAGGGTGGTGCAGTAGACATTGCTTACCTAGATTTCAGTAAGGCTTTTAACACTGTTGCACATAAGGCTTATCAATAAACTGCAATCTTTAAGTTTGGATTCAAATATTGTTGAATGGGTAAGGCAGTGGCTGAGTGACAGGCAACAGAGGGTTGTAGTTAATGGAATATATTGAAGCTTGGACTTGTCACCAATGGGGTACCTCAGGGATCTGTACTTGGGCCCATTCTCTTTACTATTTTTATTAGTGATATTGCAGAAGGTCTTGATAGTAAGGTATGTCTTTTTGCTGATGAAACTAAGATATGTAACAGGGTTGATGTTCCAGGAGGGATAAGCCAAATGACAAATGATTTAGGTAAACTAGAAAAATGGTCAGAATTGTGGCAACTGACATTTAATGTGGATAAGTGCAAGATAATGCATCTTGGGCGTAAAAACCCAAGGGCAGAGTACAGAATATTTGATAGAGTCCTAACCTCAACATATGAGGAAAGGATTTAGGGGTGATTATTTCTGATGACTTAAAGGTAGGCAGACAATGTAATAGAGCAGCAGGAAATGCTAGCAGAATGCTTGGTTGTATAGGGAGAGGTATTAGCAGTAGAAGAGGGAAGTGCTCATGCCATTGTACAGAACACTGGTGAGACCTCACTTGGAGTATTGTACACAGTACTGGAGACCGTATCTTCAGAAGGATATTGATACCTTAGAGAGGGTTCAGAGAAGGGCTACTAAACTGGTTCTTGGATTGCGGGATAAAACTTACCAGGAAAGGTTAAAGGATCTTAACATGTATAGCTTGGAGGAAAGACGAGACAGGGGATATGATAGAAACATTTAAATATATAAAGGGAATCAACACAGTAAAGGAGGAGACTATATTTAAAAGAAGAAAAACTACCACAACAAGAGGACATAGTCTTACATTAGAGGGACAAATGTTTAAAAATAATATCAGGAAGTATTACTTTACTGAGAGGGTAGTGGATGCATGGAATAGCCTTCCAGCTGAAGTGGTAGAGGTTAACACAGTAAAAGGAGTTTAAGCATGCGTGGGATAGGCATAAGGCTATCCTAACTATAAGATAAGACTAGGGACTAATAAAAGTATTTAGAAAATTGGGCAGACTAGATGGGCCGAATGGTTCTTATCTGCCGTCACATTCTATGTTTCTATGTTTCTATGTTTCTAAGTGCACCGCAGGCCGCAAATGTACTATTTAGCAGATTAGCAGCAAAAGAATTTGAATTTTTAAAACTGCGCAGTAAGCGCACTATTTGACGCTTCTATTTGACTCTCAGATATGAAGAGCAGGCCCCAAAATGTACTATTTAGCAGAGTAGCACCCAGAAAATAAGAATGTTTACCACTGCGCTGTAAGCACACTATTAGATGCTTCTATTTGACTCTCAGATATGAAGAGCAGGCCCCAAAATGTACTATTTAGTAGATCAGCACCCAGAAAATTTGAATTTTTACAACTGCGCTGTAAGCACACTATTAGATGCTTTGATTTGACTCTCAGGTATGAAGAGAAGGCCACAAAATGTACTATTTAGCAGATTATCAGCAAAACAATAAGAATGTTTACCACTGCGCTGTAAGCGCACTAATAGACGCTTCTATTTGACTCTCAGATATGAAGAGCAGGCACCAAAATGTACTATTTAGAAGATTAGAACCCAAAAAATTATACGTTTTAAAACTGCAATGTGACAGCAGTATTTGATGCTTCTATTTGACTCTCAGATATGAAGTGCACCCCACTAATGTGCTATACCACTAATGTACTATTTAGCACCAAAAAATTGACTTTTTAAAACTCTGATGTAACCGCGGTATTTGAAGATTCTATTTGACTCTCAGATATGAAGTTCACCCCACTAAAATACTATTTAGCAGCTTAGCACCCAAAACATTTTAAGTTTTAAAACTGCAATGTGACAGCAGTATTTGACACTTCTATTTGACTCTCAGATATGAAGTGCACCCCACTAATGTACTTTTTAGCACCCAAAAATTTTTTAAAACTGCACTGTGACAGCAGTATTTGACGATTCTATTTGACTCTCAGATATGAAGTGCACCCCACTAATGTACTAGTTTGCAGAATTCTTTCCTAAGCTTTCCCTCACAGCTGCAGCATCCTCTCCCTACACTAATAAGACCTCATGAGCGTGTGGCGCTATGCAACTCCAGCTTATATATATAAAAATACGCTCCATTAAATCGTCGAACACCGAATTCCAACCCGAGCATACAGTGATATGTCCTTGTTCGGGTCCGGGTCCAAAAAACGTAATGTTCGGTACGAACCCGAACATTACAGTTCGGGTTCGCTCAACTCTATTTGCTAACTTTCAATCTTCTGAGACAACTCATGTTAATGATTGGTTAAATAAATCTGTTAATGGTTTTGCTAGTACACCACTAAGCTCTTTTTTTTTTTTTTTATTCTTTATTTTGGGTTGTGCAGATGGTTACAAGATTTCAACGGACGCCACAACAGCGTATTTCAAGCTTCATAAAAGAGAAACAGTGGCATGACAATTTGCACATTTTTGTATGTTTTGCAAGCTTAACTAAACTGTTACATCATTGTAGGTTTAAATGAGATAGAGTAAGGAAGAGTAAGATAAAGATGCTAGGTGCTTAACTGTGCTGGTTCGCCTATGCTAGAATCGATATAGTGTGAGCATGTTTTGTAGCAGAGCAGTATCTAGTTATGACATAGTGCATATAAACTTTATGCTGTGGGTATTTATGTGATGAGGCATCTTAATATAAAACATTGCTATCATTTGCCTATATTATACCCTAATATCTTAATTCTTTCTAGACATGATTGCCCTGTGGCACATTGCTATGTTCAGCCTAGTACTCAAAGTAGCATCCTTACATTTTCTAAGCTTGGGTGTTAACTGATTTATCAATTTTCAGTGTCCATAGGACTATCAGGAACTTTTTTCACCTAAGGTTTTAGTGTTATTACCACCAGTCCATGAGATCTTATGAGCTTAGTCCATTCGTGGCTTGAGTTATGCTTCAGGGTCCGGGTGCTTAGCTGGATCGTGTGCTCCCAGCATTCCCTTCACCCGTTTGAGGCATTGTGGTAGGCACTTCATCCTATGCCCAGCGCTGGTATGATCAGCCGGCTGTTGCTATTCTCCACGTCATTGCATTCGCGGGGCCCGTTGGCTCTATTTCGGGGTTGAGCTCCAGGCCGTCTCTTTGTGGTGTGCCTTTTCCCCTTCACTTGAGTTGCAGTATCGGTTGAGGGGTGGCGCTTGGTGTTGTGCTGGTAACCGGGATTTAGGTCAGATATTTTAGTAGTGTGCGTCGTTGTTGGATTGGAGATCTTGGCTTTGCTTGTGGGCGGGTGAGAGCGTGTGTCCCTTCTCGATGCCTTTCGGTATCGGTTTTGCCTGACGGCCATCTTGGATGCTTGGGGTACCGGTATGTAGTACCTGCGTCGCGCTGTTGGCCGCAACCATGAGGCCACCTTCCGGTCAGCCTGGCGGTGAGTTGCTCCCCGGTTTTGCAGTGCTGCCCTGAGACCAGCGCAGGTCCGGTCAAATATTGTCATAGGGGACATATGTGCCCTTGTGCAGGTGCTCCGCCTGCTCTGTGCAGGTTGGTCGGCCATTTTGTTTGTACCTCTTCGGTCTGTTGCCCCACCATTTGGTGTGGTTGGTGTGGTCTTGTTCCATGCTGGTCTGTATATGCTTTGGGGACCGGGATGTCCCCCACCGGTCCATAGGGGGGGGGGTATGCTGAGTTGTAGTAGCTTGTGGGTTCTTGCGCCGAGGGGAGCGGCCGCCTCCCCCCTGCTTCAGCCCCAGTAGGCCGCATGTGGAACTCCGCTTTCCCAGCGTCGACAGGTACCGGGGTGGTGTCGGATTACTCAGTGGGGCACCCTCAGCGTGGGTGGTGCACCCTCTGATTTTTGTGGGCTTGTTAGCCGTCGCTTTTACCCCGGGTTCTGCCCGCCGGATCAGAGCTCGTGGCAGATGCGACTGCACGGCTCGGCGGTCAAGCTCCGCCCCCCCACTAAGCTCTTTTAATAACTTTTGGTGTATTCCATCAGGCCCCATTGACTTATTTGTCTTTACTTTTGACAGTTTAAATAGAACCTTTTCCTATGTAGGCTCACATGTAAGAAATCACTCATACAGGGAGTGCAGAATTATTAGGCAAATGAGTATTTTGACCACATCATCCTCTTTATGCATGTTGTCTTACTCCAAGCTGTATAGGCTCGAAAGCCTACTACCAATTAAGCATATTAGGTGATGTGCATCTGTAATGAGAAGGGGTGTGGTCTAATGACATCAACACCCTATATCAGGTGTGCATAATTATTAGGCAACTTCCTTTCCTTTGGCAAAATGGGTCAAAAGAAGGACTTGACAGGCTCAGAAAAGTAAAAATAGTGAGATATCTTGCAGAGGGATGCAGCACTCTTAAAATTGCAAAGCTTCTGAAGCGTGATCATCGAACAATCAAGCGTTTCATTCAAAATAGTCAACAGGGTCGCAAGAAGCGTGTGGAAAAACCAAGGCGCAAAATAACTGCCCATGAACTGAGAAAAGTCAAGCGTGCAGCTGCCACGATGCCACTTGCCACCAGTTTGGCCATATTTCAGAGCTGCAACATCACTGGAGTGCCCAAAAGCACAAGGTGTGCAATACTCAGAGACATGGCCAAGGTAAGAAAGGCTGAAAGACGACCACCACTGAACAAGACACACAAGCTGAAACGTCAAGACTGGGCCAAGAAATATCTCAAGACTGATTTTTCTAAGGTTTTATGGACTGATGAAATGAGAGTGAGTCTTGATGGGCCAGATGGATGGGCCCGTGGCTGGATTGGTAAAGGGCAGAGAGCTCCAGTCCGACTCAGGCGCCAGCAAGGTGGAGGTGGAGTACTGGTTTGGGCTGGTATCATCAAAGATGAGCTTGTGGGGCCTTTTTCGGGTTGAGGATGGAGTCAAGCTCAACTCCCAGTCCTACTACCAGTTCCTGGAAGACACCTTCTTCAAGCAGTGGTACAGGAAGAAGTCTGCATCCTTCAAGAAAAACATGATTTTCATGCAGGACAATGCTCCATCACACGCGTCCAAGTACTCCACAGCGTGGCTGGCAAGAAAGGGTATAAAGAAGAAAATCTAATGACATGGCCTCCTTGTTCACCTGATCTGAACCCCATTGAGAACCTGTGGTCCATCATCAAATGTGAGATTTACAAGGAGGGAAAACAGTACACCTCTCTGAACAGTGTCTGGGAGGCTGTGGTTGCTGCTGCACGCAATGTTGATGGTGAACAGATCAAAACACTGACAGAATCCATGGATGGCAGGCTTTTGAGTGTCCTTGCAAAGAAAGGTGGCTATATTGGTCACTGATTTGTTTTGTTTTTGAATGTCAGAAATTTATATTTGTGAATGTTGAGATGTTATATTGGTTTCACTGGTAATAATAAATAATTGAAATGGGTATATATTTGTTTTTTGTTAAGTTGCCTAATAATTATGCACAGTAATAGTCACCTGCACACACAGATATCCCCCTAACATAGCTAAAACTAAAAACAAACTAAAAACTACTTCCAAAAATATTCAGCTTTGATATTAATGAGTTTTTTGGGTTCATTGAGAACATGGTTGTTGTTCAATAATAAAATTAATCCTCAAAAATACAACTTGCCTAATAATTCTGCACTCCCTGTATGTCCTTTTTCCTAACTGAGGCCCCTTTCCTTCATTTCCATCTGTAAATACTGAACACAAATATTAATTGAGGCAGTCAGCTAGACTTTATCCTCTTCTACATACCATCCTTCTTTTGTTTTTAATCTAACTAATCCTTGTGTTACTTTTCTTTTCTTATTTATGTATCTAAAAATGTTTTGTCCCCTTTTTTTTACTGACTGTGCTTTTCTATCTTCTGTGTGTGATTTGGAAGCTCTTACAACTTGCTTAGCCTCTTTCTGCCTAATCGTATAGATCTGTTTATCTTCCTCATGCTTTTTTTTTTTAAATTACTAAATGCTAACTTTTTGTTTATTACTATTGTGGCCACATCTGCGGAGTACCCACAGTGGTTTATTGAATTTTTTGCTTTTACTGACAAGCCTAATGGAATTTTCTGTTGCCTTCATCAGTGCAACTTTTAAATAATCCCATTTCGTTTGGAACCCATTTAAGTTACTCCAGTTTGGTGTTCAGAGATTTAATGGTGCATTTTGAAAGGCTACACGGCAGCCAATCAACAAGCGTTTTACTCATGTGCCCTTAAAAGCCATCACAACCATGCCTACTAATGGGAAGAGTAGGCATTGGCATTAGTAGGCATGGCTGTGATGGCTTCTAAGGGCACACAAGTCAAATGCTTGTTGATTAGCTGCCCTGCAGCCTTTCAAAACGCGCCATTAAATCGCTGAACACCAAACTCCAACCCGAACATACAGTGAAATATCCGTGTTCTGGTCCAGGGTCCAAAAACCGTAATGCTCGGTACGAACCCAAACTTTACAGTTCGGGTTCGCTCAACTCTACTAGAGATCTCACCCCTGCGCGGTGGGTGGTGGCCCTAAATAAGATTGAGGGGGGGACCTACTGTCCTCCCCCACAGCCCCCACCCCTGCACGGTGGGTGTGGGCCCAAAATAAGATTGAGGGGGAACCTACTGTCCTCCCCCATGCCCCCCCCTTGGAGTGACTCATAACACTCTGATTGGTTAGCTTGAAATCCTGCCAATCAGAGTGTTCTGTGTCATTTTGCACAGCGTGGGAAAGTTATTTGGTTACTTTCAATCCACCAGAGTGTTGCTATGAGTCAAATTATACAGCATTGGAAAATTCCAAAGAACTTTCCCACACTGTGTAAAATGACACAGAGCACTCTGATTGGTGGATTTCAAGCCAACCGATCAGAGTGCTGTGAAAGGTAAATGTAGAAACTTACCTGTCAGTCTCTTCATTTACCTGTCAGAGCGCTCTGATTGGATGGCTTAAACCCACCAATCAGTTTGATCTGAGCTTAATTGCAGGGCAGGGAATTCTTTATAAGCCTTCCCCCGCCCTGCAGAGCTCAGTCTGCGTGAAGCCCTCCACGTGAAGATGTTTTTTTTTGTGTGTCGGTTATTATGGATTTTTATTTTAGAAGAAAGAAGACATCAAATGGTAAGTTTATTTATTTATTTTTACATGTATCTAGCTTATGGTCCCCCCTCATTATTTTTAGGATGAAGGGGGGTAGGTAGGGGTTATTTTTTGGAGGGAGGGGGATGAGGGGGGTTAAATTTTTATTTAGGGCCCCCACCCCTGGATGGTAGAGACAATAGGTTTCCCCCCTTTCTAAAGATAGGGCACCCACCCACCGCTCAGGGGGAAGGACAAGAGTGGGCCCCCCATTTTTATTCGGGGCCCACACGAGCCGCACAGGAGTGGGGGCCAGGGGTGAGGACCATAGGTCCCCTCTCATTCTTATATAGGGCCCCCACTGGCTGCTCACTGTTTACTAGACATGCCCCTACTCGTGGTATAGCGAGTAGGGGCTGTATTTACTAATACTAAGTAATCTTTAATTAGTATTAGTAAATTTGGCTGAGAGTCCAATTTAGGTCTTTCAGCCTTTTGGTAGATAGCTCCCTAATACCGTGGGAATTAGGGAGTTATCTACTAAGCGGCTGCTTATTTTATGTTGTTTTAAGTGATTTCCCTATCCACATTTGTTTGCAGGGAACTTGTCCTACTCTTACCCCCATATTACTTCCTTTTGCAGCCCTCTAGCCCTTTCCATGACTTTTTAGAGGCATTTTAGTGCCCAAAAGTTCGGGTCCCCATTGACTTTAATGGGATTCAGGGTCAAGTTCGAGCCCGAACTCGAACTTTTTGACGAAGTTCGGCCGAATTCTGTGAACCCGAACATCCAGGTGTCCGCTCAACTCTAATCTCTAACCTCTCTACCTCCCCTTCCAATACATCACCCAACCCCACTCACACTGCTGTTCTATTCTCATTTGCACCTAGTACAACGGAAGAGGTTTCTGCTTTGCTCTGGTCCTTCCGCCCCACCTGTTCCCTCGATCCTATTCCTTCATATCTGCACTCTGTCTCCCTGTCTTGCTCTTAATCTCACTAAAATTTTCAATCTCTCCCTTTACAACAGCCCATTTCCTTCACGCTTCAAGCATGCAACCATTACGCCGATTCTGAAAAAGCCCAACCTTGACCCCAACTCCCCATCCAACTACCGCCCTATATCGCTACTGCCATTTGCCTCCAAAATCCTTGAGAGAGATGTGTATGTGAGATTGACAGACTTCCTCGAATCCAACCCTCTGCTTGACCCACTTAAGTCAGCTTATTTTAAATTTAAATTTGTCCCACCACTTTCTGTCAAGGCCACACCTCTTCCTGTAAAAGACTAACACACACTTTGACTGACAGACACACACTCTCAAATACACTGACAAAAAAACGCACACTCACAGATTTGACACAATCTGACACACACACACAATCACTGACTCACTCACAGACACATACTGACAGAAACAGACACTCACAGGCACAAATTGACAAATATACACACACAGACTCACTGACAGACACACACACTGAAAGACATACACACACACTGACAGCCACACACACATTCACTGACAGACAGACACACACACACATTTTCTCACACTCACAGATTAAATTTTTATTCTAATTTAAATTCACCCAGCCTCCCTACCTTTGGGAGAGCTTGTGGATTTATTACCTGGGGCTGCTGGCCGGGCTGTTTGGCTGCTGGGCAGGAAGGCGGGCAGACATGCTAAGCTGGCAGTGAGGGAGCTGGGATTTCCCTGCTCAGCTCCCTCACAGAGTGATGCCAGGAGTTGGACTGACTTCATAGTCTAACTACATGGGCGCGCGAACAAGCTGAGCAGGGAGAGCTCACAAATCAGCGCTCCCTCACTGCCCATCTGGAGCTTAACTGGCTGCCTGCCCTTGGGGGGCCCAAAGGTGGCCAGCCGGCCAGCTATTGGGCCCTCCATAAAATGAGGCCAACAAGGCATTTGCCTGGGCATTAAGGGGCGTTGTTTTTTGCCGCCTCCTGAAAGTGCCACCCAAGGCAAATGCTGGTGGATTTGTTTGAGTGTATAACAGCGTTGTGAGTGGGGTTGGCTGATGTATTGGAAGGGGAGGTAGCGAAGGGGAGGTATTGAAAGGGGAGGTACAGCAATAGTAATCCCAGAGTATATAACAGAGCTCCACAACAATCATACTGCCAGTAATGTCTGCATGTATAATAGTGCTCCAGAACAATCATACTGCCAGTAATGTGTCTGAGTTATAACAGAGCTCCACAGCAATAATACTCCCAGTAATGTGTCTGAGTGTATAACAGAGCTCCACAGCAATAATACTCTCAGTAATGTGTCTGAGTGTATAACAGAGCTCCACAGCAATAATACTCCCAGTAATGTGTCTGAGTGTATAACAGAGCTCCACAGCAATAATACTCCCAGTAATGTGTCTGAGTGTTTAACAGAGCTCCACAGCAATAATACTCCCAGTAATGTGTCTGAGTGTATAACAGAGCTCCACAGCAATAATACTCCCAGTAATGTGTCTGAGTGTATAACAGAGCTCCACAGCAATAATACTCCCACTAATGTGTCTGAGTGTATAACAGAGCTCCACAACAATAATACTCCCAGTAATGTGTCTGAGTGTATAACAGAGCTCCACAGCAATAATACTCCCAGTAATGTGTCTGAGTGTATAACAGAGCTCCACAGCAATAATACTCCCAGTAATGTGTCTGAGTGTATAACAGAGCTCCACAGCAATAATACTCCCAGTAATGTGTCTGAGTGTATAACAGAGCTCCACAGCAATAATACTCCCAGTAATGTGTATGAGTGTATAACAGAGCTCCACAGCAATAATACTCCCAGTAATGTGTCTGAGTGTATAACAGAGCTCCACAGCAATAATACTCCCAGTAATGTGTCTGAGTGTATAACAGAGCTCCACAGCAATAATACTCCCAGTAATGTGTCTGAGTGTTTAAAAGAGCTCCTCAGCAATAATACTCCCAGTAACGTGATATAGCAGAGCTCCACAACAATCATACTCCAGTAATGTGTCTGAGTGTATAACAGAGCTCCACAGCAATAATACTCCCAGTAATGTGTCTGAGTGTATAACAGAGCTCCACAGTAATGTGTGAGTGTATAATAGAGCTCCACAGCAATAATACTCCCAGTAATGTGTCTGAGTGTATAACAGAGCTCCACAGTAATAATACTCCCAGTAAATTGTCTGAGTGTATAACAGAGCCCCACAGCAATAATACTCCCAGTAATGTGTCTGAGTGTATAACAGAGCTCCACAGCAATAATACTCCCAGTAATGTGTCTGAGTGTATAACAGAGCTCCACAGCAATAATACTCCCAGTAATGTGTCTGAGTGTATAACAGAGCTCCACAACAATAATACTCCCAGTAATGTGTCTGAGTGTATAACAGAGCTCCACAGCAATAATACTCCCAGTAATGTGTCTGAGTGTATAACAGAGCTCCACAGCAATAATACTCCCAGTAATGTGTCTGAGTGTATAACAGAGCTCCACAGCAATAATACTCCCAGTAATGTGTCTGAGTGTATAACAGAGCTCCACAGCAATAATACTCCCAGTAATGTGATATAGCAGAGCTCCACAACAATCATACTCCAGTAATGTGTCTGAGTGTATAACAGAGCTCCACAGCAATAATACTCCCAGTAATGTGTCTGAGTGTATAACAGAGCTCCACAGCAATAATACTCCCAGTAATGTGTCTGAGTGTATAACAGAGCTCCACAGCAATAATACTCCCAGTAATGTGTCTGAGTGTATAACAGAGCTCCACAGCAATAATACTCCCAGTAATGTGTCTGAGTGTATAACAGAGCTCCACAGCAATAATACTCCCAGTAATGTGTCTGAGTGTATAACAGAGCTCCACAGCAATAATACTCCCAGTAATGTGTCTGAGTGTATAACAGAGCTCCACAACAATAATACTCCCAGTAACGTGTCTGAATGTATAACAGAGCTCCACAGCAATAATACTCCCAGTAATGTGTCTGAGTGTATAACAGAGCTCCCCAGCAATAATACATGACAGGCGCATCGTCTGCCATATGGGCAGGTGGAAATAACCCCCACAATAAATACCCAGTAAAACACTGACACTAATGTAATGTGTATTTAAACTACAATAACTGTGTTTAGAACTCAGTCTTTGTAAATAAGATACATTATTCTTGCTCTGAATTACATTTTATTTGTAAACATTATTAGTAAGTCACCTAAAACGTCTCAGAGCAGCCTCACCCCTGGCCACACACACCCTCACACCTGTAAAATGAAATGGTCCCTCTTTGTCTGTTTGAACTGTTGGGAGGTATGGTTTTATAGTTTGAGAGAGTATGGCCTGCTTGTAGTTAATCTATGAGCTTAGATTTAGAGAACATGTTCCAGTCCAAAATATGGAAAAAAATTAGATGGAGTAAAAATAGTAGTGAGGTTATGTATAAACACCTTTCGTTATTCTATTTTTGATAATATGGGATTGTTACACCTCCTGCCTTTCAATCTTTTATTTAGGAAGTTATATTTGTGTGACTTCATTAGGTTGTGTGATCTTTTCATACGAACATTGACCTTTAAAATAAATCAATAAAACATCTGTTGAGACAAGTAAAATGAATTGCTTTAAATTGAGGAAAGTTAAATCAATGACATTAAATCAATCATTTTAATCATGATAATATCCGTTGCAAGATAAAACGCTGGTGTCAGCAATCTCTTTCTTAGTTTAGGTGTTTGCTCGATATATTTGGACCATGTTAAATCGATCCAGCTGGGACACTCGACTAAAAGTAATCTTCTGGAACTACTGGGAAAGGTAACATCAATGGAGATCTGAGCCTGACGGAGCAGATCTCAATCTTCCCAAACATTGTATAGCAAGTCGTAAGATTTTGATTTCTATCCGATTTGTCTGTGAACGGGAATTAGAATCCATGTAGGAGGGAGGTGTGGAAAAATGACCAATAGCCGGTGGAAATAATTGAAACATTGCAATAGAATGCAAGTGGTGATATGATGGGATTATTACTTAACAGTGTTCGAATTCTGTGCCAGGACCCCATGAACGTCACGTAGTGCTAGTATTCAAACTTACCCATGTATCGGCTGACTTTAACATGCCACATGTTAGACATCAACTGCACTATTACTACTGTCACGGTCTTTGAATTCTTAGATATAAATGTGTTAAGAGTTATGTTGATGTGCTGCCTCCATTGCTAGGGTACAACTATACGATATCTCTGTATCTATGGATGTAGTTAGCGAATGTATAATTCACTTGATTTCGATTTACAGTCATCAAGAAAAAGTTATATGTTCATATAAATAAATGTATATTACGTATACACACATATGCAGTACATATTATCGCTGCCTCTTTTATGCTTCACTAACTAATTCTAGTTAGCCTTTTCACTTGTTCACCAATCAAAATGCTCTGATTGCCATATGGAGTACTAGTTATTATGTGGCAAGATGCAGGGCTAGTTGTAAATACACAGGTTTGTAGGTATCCATGACAGGCGCATTGTAGCCATATGGGCAGATGGAAATAACCCCCACAATACTACCTAACGCAGTAAAACACTAATGGTATATGGGTTAAATATCTTTTTATTAATAAAATTTATATGTTTTACTTAACATAACATTACCAAGTCATTGCCACCAACCCCGCCAAAGAACATAACATATCCCAATACGTCATAAAAAAGGCAATAACCCATATATGTAAACAGTAAACATTAACAATATAACAATAGTGAACATCATAAATAGGTAAAGTGACAACCAATTTCTTAGGTAACCATGTTAGAGGTATACATAGATACCCCTACACCCACCAGGTACGAACTATATTAAACCACTTCCCTAACCAATGTAATAACTACCCTGTTCTTTTACGAACTAACAAAGAGCCTTTTTTCTCCCTAACCATCAGCTCACTAGCCCCGCCACTGTGACAAAATGGGCACTAAGTCCTATGAACACCTAACCAAAAAGGTAGGGAGGGATAAATTCAGCCAGGTAAGCAGATTAAAACTGTTCAAATCTAAAATGGATGTCTACTTTTGTCCCTTAATAACCTTCCATCTAAGCCTGTGTCCAAGCTCTGTCAAGGCCCCTTTCCACTAAGCTGCATTTTGTTACATGACAGGAGTTCAAGAATATATGTAAGAAATGTGTAGCAGATCCATAAGGAAAAGGCATGGTGGAGGTTACTTGGAGTACATGAAAACATTGTATCTTTAAAGTGACCCCAGAAGACCCAAAGTTTATGGGTGGTGGTGTTTGGGGGTGAAGACAAAATGTTTAAAGGGACTCTCCAGGCAGCCCTTTTTACTCACCTGGTTCCAGCAACGGGAGCCTCATCAAAATGACGAAATAGGCGGGCACGAGCAGGGAGCAATCACACGCTTCGCCGCACATGCGCACATACTTCATAGCGCACTACCGCGCATGAAGTCCTGATAGGCAGGAGAGAGAAGGCGCGCACACTGTGCCTTCTCTCTCCTGCACACGTCAGACGTATTTTAATACGTCTGATGTGTACAAGGTCTTTTTAGGGCTATACATGATAGGAAGTACCTCTGGTGGCAGTCTGAGTGACGGCCACTGGAGGTATTCCTATCAATCAATGTAAACACTGTATTTTCTCTGAAAATACAGTGTTTACATTAGATTGCCTGAATTAAGTAGTTGTCCAGGTGACTATAGTGTCCCTTTAAGTAACGCAGCATTGATTGAACAAAAATGAATAAACAACAACTTTAAATAACTTTTAAAACTTTGCAGTGAAAATAATACTCTCGTCCTATCAGTGGTATCGAGTCCAAAGCTTCATGGTTGAAGTCACGGACATTGAGCAGAGAAATTGAGCACTAATTTGAAGACTTTGGCTTTAAACTATTCATCAAAGGAACACAATAGTATCAGAATTACAAGAATTACCTGATACTATAGGTCTTAATAGCTGTTTAGTCCCCTGGCTAAGTTTACAAAGATTACAAGGGGGGCCTTTTTCCAGCACCATGCAGGCCCAGTGAGCGCTGGCCTCACCCACCTTGATAATCTCAGCCAATCCAATTCTTTCCCATAGGAAAGTATTGGGATGTTATATTGCACGCTCAGCAAAATGCCGCTCTGTGCCAATCAGCATCTACTCATAAAAATGCATTGAATAAATCTCTATGGGAAAAGTTCAGCACATCCATGCAGAGGGTGGAGATGCTAAAGTCAGTGCTGGACATTGTGCAGCACTGAGTGACTGCCACTGGAGGTGTCCCTAGGTAGTAATGAAAAGGTAGTGTTTACATTAAAATGCCTGCAGAGACAGGCTATGGACATCAGACCAACTGCATTAAGTAGGTGACTATAGTGTCCTTTTAATGGTTTACCCCAGTGGTTTCCCTAATTCCTGGACTGGTAGGCATGCATTGAGGACTGGTTTAGAAACCATTGGTTTAACCCCTTCATGTAAGCCTCCTCACACTATAATACTTCATTATGATTAAGTTGTTATGGTGCCTGGAGTGATCCTTTAAGCATTGCAACACTAGTTACCATAGTAACATGCATTTTGAAACTTTGTATTCACTTTATTTTCAGTCTGTTTTCCCCTTGTCCTCCTGCATTCTGATTACAGCTCGTGAAAACACAATGTATTATCCTGTATAGAGAAAGGCTTCTATTCACATCACTGCAAACATTCTGCTCCTGTATGCCAAACACAAAGAAAGCTCTGGGTACTACAAGTACACGGCACAAAACATGCATTAAAAATAGCCTTCACGAGCAGCCCATGGACACGACATGATTGTAGGTGATGATCCTCCCCCAGAGATACATTGTCATTAATGTAAGACGACCTTCACAGCAGCTCAGCGTTATTCGCTCAGTTTTTGCATGTTCAGCTACATTTTTACTGCTTCACTACAGTAAAATACTTGTCTTCTCTGTAACCTAAAAAGTGGGCATTAAAATGCTCCGTCAGTCTGTCTGGATAGATCCTTAAAATGATGAGGGTAAGTGTATGGTGTCTATAAATTGTTCCTTTAAAGAAATAAAGGATATTGAGGATTTGAAAACAAGGCAATAGTTGAATAATAAGTTTGAAGCTATTTATACCTGGAAATATTTTGTTATTGGCCAGGTACTAAAATGCCCCTACTGGAGAGCACTGGTATTTAAAACAAAGGAGTGTCTTGTTACTGTTGATCACCCTTTCCTGAAAGCAGAGCAGTGTTCTTGCCTTGAAGGGATGCTAAAGGGACCCCTAAAACAATTCGGCTTGCTGAAATGCCTAATGTGTGTGCTCTTTTTAAAATGTTATAAAAAGTGATGATTTCAATAAAAAATTGCACTTTCAATAAGTAATTTAGTAACATCTGGTCCAGTTACCTCCTGGTTTATTTAGCTCAGTGGAGCTAAACTCAAGAGGCAGCAATCGCCCAGATCACCTACCTTGCAAATACTTCTCATTGAGTACAGAACAATAGAGCTGCAGCTTTTTCAAGTTGTTTTTATACCACAATGAAATAAAATGCGTAGTTAAATTCAGTGTGTGCTTATTTTAGGAATATATACTAAACAGTGCCATTTTTTTGTTGGGGGGGGGGGAAACACACACTAGAGTGTCCATCAAGCTGCCTGACAGCTGTTTCAGGTAACGAGTTAGACAGCTAAAGGCAACAATGTAGCCGAAGCTCAGATCGCACATTCCATAGAATGTTATTTTAAATGTTATTTAAAAATGATAATCTGAAACACCAGACTGGTGTGAAACTGATGGTCAAATTCTGGTAGTTAAAGGAAAACCCAGCCACGGGTCTCTCTTCTCTACTTTGTGCATGTATCTGGGTGGCCGCACGTAAACCTCAGCGGTGTTTGGTCGTCGAGTGTCTGGAACTCAAATCGGACACTCAATTACCCGAACACCGCTGAGACCTCCAGTGCTCTGTAACTCCTGAACGGGAAGGCTAATCACCCCCTCCCCCTTCCCGTTCGGTAAGATGAAAGTACCGAACAAAGGGATTCATGCGAATGCAATGTTAATCGTGGATGTCAGGTTTTTATGTGTGTTTTACCTTAGCCCCTTGTACCTAACTGTTTTGGGGTACAAGTTTTGTGGAGCCACTGCAACCACACCAGCCTGCACCTGTCCATTATATACCATTAGCTGTCTTCAGTCTTTTCTTAGTTAACTGGAGCCAACCGAGCCCATGATAGAGATAACTGACCTGCCATATTTCTAGCAATCAGTAATGTCTGATCCAGGCCATATTTCTTCCTATTCCTGATAATGTCTGTGTGCCTGTTCTTGAACGTATGATAGATTGCTGACTCTGCACCTTCCCTTTTAATAATTATCATTATACAGAAATACTGTCAGAATCCACACTTCAGTTTTCTACATGTGGAAATATAGTTCTAGTTTCCAATTCTAGTTATAATAAGATCACGCCAAATGATGTGAAATATTAACGCACTCAGCTACAATCCAATGCTTCATCATATAAACTTCCATTTTCATGTACTTTGTACGTCTAGGAACATTACTTTCTCTGCAACATAATAGAATATTCTTTCATACTTTATCCTTCCATTGCCATTTATAGAGCCAGATATCATATTTAAGGTATCGTAATAACACCAAAAAATTTCAACTTTAAAGGTGCCGCACGGACTTCTAACCAGGGAATGACAGCATTTGATGAGCAATATTTTTTCCAGGTGTCTGCAGACAGAAATAATTAAGACTCACATTAACATTGGAGTTTATTTACTTGGCGAAAACAGTGACATGTATTCTCCCAGACAATGAATAACTTTACAATCTGACAAGGAAACCTCACGTGCGCAAAATGCAGACCATTACTCCTGCCAACTCTGGGCTGAAATTTAAATTGGGAAAATCAGTTTGATGTATTTATACCTGGGGAGCAGAGAACTGAAGCTCGATTGACTCAAAGTGTTCAATCTTTAATTCCTTTCACACTATTTCTCTGCTGTGCTTATTGGCAGCACGAACATCTTTTCAGATAAATCAGGGAGTGCAGCTGTACATCTGCTGCTTCTTAATCTCACATTTTATTCTAAAGATTATTCCCAGAGAAATAGAAATGTCTGGACAATAATTACAAGGGAGATTTATAAGGGGTCTTTACTTGCATTAAACGTAACAAATCACATGTTTAATATATGTGTAATGACTAAAATCAGGCTGTCACCGACAGTATTTGTATATGAATTCTAAAATGTAGGCTAAACTAGCCAGTCGTTATCACAGCTTACCTCCCACCTTTGGCATTCTGTGAAGTGGGACCTCTGTGGGAGAGTTAAAAGGTGGCAGGCCTGTATGTGTATGTATGTGTATATATGTGTATGTATGTGTATATGTATATATGTGTATATGTATAGGCGAGCACAGCTCTGGTGCAATAGTCATATGCCTAACATTATTGTTTACCATATACACTTGGCACTCTGATGTTTAACACTTTGCTAAGTTAATCTGTTTTATAAGTCATTCTGTTTTATGGTTATTTGCTTATGTTACAACTGCTCTGAAGGTTTCTTGATGAGTATTTTCCATAAAAGAAGCACTCAACCCCACTACCCCCTCCAGTCGCGCCTACCTAATGGGCGTCAAAAGTGGCTCCATGAAGGGGAGCCTGTACGGGTACACCACCCAAATGTTGTTAATCCCCCCCTCTACTCTCCCCCCTGCCTGACCGTGTTCACAACTAGTCACAACCCAACATCCCAAACCTAAAGGTACAACAGTCAGATCCTCCTATTATCGGGTAACGGCACAATAATACAACCCAACCAAAAAAAGGACAGACCCACTAAAGCTCCAACCATTACTACTCCCGACCACTATGAAATTATTGACCTATAATGTAAAAGGGCTGAATTCGCCCGGCAAACGTAGGTTATTACTACATGATCTCAAAAAACATGGGATCGACGTTGCATGCATACAAGAAACGCACTTTAACAACACTAAAACTCCGAAGATTTTTACAAAAACTTTCCCGACCCAGTTCCGTGCCCTCTCGTAAAATAAGACGAAAGGGGTCTCTATACTTATTCATAAAGACAAGGCGTTTCAAATGCAACACATCTCTATTGACCCACAGGGTCGATTTATCATACTTATCGGTCTTTTCAATAATGTCCAATACACTTTAGTCACGGCGTACTTCCCCAATACTGGTACAGAGAAGTACCTTAGAAGGTTACTACAAGAGATAGAAAGGCAGAAACAGGGAGGGCTGATCTTATGTGGTGATTTCAATTTTATCACGTCCCCAGATATGGACACAACAGCGCTCCCAAAAGGGAACAGACAAGCTGCAATGCAGTCCATGTGTAAGACCCTGTCCAAATTACTCACGCTACATAACCTATACGACAGTTGGAGGGTTCTCAACCCGACGGAGAGAGACTACTCCTTTCACTCAAGAGTACACAACACGCACACCCGCATAGACACTTATTACGTAGATCAACCTACATTAGCGCAAGTCTCCACATGTACCATGGTAGACATTACCTGGTCCGACCACAGCCCAGTGTTCCTAGTTTTATATGACTCATTTCAAATTTAAAGGCAAAGGGACATGGAGATTAAACAAATCCCTCTTGCATGACCAAACTTTTGTAGATCAAATAAAGTCAGACCTTGCAGAATACTTTCACACAAACTCCACAGGAGCAGTAGCCGGGTCAACAGTGTGGTCAACTCATAAAGCAGTGGTGAGAGGTCTTTTCATCAGACGATCCTCGTAAATCAAAAAATGGGGACAACAGTCCCTGTTAGAATGCCTGAAACATCTGGCAGTCCTGACTACCAAGAATAAAGTATCCCCGTCCCAGACCCTTGCGAAGCAAATCCAAACATTAACTGACAAGCTCACTGAACTACAAGCCGCAAAAACCGCTCACTTCCTACACAGAATGAGGGCAACCTGTTACCACCATAGTGGGAAAGCCACCAAATACCTTGCTAACAGACTAAGGGAAAAATTGGCAGCCCCCAAAATACCTTACCTGCAGGGACCAAAAGGAGGTAAAATACAAAACCCCCAAGATATTACAAGAGAATTCGCAACATACTACTCTAAATTGTACAACCTTGAGGAAGACCCCAAAACTCCCCCCTTGGAAGATAGGTCCATCCGGGACTAACTGTCCTGGATACCTCTCCCCACCGTGACCGAAAACTAGCTCGAATCGATACTCAAACCCGTCACCCTGGAAGAGGTGACCCACACTATTGAACATCTTCCCACAGGAAAATCCCCAGGAGCAGACGGCCTACTGAACTCGTACTATAAAACATTCGCGGACATACTGGCCACACACCTAGTGCAGGTATTCCAGATAGCGACGGACACTGGGGAACTCCCACCTGAGATGCTCTTAGCGGCAATTGTTACCTTGCCCAAGCCAGGGAAACCCCCAGACCAATGTAAAAATGTCATTACTAAATACAGACGCGAAAATATACGCAAAAATTATAGCCACTAGACTGGGCCCGATCCTCCCTTCGCTCATTAATGATGATCAGACAGGAATCGTGGTGGGGAGACAGAGTTTAGATAACACCCAAAAACTATCTTTGGTGATATTGAGAGGGTCTGGCAGAAAAAGCGTTTGACCGCCTGGGCTGGATCTTCCTCCGGCAGGTACTAACTGCATATGGCTTTCCCCAACAGTTCATCCGACAGATATTCGCACTCTACTCACACCCTACAGCACAGGTGTTACAAGCAGGCTTCAAGTCAGACCCATTTCAGATCACGAATGGCACTAGGCAGGGGTGCCCTTTGTCCCCCCTGCTCTATGTGCTAGCCCTAGAACCCCTGCTCACAATGATCAGAATCCACCCAGACATAAGTGGCATAAACTGGCATGGCCAACAGATAAAAGTAGGTGCATTTGCGGATGATATCCTCCTGTACATTTCCCAACCTAAAAAATCCTTACCCCACATAATGCAGATAATGAAGGAATACGGAAACATGTCGTATTATTCCCTCAAAACCAGCAAAACCCAAGCACTGGGGCTCCGCTTAGACCCACAAGTGCTAGCACATCTCCGTACAGAGTACCAATTTGAATGGCGGAGAAATTACCTACAATACCTAGGATTAACGTTTCCCAACGTTTCCCAACTAATTACTCTAGGGTTTGGAATGCCTGCACAACTATTTTACGTAACTGGGGTCAACTATTCCTAACATGGACAGAACGTATAATAGCGATCAAAATGTCCATTATTCCGAAACTACAATACCTGTTTAGAAACCTCCCCCTACGGGCACCACAATCCTATTTTAAGGCCATTCACTCGAAACTGATACAATTCACCTGGGGAGCAGGGAGGGTGAGAATTTCTAACAAGATACTGACAGCCCCAAGTCACGAAAGGTGGAATGGCATTCCCAAATGTTAAAACTTACTACCAAGCAGCAGTACAGACTTCCCTGTGGACACATCTTACTAAAGACAACCAGCCACAGTGGTCACACAATGTGTGACCTCCCAAACACATCGCAATTTTCATACGTCCAACTTAAATCCTTCTTAAACCGTAAGAACAAAGACGGGGCAGAAAATAGTCACAAACCAAAGATGCTCTCACCATGGGAACAGATTGGGATAGCGGGAAAACTCCTACCAAAATTCAAGCAACTATCCGAATGCTACAAACACCTCCTAGTCTACCAACCCTTTCATAGTTCAAAACAGGCAGATAATTGGAACTTGGACTTACAGACCAAAATCACCAAAAACCGGTGGAAACGCATTATCTCCTCTACGAGAAGATTGATCAAATCTGCTCCACTTATAGAACAACACCAGAAAACAATGTATAGGTGGTAGATGGTACCAACCCAGTTACACAAATTTTACCCACACACAAAACCGACATGTTGGAGATGCAAACAGGAGGGAGGGTCGGTCATTCACATCTGGTGGCGTTGCCCTTTGCCTAGTTAAGTACTGGAAGGAGATACATAAACTGATCATAGATGTCACCATTAAGACCTTATCCTTCAAACCCACAACCTTCCTACTACTAGATTTCCCTAACGATATACCCACACCGTTAAGAAAACTAATGTGCCATATCTTACTAACTGCACAAAAACTGATAGCAAGAAACTGGAAAAACCCACAGCCCCCCACAGTTCCCACCCTTGTTCAAGACATAGATAAGCAATTAATAAGCTGCACTCTATACTACCAGAAAAGCCTAAACTGATCTATAGAGGAGCCCCTAACCTAAAAAAAAAATTGGTCCACAATCATATAAAAGAGAATGCATCTACCCCTTTTTTTCAAAAAGAAGGTTTTTTTGGCTGTGGACAGTGTCTAGCTTGTAAAAACACAAAGAACACTAAAAGACACGTCACAGAATTTTATGATCAAAAGGGAGAAAAGAAATATAAAATACGAGAAATGATTACATGCTTCTCGAAAAGGGTAATATAGATATTAAAATGCACTTGCAATCTCCTCTATGTAGGTAGAACGAAACATCCTTTACAAATAAGAATAAATGAACATATAAGAAACATTAAAAAAGGTTACGACAAACACAGCATCTCAGAACATTTTAGTTTAGTACATAATAAAGACCCCCAATTTTTAGACTTTATGGCAATCCAAAAAGTTACATTAAATTGGCGAGGGGAAGATGAAATAAGAAAATTAGGAAAAATTGAAACTAAATGGATTTTTGACCTAAACACCTTAGCCCCTTTAGGATTAAATGCAGATTTTGAGTTATGCCACTTTCTATAAAATAAAGGAACAGACACTTTCATCATTAGGATTATTATTATTAATTGTCATTTAATCTTTATTATCATCAAATTCATTATTTTTTTATATTAAATTCAGCTTTTTTATCAATCCCAATTTTTTATATTTTTTTTTTTATTTTTTTTATATTTTCCAATTATATTTTTCAATTTAATTTAATTTTATGTATTTAATTTCTTATTTTTATTTCTTTATTTTTATTTTTATTTTTATTATTTTCATTTATTTATATTTATTTTTATTTATTTTTATTT
This sequence comes from Pelobates cultripes, assembly GCA_933207985.1. Lineage (NCBI taxonomy): Eukaryota > Metazoa > Chordata > Amphibia > Anura > Pelobatidae > Pelobates > Pelobates cultripes. Next base: position 415,286,207 of record OW240912.1, on the reverse strand, counting down.
ATTTTTATTTTTAGTTTTATTTTTATTTTTATAATTTATATTCATTTATCTATATCTATTTAAATTTATTTCATTTCATTATTTTTCTACTTTATACTTATTTTGATTTAGATATATTTATTATTCATGTTTTCTTCATTTTTTTCTTCATTTCTCTTTACTTCCATCTTATTTTCATTTTTATTTTTCACTCACATTTCTATTTTAATTTTATTTTTTTCTTCATTACTTCATATATATAATTTAAATTCATTTCTATATCTTTTTTTCATTACTCCGATTTATATTTCTAAATTATCATTCAATATACACTATTTTTATTATTTCCATAATCTTTTAATTAAGATTTTTCTTATGTTTTGCATTTTATAGATACATCCCAACATTAAATTTAGCACTTTATAATTTATTTTTTTGTGGTTACTTATATGATACTAAAGATTAACTGAAAACAATATATATAAAAGAAACTTTTTTATACTTATATATGTATAACACTATGTATCGAAAAAGATATTAAATATATTGCCCCAATGTTTTTATAATTATTTTCCTTTTGTGTACTCTATGTCGACACGGGCCGATAAGGCTCGAATGTGAACTGTGCAATAGGGATTCCCGTTGATCGGGTTCCCCTATGACGCGGACCGGAAGTTGCGCACAAAGCGCAAAGCACTATGGACCTTGTAGTTACGAAAAACCGGAAGTGACGCGACGGCAATGAAATCGCGTCACGGAAGTCATTGGACCACGAGAATTTCGGCGGGAATGGAAGCCTTTTAAATACAGGAACAGTGAAAGAGTCCTGAAAGCTGACTGAGGAAGCCGTTGAGATCGGCGAAAGGCGTTTTAGCTTAAAGTGGACTCATTATTTTTTGTACCACCCATATTCTATTATTCTGTTCTAATTATTTTGTTTGTTATTTTATATACATGTGATTTTATAAAGTTAATTCTTATATATACATTTTTTATTGCAATAAATATTCCCTTTTTTACATCATCCCATTGGATCCTGAAAATAATTCCAGGGAAGGGGGCAGTGTCACCCCAAAATTGACACCAAGCTGGTATACTTAGAGCCAGTTATCAAAAGGCTCTAAAAAAGGTGAGCACTTTGAATTTTATATTCTCTAAAATACATCTATCATTGGAGATACTACACTTAGTTTGATACATTTGTGTCTTCCATATATGCTGTGGAGAGGAATATACCATTACCTAGAGAAAGAGGTTGTGTAGTCTACCTAAAAAGACACAAGACGCTCAGAAGTTTAGAGCCTAAAAACTAGAAAAGGCTCTAGAAAATGTGAGTTTAGACATATCTGTCACTTACATATAACTCTTCCAATTTTTTAATATACTGCACTATTATCTGTATTTTATATGTACATCATTTCTTGAGATTATTGTAGAGGGTAAGTGTGTTTTTATAAAATATTGGAAAACACAATATCACCTCACATTATTATATAGCGCTGCACTCTTTAAAATTCTAAGGACCCGGAAGTTGGAAACACCAGAAAGGTCCTAAGTTTTTTCAGTTTTTTTGGTGTTTATGTATGGTGGGTTGTGAGGAGTACCCACAGAGTGTATATAGCAGCTAATATTCACTAATTGAAATCACATATTATATAGCGCCACTTATTTCACACCTCTCTGTATATATATTCTATAGATAAGCAATTAATCTACGAAACATGGTATATAATGGCCTACTCAGAAAAATACCAACACCAGGAAACGTGGGAAAGGTGGCGTAAATGAAGAAGGGGCACCCCAGATTATAGAACACAAGATGGGAACAATACCATTAGCTAGAGGGAACCCGAGTGGGACTGGAGGGTAAGAGGTTAAGGGAAAAGGAAAGAGATTAATTGAGTAGAGGCACCTGAACTGAGTCATCGTAGAACCACATGAGACGTGATATATCAGATATGTAAATACAGAACCCAACACACTGCCGACTACGAATATCGCAGGAACACAGCAGACAGGGGCCCACATGTCAGGAGCTATATAACTGGATACCGTAACTAAATGGGGAAACTGCAACCCATTGTATGGTAACTCACTGTATTGTACAATGTTGTATTACCTTGAGGAAAAGTGCAACAATGACTGGAATTGTGACTACCCCCCTCCCCTCTTTCATTCTATACCCCCCCCATTGTTTAACAGTTGTGAAAAACAATAAAATACAAATTATAAATAAAATAAAAAAGGGGGGCAGGTCTGTGACAACATTTTCACCTTTGGCTCTACCCAAAGGGAGGGCTCACTCACAGAAGTGACAGGTCAGCTCCCAATCAAGTTATGTTAATATCACATATAATTATTTATAACATTAGTGTTATTTAATAGCTTCTAGGCCCCCTTGCTTCATTTTTTCCAAGTTTAAATTATTGGAATGTTTTAGACAAAGTGTTACATTGTCTAAAATGAAGTGTTATTGATTCTTAGATTTTCTCTTTAAAGGGGTCCTACGGCTGCCGCTCCCAGTCTCTCCTGACTGGGAGGCTAAGCTAATCAGGAGGAGAGGTCCTGCTCTCTATACAGGTTTGGTGCCTGTTGGTGCCTATTAGCAAATTGTTTGACTTCTTACATGGGGGAGAGAGCTCGGGGCAGTCCTGGCACTATAACTACTACAGTGTAATGTAGTGATTATGTTGGTTTTAATGTTCAATTGGAGAAGCCATTGGCCATGCTGACAAGGTATGTTTTCAGTTTTATATTTCCTGTTGATGGATTGTGAAGTGAGTCTAGGGTTGGCATACACTTCCAAGCAGTCGATGTATGCTTTAAAACTGTGTCTGATGGAGAACAGACAATTTTCTTGAAGCTTAAGGTGCACATAGGTTAAAAAGACTGTTTCGTTCAGAGTAGCGTGCCAGAAGTAAATGGGCAGTATTAAAAGTCCTGGATAAATAGAGCCAGCTTAGTCTATCTGAAAGGCAGGGTTAATTGCTTTGAAGAGATGCTGATCAGTGGGATGAGGGCTCTGCATATATATCAACAAATAAATCAATACAAGTTATCCTCTATCCTTATAAAAAGGGCAGTGTTAATGATAGATCGATTAACAAATAATATGCAAAGCGTCTGTTAATAAAGAGAATCAATAGCACGAATCATTATCAATTTGTATTTAACTTGTTTCATGCCCATTACCCACTATAGGTTGGGATTTGGGACATCCCTTTTCTGACCATTTTATTGGGCTGCCCCCTCCTGACCATTTAATACAAGCAGCGCTGTGCTGCCTAGGGGACAGAAAGTAGCTATTGTGCTATTTTACTAATCTGTTAAATGTTAGGTATTGTCAATTCAACTGTGACATATAGCTGTTTTACTAAAAAAATAAATCAGTTAAACAATGCACTATTATTATCTCGCTAACTGTGATTGACCACACGGCAGCAGGATGGGTCTTAGCACAAATGTCTTAACAAATTAGCATTTTCTTGGCAGCAAATTAGAATCAGGGAAAATAAACTGTAAAAATCACTTTTCAGTACAGATCGGTAAAAAAAAAAAGAGATTTTATATTGTTGCTAAATATTCAAAATATAACTTAATGAAAATCCTCAAAGGAAGCTTGATTCAAATTCAAATGAATAACTCATTAGTAATGTATTAAAATGTTTCTAGTATTAACCAATACGATACAAATACTAAACAATACTCTACCGACTCAAAATTAAAGTATTTACTAAACTATTGCTGTGTGAGAACAGTCAAATCTGCACCATTCTCATACCTATCACTTTAAGAACAATGATATTTTAAAGGGACACTATAGTCACCTGAACAACTTTAGCTTAATGAAGCAGTTTTGGTGTATAGAACATGCCCCTGCAGCCTCACTGCTCAATCCTCTGCCATTTAGGAGTTAAATCCCTTTGTTTATGAACCCTAGTCACACCTCCCTGCATGTGACTTGCACAGCCTTCCATAAACACTTCCTGTAAAGAGAGCCCTATTTAGGCTTTCTTTATTGCAAGTTCTGTTTAATTAAGATTTTCTTATCCCCTGCTATGTTAATAGCTTGCTAGACCCTACAAGAGCCTCCTGTATGTGATTAAAGTTCAATTTAGAGATTGAGATACAATTATTTAAGGTAAGTTACATCTGTTTGAAAGTGAAACCAGTTTTTTTTTTTCATGCAGGCTCTGTCAATCATAGCCTGGGGAGGTTTGGCTAGGGCTGCATAAATGACAGTGAATTGAGCAGTGAAATTGCAGGGGAATGATCTATACACTAAAACTGTTTTATTTGGCTAAAGTAATTTAGGTGACTATAGTGTTCCTTTAATACAGTTTTACGATGTTAGAAATGTTATACCATCATCAAATTATATTCTTTAAGAATCCTATTCCAAAATAGAAAGTCCCTGAATTACGAACCACAGAAATGAGTGGAACTGAAAAGGCTAAACAAACAAGCAGCCACGTCTAATATTTGCTATGTGTAGGTGTACTGGTTGTGTGTTTTCTAGTGAAATAAATATTCCCTTGTACTTTCCCTCATTCTATAGAAAATGTCCCTGCCTTATGCACTGTTCAAATTATTGGTTTACCAAGTGTATATATTGTGGGGCAACAATATAAAAAAAGATTAAATTAGTTAATAAATACATAATAGGGGAATCTAATCTACCTGTGTTAAATATTCTGTACATTGCTATGTTACACAATCTCAAAAGAAAACTGTGTGTATAACATACTGTGCTTTAATCTTTTCTTTATAACATTCCATTTTGTATTCTGTGAGCAAATGATGTTATATGCAATAAATTCTTTAATTGGACATTATTACCACACATCTGAGACTGGTTGCCAACATCTAGCTCCTCCAGATAATACAGATGGGACGGTTTCCCCGTTCTCTCCCAAGCAGTATATTACCTGAACGTCTCTGAAAAATCAATTAAGGTCATTCCGAGGTTGTTTTCAGAAGATGATTGAAAAAACAGAATACAGTGAAAAGAAATGCATTGAACTGATAATTACATTGAATGTTTTATGCATCAAAATGTCTCGAAGAACTAACTTTCGGTTATCTAGCACACAACTTATTAAAACCGTTTCTCTGTTTCATTTTTTATAATTTATATATAAGCCATTCTACTACAATACGTATAATTAAATTAAAGGACCACTATAGTGCCAGGAAAACATACTCGTTTTCCTGGCACTATAGGGTCTCTAGGTCCCCCCCACCCTCAGGATCCCCCTCCCGCCGGGCTCTAGGGAGTGGAAGGGGTTAAATCTTACCTGTTTTCCCCCGCCGGGCTCCCTCGGAGCTGGAGACTCTCCTCCTCCTTTTCGCCGTCATCAGCTGAAGGCGCATGTGCGGCAAGAGCCGTGCGCGCATGCAGCCAGTCCATAGGAAACCATTTTCAATGCTTTCCTATGGACACTGGCGTCTTCTCACTGTGAAAATCACAGTGAGAAGCGTGGAAGCGCCTCTAGCGGTTGTCAATGAGACAGCCGCTAGAGGTTGCATTAACCCTAATATAAACATAGCAGTTTCTTTGAAACTGCTATGTTTACAGCAGAAAGGGTTAATCTTACATGGACCTGGCACCCAGACCACTTTATTAAGCTGAAGTGGTCTGGGTACCTATAGTTGTCCTTTAATACTATACAAAGAAGATCTTAGCAGAATTGAAGGGAATTATTTGCCATGTGTCATATTCTAATGATTAGAACATTATTATGGGGGATTCCTATCTCCTTCAGGTTAGCTATAATTTCTACAATCAATAATCATCAATGTCTTCCTTTTCTTCATCGATGTTCCCTGCTTCTTTCAAACACACAATAATCAGTATTGTATTCAGTGAATGTACTCTCCTGTATTTTATCTCTATCTCTTTCATCCCCAAATTTATAGAATTTGTATTGTATTTCAATTTGTTTGTACCCAGATGACGTTCTACCTCACTTTTTGACCTACTTTGTTCTGGTTTCCAGTGTCTCCACTTTTAGCTGTCTTCTGAAGCTGCTATGAATGAAGTGATCAATGATTCGATCGCAGCTTAATCCAAAGGTCAATATTCTTGTTTGAGCTTTCTGACACTTTTACAGCCTCTCTTTATTCAAGACAAGCACATCAGTGAAATGCAGCATGCCTTCTAATAACATCAAAGAAGGCATCAACATTGAAGCACTTTTTAAAGAGGATGGCTCAAATGCCCTTCAAATATAGTTGACATAGCTATTTGGCTTCTCTTTTACATTTAGATACTAATATTTTTGGGAAGAAACAGGTATAAGCAACATTTATTATTGCTCCTTAATATAAAAAAATAAGTAAAACATTATAAAAAAAAGCAGTAAACAAACAACATAAACCACAATACGTGCTATTTCATATCAGGGATTCAGAGGAGAGGTGGAAAAAGTGGTGGAGCATTTCCACTTCAATGTGCTACAAAGATGTACCTTAGGGTGAACCAAGGTAATGTCAATCCCAATGGAGTTAAAAGATGCCCTCTATCAAGAGTTCCCTAGTGAGTAGGCAACTTGTGAAATGTGTCAGACAAATGATCACTCCTAATCATGATCAGCAAAGTATATAGCGATTTGTAACTATGATTGTAATACGTAACTTGGAAGGATGAACTCAGAACTGTTTCTTCTAAAGCTCTACTTTTTTAACAGTATAGCTGAGAAGTCTTGGAATTAGTAGCTAGAAGGCTGATATTCTGGTAAATATGTTTTATATCAGTAGCCAGTAAACTAACTTTGACAGCCTGTGTTTAGTGTATGGGCTTGAAGCTTGTGGATTTATGTTCAAGTTAGTCCACCTACGTAGGAGTGATTTGAAAGTGTACATCATGTTTCCATTAGGTAGAGGAGTAATTATGACAACAATGTTTTGTCACATTTTGGGTGTCTCTAAGCTTACTTTATGGGTTAGTTTTTGAAAAATTCTGACATGGCAATAAAATGTGCCAATGGTAGGGGCATTAAGGTTGGCTGAGAACGCGATTTGGCAGATGTGGCAACAGTTATATTTATAACTTATGCCAGGAGTCATGTCATGTAACAAAATAAAAAAATAGGAAAAGGCAAATGGGAAAAAAATGTTTTTAGGCATTTTTTCCAACCAAAAATGGTGATGAAGGAAGGTAGTCAGCAGCAAATAAAATCAGTTAAGCAGACAAGGGAGCACCTCCTTCAAAGTTCAGCTTTGGATCATGTTTCTTCTGAAGGTTCTCCTGAGGTCAAATAAAATTCTACATTTACGAAAAGTGTACAGTAGCTCCAAAGTCAAAATGCAACCAATAAGAAGGAGTGGGAACTGTGGTTGGTATTGCCATCCTGGGAAAATTGCACTCAACCTTAGAGGTATAAGAAGGTGTTTAGCTCCTTTAACCATGTATAGTGAAAAGTGAAAATGAGGAAACACATGCTGGGCCAGTGATAGACATTTATCAATGTGACTGCAGTTACATTTTAGGGCACTAGTCTGGTTAATTTCCATTTCTGTTTCATTTCCAAGTGATATGCAGTTCTCAGCCAGACATACATCCAATTGGATGAAAGCCAACAGAGATGAAGCGATTGGATTTCCAAATGACCAATTTGCAGTTTTCTCTCCAAACACACGATGTATCAAAACCATGGCTCCAGAATATGTTCTTCAAACCACAGCAACATTTAGCCTAATCTGCAGGTTCTACTTATGTTGTGTTTACCCTATGCTTAAAGGAAACACATCTGATTGTGATTTACTGAATTAATGTATATTATTTGTTTATTAGACTCTTTATTAAACTGTGACATAATCTATGGACAGGGCAGATTCACGTTGTAAATCATTAGTCTCTAAGGTTTAGCTTTGTTCTTGGTGGTGTAGTTTAATATCAACAGTGACGCAAATACTAAAATTACACAAGAGGTGAGGGGAAGTCAGATCCCACTTTCCAGGCTAGCGAAGATAAAGTAAAACTGTTAATCTCAAGGGATATATTTTCTCCTGTTGAGTATGTCAGGGCATAGCCTGTGGGTCCATTTATTACAGTGACTCACCGTGCGTCCTATCATGGTGTGCTGTTTATTCTCACTGAAGAATATTGCTGTTTAATTACATTTTGTTTCCATTGTTACTAATAGAACAGGAAGCATTATTCATGCAAGTGAGACTGAAAACAGTAACAGTATGGTCTTTTAGCCATCCAAGCATGCACCCATCCAAACATGAAGCTTTTCAAATTTCATTATTATTATTATCTTATATAATGGAAGGTGATATGCATGCTGCAAAGAACAATTTAATGGCAAATGAATACAATACGAAGTTATAATACCTTTTCTATTGAATGCTAGCAGAACGTTTACGTTTAGAAGGTCATATGAGCTCTCTCTAGGTTGATGTCTATAGACAGCCTATATAGTGGATCTGTTTCTGTTTTTCCTAATATACGCACCAGTGTAATATAATGCACTAGTATTAATTGTCTGCAGTACCTACACAAACATAGCATCACAAGTTTTAATTCCTATCACTTGGCTCAATATTACTCAGTAAGATCAAATAATTATCACTGAGTGTTTTTAAAAAAAAATTACTTATTTGTTTACTAATAACATTCGTAACGACATGGTGGAAAATAGTGGGGAAAATATTTAAATCTTTATATGAAAAGAAAATTCACAGAGCACTCTGTAGGTTCGTAATCAAGGCCATCTACGGGCTAATGGAGCTCCAAGCTAGGGATCCTACAAGTATCACAATTACAGCAAACAATAGTAGCAAACCAAAAAGAAACTGGGTAGCACTATCTGCCTATAGAGGAATGTTATTATGGAAAGACGATGTATGATTACGGCTTCAAAGCTAAAACGTTGCACAAGTGTGACATCCTTCCACAATAAAATATCCTCTATAAATACATCCTTATATGTCCTACCTGCTTAGATAATATGATACTATCATATAATTATTATTATTACTTGTCAGGGTTATCCAAACAAATTCCTTAGTGCACAAAATAGTTAGCAGCAGGTATATATATATGAAATATGAATGGCAAGCATACAGTTATAAACTCACATTTTTCTGAGCCTTTAATGTACATTCAATTAATCAACATGGATTAATATACTCATAAACTGCTCACAGCACATCACGTTTCCTTATATTGTCTTGGCTGAATCGGCTGAGAGGTATTGTGCTGTGAATTGATGTCATTGTGTATATCCATGATCCTGTACTTTTGTGACTCTATGGTGGACATCAATAAGTAAAATATTACACAATGTGTGTTTAATAAATGCTTTTAACTGTGCCATAATTTGGTGTATCCCACTTTTGCTTTATTATTTTTGAAGAAGTACTGGGCTACTGGTAATCCAAGAAGAACAGAGGCGCAATGTAAAAGAGTATATTACTACAAACTGTTTAATCGAGCCAATATCTGAGGCTCAGAAGAATGTGAGTATCCCTGTATGCATGTTGTTCATTTTTATAAATACAGGTATATTGCTCTATGACATTTTATATTTAGCAAATTGCATCATGTGGTTTGTTCACTTTTTACATCTCTTTTGTTCTATTGTGTTGGTGGGCATTTGGGTAACTTAACCTTTAGCTGTACAATTGTTTCACTACACTATAGTCTTTGCTGTTTTCCACATTATTGCCATTAGCACTACATTTTTATTTTGTTGGAACATCTATTCAGTCAGTCACAGAGGAATGGATTAAAAGATCTACTTGCATCAATATCAATGATGCATCTCAAGAAGGCCACCACGATGGATGTCAGGGCAGTGGGTTGGAAGACTGCATGGGATCTGGTTAGTCTATTCAATATATCATAAATATAAAACACAATGTTTAGATGAAATCAGAAGGACGTAAAGTGGGACTTTTATAATTGAAATGTAAGAGTCTCTGTAAGGTACAAAAACATTAAAATCTAAATACACAAATTCGTATTTCCAGTTTAATGTATTTACTCATTACAGTGCAGTGTAATGGAATTGCTGTAAGGAACGGGCATGTTTGGCATGGCACAAACTGTCTATTGATAAGAGAAAAACCCAATAATTAATGCATGACCTTGCAAATATAGGCATTAATGTAATATTTTTAGATTAAGTTTTTAAATGAATATTTTCAAAATATTAAACTATCTAGAAAATATCGCATAAATATATAAAAATATATAAATATGCAAAAACTAAATCTAAATATTCTATAATTTTAAGAACGTATTCCAAAATATTAAAGCAAGGCCATAGTGTCTACCTTATCATGCAACAAACTCAGACTTGTATAATCCATCATTAACTAGCGCAGGTTTTCCACATCTATTAGGGGGGAGAGATTAAATAAATGGAAATCGACAAGTGACAATTTTGATGTTAGCGTTCCTCCTTTGCTAATTAGTATGGACCTCGTTGCCTTCTATTTGTCAAAACTTCCCTGTTGCAGATTTTTGTATGTTTCATTCAAAACTGTACAGCATTCATGGAAGTTTGTGAACTTTCAGTCGGTGAAAAAGGAGTTCGCATATTTTTTTTAATAATAGATGCAATGTTTTTGGAATCGTCTCTAATCTCCCTCTTGGCAGACTTTCAGTGGCACCTGCATCGGACTGTTAAAGAGAAAACTAACAAAGACACCGCACATCCTGTAATTTCTGTGAGCTGTCTGAATTCATAAAGTACATCTAAAATGTATGAAGCCAGGGTTTTTCAAAACTGTTCCACATTACTGTCCTCTAGAATAACAAAAATCGGTTGAATTAGTCACAATGCTTCATGATTTTTTTATTGTTATTTTATACGTGTGCAAAACAAGCTTTAAATACACCACACAGGAGACGTTTATCTGGAAGTCAGCATACTGTTCTATAAATATTTTTCATCATCTGTTCAGAGACTAGAATAGGAGTCCCTGGAACCACAATCTTGTAGCTGCTAGACTAACAATATATTTTGCCATTAACCATATGATGACATTAAAGTGAAGTTTGTGAAATTAAGGAGCCCTCTAAGCATTCACTTTCACAGACTCACCCCTTTGGACAGCATCAGTGATGCAAGTTGAATTACCATCCCGTTTAACACGGCCCATCCTTGTCCCTATTTACATATCTCACCATGTTGGGAGGGATGACTTAAAGGGACACTATAGCTTACTGTAGTGGTTCTGGTGTCCATAGCATGGCCCTGAAGGCTTTGCCATGTAAACACTGTCTTTTTAGAAGAAAAGTCAGTGTTTACAGCGCTGCCTAGTAACACCTCCAGGGGCAGTGACTCAGACAATAAAATGAATCAGTGCAGCAGTAAAGATTAGAAGAATACTAAAGTATACTAGAAGCATATTAGAATATTAGAGCCCCAAAAGGATCTAGGAGTGGAGAGCGTATAAAATATGATCAGCTACAAAGAAGCCCTGTAAACGCTGCTGCAGTAAAAAGCTGTCTCACAGAGATTTATATTACCAGTACTAAAGTCTGGTTCTGAACAACACAAATGCTACCATTTTATCATTGTGAGGTCTCATACATTTCCAGGGGTCATTCACAGTGTCAACCAAACCCTTTAGAAAGAGTTTTACAAATCATGGAGAATAAGTCTCTTTAGTATGTTACCGTCCAAGATGGCTGCCAAGCTCCTGTAATTTTATAGTCTTTATGCTGTCTGTAAAAAACTAGATGAATGGATGTTTAATGTAGAATCTTCTTAATTTCTTCTTGTCTTCAGTTGATTGATATATATACGTCTTTTGTATATATATTCTTGGGCCAAATGCTCGCCACAATAATATATGTCTATATTATTGAAAAGTAGTAATACGCAATCTGACTTACGGTTTCTTCAGGTTTATTCTTAGTTACGGATACATAAAACAACAAATGATGTTACAGGATAATGGACATTCAACAGCAGATGGTAATTGCTGTACTTCTGATGGGAGAGTTACATCGTTGTACAGAGCCAAGAGCCAAGCCAAGACAAGACTGAGAGACCTCGTGTCCCTCTGTTACTATATAGAAGTGCTAATACTAACGTCAGCATTTAACTCTAGCCATATAAGGACAAAACCCCCGAATCCACATTCCAGAGCTCTCGGACAAAGAAAGCCTTGTGACTTATTGATACCATCTGTTACTTATGTCAATCCACACATCCATATATATAATCAATAGAAACATAGAATATGCAATATTCTACATTCCCTCTGTTTATGGTTTGTTTTAAAACCATAACACAATGTCACTAACCTGTCCATTCATACATCACTTGTATCACATTCATTGAGCATAGAACAAGATGTAGTCACAACTTTCTATTATATGAGAGTTCTTAGAAGGTCGAGTTTCTATCCCTCATACTGCTTACTTTACTTCAAAACTCCCTCTGTTTCAGCTATGTATTGATATCCATATCCATATTACATCATAACTACTTGAACATAATATATACATATATATAACAATAATAAATGAATAAAATATTTACAAATGTTGATCCAATAAACAATAAAGCAATCAGAAAGATCTACCTGCTCAGGCACAATCATGTCTTTGTAGACAACAAAATCAAGATCGTAACTTTCTAAATAATAATAACTGTGTTTCACTATCATATTCCTACAGACTCATATAGCATAGTATTTTCATTCTCAATACCTGATATTACTTGAGTACTAATACATGTATTACTATAATATACGTCCAATTATATTTCCATGAATCATATGGTTTCTAGCAACCTTAAAATCTTTAGGTCATTTGTATTCATGAATTACATTCCAATACCATTAATACCACCTAGTGGTGATTGTATCAGTACTTTACAATCATAGTATTTAATTTGTATATTCAGTAGGCTCTCACTACCTGAAATATACCAACACTACTTATAAGACTCATTCAAAGGATGTGTTATCAACCATGAAGTTCTATAATAATTCTTTAAATAATGTTCATGGTGTTGACAATACTTATTGTCCTAGAAATTCTCCACCCAGAAATCTTTCTATCATAGATTTGTTTTTGTTTACATAATTATAATTTTCACTAAAATTCCACCTTGTAGTAACAAACTTTTCATTCAATCGGAGAATGGTTTACTTTAAAAGAACTTGGAAAGAATACTTTAAATTAATTATCATCACTCTCCTCATTAGCTTCGTGATGACTTATTAATGTAATACATCTCAAAAGCAGGATTGTCCTAATGTTCTGTCCAATCCATATTCCTTAGTACACTTCAACTGACTAAAATAAAATAAACAAAAATAAACTTGGGGTCATACTGCCCAGAAACTCTTATTCCTAGTCTGTGTCTAACAAACTCAGGGAAATCATAAAACAACTTATAACAACTTATTCAATTCATTGGATACCATCATATCCAGAAACATATTCTCCCTAGTCCATACCTTTATAGACTTAGGTCAAATATAATTGTGTACTATACTCTTTCCATTCAATTCAATTCCTCTTGGATCTCTGAACTCTTATATGTATATAATTACTTAATATTAATCAATATAAATTATCCTTCCTTAGTTTTCTTCCTTATGTTACCATTGTTTGTTTTACTTCACCTCGATATAATTTAGGAATATATATTTATGTTAGTGTCAATCTTTTATTTCTTTGTAAGTCTGTTAATCTTCTGTATCGAATGAACTCTGTAGAATCTTCCATCACAGTTTGCAGATCAGATGAAAAGTCTCTTTCCAACAGTCGATGTCCAGTTGTCTGAAGGAATGCTTTCCTGATTTATTGCCACATGGATCTGTCACGCTTTACCTACATTAAAACAAATAACATGTGCAGCATCAATACAATGGCTTACAATGTTTATATCTCATTATTATTACACAGTTTAACATTGAATTACATGGACTACACAACATACTAATTTCTGCTCATGAGATCTACCATCTAGTGGTCATTGCATTTATGCCATGTGATGTATAATCTTTAAATTTCCTTTTATATTAAAATCTTTCTGAACATTTTATTAATCATACCTTATTAATCATACCCCCCTTTTAAACTGTTTAATAATCTGGAGGTATAACCTAATCACATATCAGATGTTACAACAAAATATTGTTTTCCACTATACTTTAGCTATAGTAGCCATTTTGTCTTAACACTGGCACCATTTTGTCACATGAAACAAACTACAAAAACATATATTGTTTCCTTCATCAAATGTATTTGTAAATCTAGGTTTTATTCTATCAAAACTTTTGTCTTCTATGTAGTCAAAATATATGTATGTGTAGGCTTTGCAAAATATAGTAATCCATTATCAGTCATGACATTAAAATCTCATTCTCATGAATTAAATCAAAGATTTTAAATCAACCTCAGAAGTAACATTGTTTTTTCTTCTGTAAAATGATTGGAGTTACTGTATAATCGCATACACCCAATATAACATTGCATGTTCCTAACTGCTACATTAGTGTATTTCATTCTGTCATATTTGCAAACTTGATGTAATTTTTTATTTCAATTAATTAACCTAATACTTTCTTATAACACACATAAAACAATGAAAAAACAGTTCAAACTAACAATTCATTATAACAACAAACTAACCTAGATCTCTATTCTTGGCTGTTCTTAATTCTGGAATCAGCCTGTGTACATCTGTTGGCACACATATCCATGCTCATTCCCTAAACTGATATTTCTTGAAGTTATCTGATTCTTATAACTTTCTGTGTTATACTGCATTGCTTGTCTGTCTCCTAATTTCAATTTAGCTAAAATTGCTTTTATTTGTCTGATTATAAGTTTACAATGAAAGGCTTTAATTGATTTATCTCCACATGTATTTTCTCTGTCAAAATTTTCAATCAACAAATTTAATTTCTCATTTGCTTTTGATTTGATATCTCGGATAAAATATCTGCAAGATCTTAAATAATGTTGTTTATTGCACCAAAAACAAATAACTTTAGGAGTTATATTCTGCCTTTGATTTGAACAAATTGGGAGGGGCTCAGCTGTCTGTATCACTCTTTTACACTCTGTCCGAGAAGAAGAAGGAGGAGGGCTGTAAAATCTGCACTTCTTTCTCTGCCTAATTCCACAAGTCATTTTAACCCCTTCATTCTTGGTTTCCCTCCTTAAGTTATCCAAGAACAAAGCTACTTCTGTCAAAGTGCTTTTTTCTCTAGCTACCACAATTGCAGTTGGATCTAGATCTTGAAATGTTTTCACAAATTCATTAATTAACTGATTTTCATAAAAATCAGCAACAAGTCTATATGCACTTTCAAATTTTACAAGAAAACTAAATATATCCTCCCCTTTGTGTGGTTTTAGTTTTTCCAACATTTCAGTATCTGCAAAATCATTCCCTGTTGTTAATTTTATTAATTGTGTTAATCTGTCTTGCTTATTTCCATATATTATTTCATCATTGTCCTCACATTTTACAGGCGCGGTCAGCCTACATGCCATTTGAGTCGGCAGCCATATTTGAAATAGTCTATTCCTTTGTTCGTCATTTAGGCTGTATTTGTCCACATTTGACTCAAACATTTCAGCATTAGTAAATGCATCCACTGACGTGTCATAAACTGGAATACATTTCACAATTTACATTAATTGTTCATGGATTTTCAAATTAAGTTTTGCAGTTCTGTCTTGAAATTTACATTTCTGCAAATCACTCTGTGAGGATACATTTTCAGTATCTGTTAGTTCTGGGATTAGATTCTGTGCCTGTATTTTTCTGGTATTAACACACACTAGGTTAACTTCATTTCTAAGCTGGCAAATAAGATCATTTCTTAGTTCAACTCTATCCTCTAATTCACAGACTTTTTCTGACAATGTGCTCTCTGTTACTTTGTTACACTGTTCATTTAAATCTGATTTGTCTTCTGTTAACCCATTCAAATCTACTTCTTTTTCTGATGATTCTAAATTTTCTTGACCAGCATCTCGTTTACAAATCAATGCATTGTAAGTACAGACTAGTTTCATAAAATTTCTGATCTTTTGTTTTTTCTTATTAACAAACAATTTCTTGTCAATTTCAGTATTGGCAATTTCACATTGTGTGTATAAAGATCGCCACAATACAGCATCTGAATAGCTGCTATTAAATGCAAACTGCAATTTACTTTTCTCTGCAATATCATTTATGAATTCCATGTTACTCACCAGATCAGTTATCTCTGTCTATTTCGTTGCTTCATCCACACAGCTGCGCAGTTCTTGGATCTGGAAATTTGCCAATCTCTGCCACGTGCTTGCTTCTAGAATTCACGTTGTATCTTGTGCTTTTTGTCTCAGTTGTAGAAAATAGTCTTGTACAGTCTTTGATTTGAAAACTTTCTTTTTCTTACAAACCACAGTTCTTCTATGCTAATCTAGATTCTTTTTTTCTCTTCAAGTTTGTTTTCCCAGTTCCAAAATAGCTTTGTAACTCGATTCTTCTCTCTCCCCCCTTGAAGTGGGAACAAAACTTGAATAGAAGACTGGCTGGCTAGCCAATGTAAAAAAACTAGATGAATGGATGTTCATGTAGAATCTTCTTAATTTCTTCTTGTCTTCAGTTGATTGATATATATACTTCTTTTGTATATATATTCTTGGGCCAAATGCTCGCCACAATAATATATGTCTATATTATTGAAAAGTAGTAATACGCAATCTGACTTACGGTTTCTTCAGGTTTATTCTTAGTTACGGATACATAAAACAACAAATGATGTTACAGGATAATGGACATTCAACAGCAGATGGTAATTGCTGTACTTCTGATGGGAGAGTTACATCGTTGTACAGAGCCAAGAGCTAAGCCAAGACAAGACTGAGAGACCTCGTGTCCCTCTGTTACTATATAGAAGTGCTAATACTAACGTCAGCATTTAACTCTAGCCATATAAGGACAAAACCCCCGAATCCACATTCCAGAGCTCTCGGACAAAGAAAGCCTTGTGACTTATTGATACCATCTGTTACTTATGTCAATCCACACATCCATATATATAATCAATAGAAACATAGAATATGCAATATTCTACACTGTCAGAACTACAATAAATTCTGAAAGTAAATGTTTTCTTCTGAATATACACTGATCAGCCATTACATCAAAGCCACCTGTCTAATATTGTGTAGGTCGCTCTTGTGCAGCCAAACAGCTCTGATGCGTCACATCATGGACTCCACAATATCTCTGGACGTGTCCTGTAGTATCTGACACCAATACATTAGCATTAAATCCGGGAATGTTAGGGGTTACTTGAGGACTGGGTTGGGAACCACTGCCCTAGCATATCCTGCTACCATTCCCCAGGTAAACAATGCACATGCACCTATCTAAAATAATCAGATAGGTAACCTTCATCCATTGCTCAATGGTCCAGTTCTAAAATCCAAGTCTCCATTGAAGGCACTTTTGGTGATGGACAGGGGTCATCACGGACATTCTGTTTGGTCTGCAACTATACAGCAAGGTGCAATGCACTATGTCTATCATGGCCAGCATTTTTAAGCAATTTGAGCCACAGTAGCTCGTCTGTGTGATTAGACCAAACTTCTCATGTGCATCAATGCGTTCACATGTGCATCAATGAGCCATGGGCGCCCATGGCCCAGATGTTGGTTCAGTGGTTTTCCTTCCTTGCAGCACTTTTGGTATGTACTAACCACTGCATACCAGGAACACCAAACAAGACTTGCCGTTTTGGATGTGCCCCTGACACGGTCATCAAGCAATCACTATTTGGCCCTGCATAGGGATTTGGGATAGTGCCCAAGTAACTATATTCTTTGGTTACTATTTGGTCCTTGTCAAAGTCCCTCAGATCTATATTCTGTCCATATTTCCTGCTTCCAACATGTGAAATTCAAGAACTGACTGTTTACTTGCTGCGTAATATATTCCACCCCGTGACAGGTGCCATTGTAACAATATAATCAATGTTATTCATTTCACCTGTCAGTGGTTTTAATGTTGTGGTTGACCAGTGGACTTGCATTATATTGTGATTTTTTTTGAAAGTATGTGAGATAAAGGACACCAGGCAACTACTATTACACCATGCATGTACGTTTTCAAACACACCTATCATGCACACTGAATGCCTTTCCATTAGTTTTCCTTAGGAAGTGTAAACAGTGTGAATCTAGGCAAAAAGTGGTTATCATACCAAATACGCAGACTAAACAGAGTACGCTATTGCATTCCATCCAAAAATATCCCAATACCTGAAACCTGAAAAGCACATCTAAAAGCCAAGCACAAACACTTCAACCTTTGCAACATCAAGTTAACCAGTGACTCACATGAAGATGTCTCCATGCACAATGGTAATGCACTTCTTGGAGTTACAGGGTGAAAAAAACTCACCATTATATTATTATATTATTATTAGTGATGTCCCGAACGGTTCGCGAACGGTTCGCACGAACGGTTCGCCACGGACTCATCATTGAGTAAACTTTGACCCTGTACCTCACAGTCAGCAGACACATTCCGGCCAATCAGCAGCAGACCCTCCCTCCCAGACCCTCCCACCTCCTGGACAGCATCCATTTTACATTCATTGTGAAGCTGCATTCTTAGTGAGCTGTCCAGAAGGTGGGAGGGTCTGGGAGGGAGGGTCTGCTGCTGATTGGCTGGAATGTGTCTGCTGACTGTGAGGTACAGGGTCAAAGTTTACTCAATGATGAGTCCATGGCGAACCGTTCGCGAACCGTTCGGCGAACCGCTCGGGACATCACTAATTATTATTATTATTATGAGAATGTCAATCGTCATACGTAGTGGATGTTTGATCTCAATTAATTGAATATCATTATATTAAAAATGGAATATTACACGGCCAGTTGTATTCCTTCAATTTAGAATCAAGTCCTGGAATCATTAAACCATTTATGCTCCTGAGGGTAAGGCAATGCATTGTGAATATTTTAGATTCTCCATGGTGCACAAATGGTTAAACAATTTGTTATATTATTGCAATGGTACATATCGTATTATTTATTTGCTCTGATATATTGTACCCTCTAGCAAATGCTTGGCAACTAAGTGTGAGCAATCTTGTTGCAATAAATAATTAAATCAATAAGATTACTTTTCTCTGAATATTAAAGCTGATGCCCCAGCTTCACCTGCTAAATACTTACTGTCCAAATCTCTGCCTGAATTATGCATTAAAGCAATTTATTTCTGAGCGATGGCAAGGTTTGAAGAAAAAGATGATATCCCCTGCAAATGTGAACTGGGAGTGCTGGGTTTAATATACAGTGCTGTGAATGCAGCTCATCCTTGAAGGGTATAAGTGACATTTGGTTACAAAGGTGTATTGATGTACTATTCCTTGCAGCATCTGCAGTAACAAATAATCCGGTGTTGATCAATGCTCACAGACTTACTCTTTCGATGTATCCTCAGGATGAATGCTGTTAGCATGGCTACTAGGGATGATCTGAGGGAAAGGTTCATAATAGGACAAAAAATAAATGTCGATGAAATACACTTAGACAACAGACAAAAACCTCCACAACTTGATATAATGCAAGCCTATATAAATGTAGCGTGGTTTATTAAAAAACTATATTGGTGTAGCATGGGATAATGCAAGCCTGTGTCAGTGTACCATGGGATAATGCCAGCCTGTATCAGTGTACCATGGGATAATGCAAACCTGTATCAGTGTACCATGGGATAATGCAAGCCTGTGTCAGTGTACCATGGGATAATGCAAACCTGTATCAGTGTACCATGGGATAATGCAAGCCTGTGTCAGTGTACCATGGGATAATGCAAGCCTGTATCAGTGTACCATGGGATAATGCAAGCCTGTGTCAGTGTACCATGGGATAATGCAAACCTGTATCAGTGTACCATGGGATAATGCAAGCCTGTGTCAGTGTACCATGGGATAATGCCAGCCTGTGTCAGTGTACCATGGGATAATGCAAACCTGTATCAGTGTACCATGGGATAATGCAAGCCTGTGTCAGTGTACCATGGGATAATGCAAGCCTGTGTCAGTGTACCATGGGATAATACAAGCCTGTGTCAGTGTACCATGGGATAATGCCAGCCTGTGTCAGTGTAACATGGGATAATGCAAGCCTGTGTCAGTGTACCATGGGATAATGCCAGCCTGTATCAGTGTGCCATGGGATAATGCAAGCCTGTATCAGTGTACCATGGGATAATGCCAGCCTGTGTCAGTGTACCATGGGATAATGCAAGCCTGTGTCAGTGTACCATGGGATAATGCAAACCTGTATCAGTGTACCATGGGATAATGCAAGCCTGTGTCAGTGTACCATGGGATAATGCAAACCTGTGTCAGTGTACCATGGGATAATGCAAGCCTGTGTCAGTGTACCATGGGACAACAACCCTGTGTCAGTGTACCATGGGATAATGCAAACCTGTATCAGTGTACCATGGGATAATGCAAGCCTGTGTCAGTGTACCATGGGATAATGCAAGCCTGTATCAGTGTACCGTAAGGGATAATGCAAGAAGCCTATGTCAGTGTACCATGGGATAATGCAAACCTGTATCCCAGTGTACCATGGGATAATGCAAGCCTGTGTCAGTGTACCATGGGATAATGCAAACCTGTATCAGTGTACCATGGGATAATGCAAGCCTGTGTCCAGTGTACCATGGGATAATGCCAGCCTGTGTCCAGTGTACCATGGGATAATGCAAACCTGTATCAGTGTACCATGGGATAATGCAAGCCTGTGTCAGTGTACCATGGGATAATACAAGCCTGTGTCAGTGTACCATGGAATAATACAAGCCTGTGTCAGTGTACCATGGGATAATGCCAGCCTGTGTCAGTGTAACATGGGATAATGCAAGCCTGTGTCAGTGTACCATGGGATAATGCCAGCCTGTGTCAGTGTAACATGGGATAATGCAAGCCTGTGTCAGTGTACCATGGATAATGCAGCCTGTGTCAGTGTACCATGGGATAATGCCAGCCTGTGTCAGTGTACCATGGGATAATGCAAGCCTGTGTCAGTGTACCATGGGATAATGCAAACCTGTATCAGTGTACCATGGGATAATGCAAGCCTGTGTCAGTGTACCATGGGATAATGCAAGCCTGTGTCAGTGTACCATGGGATAATACAAGCCTGTGTCAGTGTACCATGGGATAATGCCAGCCTGTGTCAGTGTAACATGGGATAATGCAAGCCTGTGTCAGTGTACCATGGGATAATGCCAGCCTGTATCAGTGTGCCATGGGATAATGCAAGCCTGTATCAGTGTACCATGGGATAATGCCAGCCTGTGTCAGTGTACCATGGGATAATACAAGCCTGTGTCAGTGTACCATGGGATAATGCCAGCCTGTGTCAGTGTACCATGGGATAATGCAAGCCTGTGTCAGTGTACCATGGGATAATGCCAGCCTGTGTCAGTGTACCATGGGATAATGCAAGCCTGTGTCAGTGTACCATGGGATAATGCAAGCCTGTGTCAGTGTACCATGGGATAATGCAAACCTGTATCAGTGTACCATGGGATAATGCAAACCATGCAGTGTACCATGGGATAATGCAAGCCTGTGTCAGTGTACCATGGGATAATGCAAGCCTGTGTCAGTGTACCATGGGATAATACAAGTTTATATACGAGTAGCATGGGATAATGCAGGCCTGTGTCAGTGTACCATAGGATAATGCAAGCCTGTGTCAGTGTGCCATGGGATAATACAAAATATACACATAGGTTGCTGTGCAGTGTGCGCTTATAAATATAGTTAGGTTTAGAAAGCAGCTACACACTCTAGTGGGTGCTCTCTTATCCCCACCAAATATGATATAAAACCAGAGTGAATCTAGTGTAGTCTGGATATGATGTCCAGGCTATACTGTTCAAATGAGTGGAGCATTATAAATATACACTTACCCTAAAATAGGGTTAAAGGCACAGCTGTGTATGGATACATATACAGCAAACAAGAAAATAAAACACACTATAGTGTAAATCTGCGGATGATAATATGTTGGAGTGAAATTTTAAATAGTTAAACTCACATGGATAAGAGCCTCAGGAAGACAGGCTCGAATCATATACACGTTAGTGCCTTTTGAGGGCACTGGACCCTTTTGTCCAGATTGGTCTCCTCAGGAAAAGAAACAAGAAGGGAGACTTCCTAGTGTATTACGTTTTAACAATAATGCAAATCACAGTGGTTATGGTAGTGCTCACCTTTTTCTGAGCCAATGAGAACCTGGCTCTGGATGATAGGCTTGGGTCCCTCTATAGTGGGGAACATGCCCTTCTTTAGCAGCAGAGAGAAGTAGAAAGCCAATAGGACTTAGTATTAAAAATCTAATTTATTTAAACTTGAATTTAAATTAAAATAAAATAAAACAATTATATAAAACAAGTAAAATAGAATGTCCCACTATGTGGCTTTTAAATCCAAATCCGAAAAGTAAAAAAGAGCAAAGAAAAAACAAACAAAAATAAACTAATTATATTTTACACATTTCTTGCCAAATTTTTTATTCCTATATAAATCTGCTTTCCTTTACTAACACCATACCCACCCCAATTGATTTATATTTCATTTATTTTCTTCTTACTTTGCATGAAGTTATGTGCAACATCTGTTAGCAAATTTCTCTATTTTTAACGGTGGTTTCACAAGTTTTCTACCTGCTATTGCAGGTCAAAAAGGTTAAACCAGTTCTATTTTTGTCTTGCAATCATTTCTACAGAATTGAATCATAGGGGTTTTGGGATGTAGTTAATATACATGAGAGCGTTCTCTGGGTACCCATCAATCTGCTGTCCGTAGGAAAGATTTATAAAGAAGTACATTGCAGTTCCAGACCATTCTGTGCTGTCGTTGGGATAAGCACGCTTGTTCTGCTGGGATTGCTTGAGAAGTGACAGATTAGAGTAGCGCTGAGCTGGTTTACTGCCAGGAAGGTTATGTATTTTTAAAAGGCCCATCATTCTCACGTCAGCAGAATAGAGCTAATGTATATCTGTCATTTCTTGTATGACATAAACCTTGTAAATTGAGCAGATAAATTGCTTATGGTCATTTTGAATCAGCTATCTGTAGGAACCCATCAGAACGAACCTCTCCGAACCTCTCACGTAAAAGTTTACGGAACAGTTTTTCACTGGATTTCTCTTGATTTTGAGCAAAGGTTTTATCCACAAAGACATCCTGGTCTTGGATCAGAAAATAGTCTTGGGCCCTGTCTGGCGGTGGTTGGCTATAGTTAAGGGTTCAGGACACCCTAAGATCTGGCTGCAATGAACTGTACTGTGCATGTAAAAAAGTGATAGCTTTAGACATATATGTTAAAGATGGTGTAGATGGAAATCAGGATTTAGTTAAAGAAACGATGTGGCAAATTCATCATGATAATATGGAGTAACAAGATTAAGTGAAAATTTCAGAAGTCAGATGCTGTCTGTGGGGTAGCTGAGATTGGCGATGGAGGCAACTTCAGAGTTAAACCATTAAAAACTGTTTAACCCCTGGAGGTAAGTTTTCTCCAGGGGCACTCCTAGAACCATAAAACCATAAGTCATCCTAACAACTTAATTTAGACTGTCGCTTTAAATATGAAGGGCACTTTAAATGTCACCTTAGTGTAATGACTAATTGAATACATGGTTATACAGGAATGCTGTGTTTTATATTTGATTCGGCACAAGTTGAATGGTTTAATTAGCTCACAAAGTGAAATGTGTTAGCACTTATGAATTACAAGTCTACATAGGGAATATTTTTTATAAACAAATCCAATTTTGTTGATATTTATGAATATTGTCTCTACAACTGTGTTGTTATTTCATTTTTTTTACCATTTCAAAAAGTATATTTTAAAAACTAGGATACTTTGTGGGTTTGTAATTTTTGCAAAGTTGTTTCTGCAATAAAGGGACTATTTCATACACACAACATACTGGAGTTTAACTCATTAGCATGAGTCTTTTGGTAATAATTTCCCTTTAAAACAATGTGTGGGCAAGTATATGTAAACATATTGAAGCAGTGGCAGAGCTACTGCCAGATCAGCTGCACCAGGGCCCGTCAGCTCAAGGGGTCCATCGGGTGACCCATTCCCTCAGGGCCATCCGATGGACATCTTTGATCGGGGACCTGATTAGGTGCTGCCACCCTTTAGAACATGGTCTGTGCAAAGCCACTGTTAGGAGAAACTGAATACAAGTAACTTTATTCCAGCTTACCAATGAGCTGTGCAGAGGAGAGGACCAGAGGGATACTGAGTGCCACCAGGAAAAATGGAAAGCAGTCTCCTACCACACTCAGCCAGATGACACTGAACCTCAGGGAAGCCATCCTCCTGCACCAAAAAGGTATAGAAGCAGGAGAGTGATGACGTAGAGATGCACGGAGTGTAGCTGCGCATCACGGGTGAAGGCTGGGGAACAGGAGCCACGATCCACAAGCTGCACCACGCCAAAAAAAACCACTGTGAATTTGGCCAAAAAGTTAAATGGCTGGGAAGTACTAATTTATCTCACCAAGCATCGATGAAACACAGATGAACATGGGAGAAGTCTCGGAACAAAACTGCAATCTGAAAACAAAAACAACGTGTGGAGCCAGGAGGAGAAACGGCAACCGTTAATCTAAAGAGGAAAGATGGGAAAATCTGGAGCTGATATTGGAGCTGTAACACGCATCAAATAAGAGGCATAAAAGGAGTTGTGAGTAACTACAATACCTCACTATTATTACCCAAAACACAGTACATATATTAGGCTATTTTGATGTTAGCAGTCAATCAGAAAACACCTGAGAGATTATGGTCTGTGAGCAGATAGCAAACCAAACCTAATACCAGCTACAAACGTCTGTATATTGTGACCTTAAAAGTAAAAATAGCTTTTAAAGATCCTCGGTACACTGGGCACCTTTATTGAAGATACACTAAAGATCATCAGGGGGAACAACAAGTAACCAACAAAAGAAGGGTTTGGACAACCCCCCAATGGTCCAAGGGAGCATACTTTTAGAGTCATATGACGGTATGACTCTAGTCTTGTGAGTTTAACTATTCTTACCTTTTATATGCTATACATTGTATAGATATACTACGCTATTTGCATATATTTTATTTTTCAGATTGTTCAAGATACCACACAGCTCCACCTATAACTCTGTATGTATTGTATTATGTTTTTAGTGATGTAAGGGATACCACTTTTTAGGTGTTTTAGAGCTATTTATCTGTCCTTCACAGCGTGTATATTATTGTTTTCTATTACAGTACATATATTGGTTAATATAAAAAGGTACAGATTTGCAACATACAATGGTTCCTGGTGCATGGCACATATAACCTGGGACACATACAAGTATATTGATTGCATTTGTTTGCTGTCTAATGTATAAATGAACCTCCTAAGGGGAGTTTGAGATATTATATTAATACCTTCTGTAAAAAGAAAAGGAGGATAATTAATTGGGCAGGTGAGGGAGAAACAACTCAGAATAAAACGTGCAGCTTTAAAACTGTGGAAAAGAAAGGACTTCAGGTGTGTTACACAGGAAGAGAGATGCCCTAAAAATTATAACCTGCAAGCCTATCAAATTGCAAATACTTTAGTTATACAAGATTAAGATCTAAACAGGAAGGAATCCAGTTAGGATATCCTAATCAACTGGGCTGCGGAGGGAGAAATAGCTCAGAACTAAAGGTGCATTGTTAAACCTGTGAAAGGAACAGAAACCAGGAGTGCTACACGTGAAAAGTGATGCCGTAAAAATTATAAATATTGGATATCAGATCAAATATTCCAGATTAGCAGTTTGGTTCTTGGAAAGATCGATAAGATTTAAAGAAAATAAATCAAGGGTGATATACAGGAAAAGAGATGCCTAAAGGTTGCAAGTCCAATTAAGCTCAAACATACATTAGCTTTACAAGGCTAAGATGTGAATAAGAAGAAAATCCAATGAGGACATTTTAAAAATCTGGGCAATCACGCAAGAATCAGCTTAGTAGAGGAAGTGCACCTCTAACCATGATAAAAGAAAAATAATGAAATACATTATAAAGGAAAAAAAGAGATCAAAAAGAGATAAAGGAGTAAGTTATAATTGTTAATGCCATTAATTCTAATAAGATTGAACAGAGATTGATAACATATATGGCACCTGTCTAGTATTTAGGATAGATACATACAAAGTCAGCCTATGCTTGACACATAAGTTGAAATTTCTCCCGAAGTGGTGATATATAGATTTCATCACTATTTAGGAAGTAACCCATTTAAGCAGACATTTGGAGTTTGCCTTTTTGATTACCTCGTTGTATTCATACTATAAAAATGTCTACGAAGAAGAGCACACAAGAAACTAAACAACTACATTTAAGAAAGGATAAAAAACAAGAACAGAAATCAGAAAAAAGACTCTCCAATTTCTTCACAGCAGTGGATTCTAAGCTGGACAGAGATACATCGGTAATGGGAGAAAATAATACTCAAGTACAAGACGGAGAAGACCTTGACCAACATACTGATAACACAAAAGATAACAAAGGTCCAAACAATATCACTCCAGAACACCTTCAAGAATGCTTTGACAGACATTTGAAGTTGTGGCAGGCTTATGCAATGTATGATCATATAATGTAACTAAACCCCCATTATTTTTTGCCTGGATTAGGTGTTTCTAAAAAAAAAAATCTTTGAGCACTGAAGTTGCTGTTTTGAGGATAAGGGAGTGCGCTGAATTTTTATTGTATAAATTGGCTAATAGCAGCACCCGATTTATGCATGTTCAGGTGAGTTTTCTTCTTTTATTCCCCCAAGTAAGTAGCTCATGAAGCAGACATCAAGCTGTTAGAGTAGGACCTGCCAAAGATGGGGTACATTGACGTTGTGGCAGGCTTATGCAATGTATGATCATATAATTATTATTATGTTATTTATTTAGCACCATCAAATTCCGCAGCACTTTACAATGGGTGGACGAACAGACATGTAGTTGTAACCAGACAAGTTGGACACACAGGAACAGAGGGGTTGAGGGCCCTGCTCAATGAGCTTACATGCTAGAAGGAGTTGGGTATAGTGACACAGTAACAGAGGGATTGAGGGCCTGCTCAGTGAGTTTACATGCTAGAGGGAGTGGGGTAAAATGACACAAAAAGGTAAGGATAGTATTAGACTAGTGACAGTTGCAGAAGAGGAATCAGTCCGGAGTTATTAACAGTTTAATTGATACGCTTTTATGAAGAAGTGGGTTTTTAACAATGTTTTGAAGGAGTGGAGACTGGGTGAGCATTATGTAGCGATTTGAAAGCAAGAACCAGAATTTTAAATTCTTCCTATTTTATAGGAAGCCAATGTAGGGATTGACAGAAGGGTGAGGCATGGGAGGTGCGGGCGGACAGGAAGATGAGCCTCACTGCCGCATTCATTATGCACTGTAACGGCGCAAGTTGGGAGCACGTAAGACCACTGAGAAGTGGATTACAGTAGTCAAGGCGAGAAAGGACAGTGGAATGGACCAACACCTTAGTCGCATCTGGCGTTAAGTAGGGGCGGATGCGTGCAATGTTTTTGAGATGGAAATGACAGGATTTGGTGATAGACTGAACATGAGGCTTGAAGGAGAGGTCAGAGTCAAAGAGAACACCTAGACAGCGAGCCTGCATGGTGGAGCTGGTGGTAGCACCATTGACTTGGAGGGAGACAGACACAGGAGTAACAACACTTGAGGGAGGAAAGACCAGAATTTCAGTTTTGGTCAAGTTTAGTTTAAGGAAGTGGGCAGCCATCCAGTTAGAATGTACAGTAGAGGGGAGAAACAATATTATATCAAAAAATAAAATCATACCATCTAGATTGCAATCCTTAATGAAACAATACTCCATATATGATAGAAACATAGAAACATAGAAACATAGAAACATAGAATGTGACGGCAGATAAGAACCATTCGGCCCATCTAGTCTGCCCAATTTTCTAAATACTTTCATTAGTCCCTAGCCTTATTTTATAGTTAGGATAGCTTTATGCCTATCCCACGCATGCTTAAACTCCTTTACTGTGTTAACCTCTACCACTTCAGCTGGAAGGCTATTCCATGCATCCACTACCCTCTCAGTAAAGTAATACTTCCTGATATTATTTTTAATAGAAACATAGAATATCTGGAGAATTCTAAACCCCACTACGAAAGACCATACATGTTTTTTAAAAACACACCTATCCTACTCAAGAATTGATCTAATTATGGGAGATCTACATTTCACACGAAATATCAGCAAAATAGTGATCAAAGTGACCCTGTTCCGATCATTGTCCAATAATTTTAGTCATTAAAAATACCTTTAATCCCTTAAGGACACGACATGTGTGACATGTCATGATTCCCTTTTATTCCAGAAGTTTGGTCCTTAAGGGGTTAAGAAGAAAAGAACAGAATGGAGGTTAAATAATTATTTAGTAAGTAAACAGGAATACCTTGAGCATATAAAGAAAGAGACAGAGTGGTATTTTCAGGACAATAATTTTTCAATGGATTCTACGATGATCTGCTTACAAATGCACAATCAGAGTCCAATTTATTAATCTATCTGCTCAAGAGAAGCAAAACAATAATATATATATATATATATATATATATATAATTTATATATAAAAGTTTAAGTGAGTTAAGAAAAACAAAATAAATTGAGCCCATCATTAGGAATCACTGAAAAGATAAGTGCAATTGAAAAAGAGATCAATAACCATCTCACATTAAAAGCAAGCAGAGCATTAGAAAAATTAAATTGGGGAGGCATTTGCTAACTACTAACGAAATCTTTACAGTTTACCGGCAAATACCTATAACCCAGCACCTAAAGATTATTTTAATAATTCTCAAGTACTTAAAATCAGTTAGATCCAAAAAGAGAAATTGGATTCTCCAATTGTAGTGGAGAAAGTGATAAAGGCAATAGATACATTGAAGCAAAAGAAATCCACAGGACCAGATGGTTTCTCTAATTTATTCTATAAATTGCTAAAAGATCACATTATAAGTGAGTTAACAGAAACCTTTGATGAGATCAAACAGAATGAAAAGGCAAAAGATGAATTGTTGAGGGCGAGCATCATCCCTATTAGCAAACAGAATAAAGACCAACAACTTTTATCCAATTTCAGACCAATCTCATTACTTAATACTGACATCAAAATATATTCATTAATTCTGGCAGAAAGAATAAAAACTATAATACAGGCATAGATAAAAATCAAGTGGGCTTTATACCAGGCAGGTCCGCACTTAATCATAAGAAGAATCATAGACATTATGGATGGAGCAGAAAAAAAGAAGACTCCCATGATAGTCTTATTGATTGATGCTGAAAATGCATTTGATAGGATTGGATGGGAGTTTATGTATACTGCATTAGAGAACTACAGTTTTGGGATGGGAATGCCGAATGCAGTATAGGCCATATATGCAAATCCATCAGCCAGGGTTAAAGGGCCCAATTTGTTCTCAGAAAGCTTCCCAATTAAAAATGGGACACGACAAGGGTGTCCACTTTCACCCTTGTTGTATATCCTTGTATTGGAACCACTAGCAATTAATATACGGATAAACCAGCATATTAAGGGTTTCTATACTGTTAACAGTGAAAGTAAACTGAACTTATATGCAGATGATCTATTATTAACTCTAGGAGACACTTAACATTCATTGAAAGCATTGATTTCAGAAATGATCATTATGCTAAGTATTCAGGTTACAAAATCAATTTAGATAAATCAGTATTTTTAACTTAAAATGTGCATACAAAAGTGGAGGAAGTATATATGGAAAAATACGGTCTGACTTGGGCTCAACAGATTAAATACTTGAGAATTAATATCACTTCTTCTTTAAAGGACCACTCTAGGCACCCAGACCACTTCAGCTTAATGAAGTGGTCTGGGTGCCAGGTCCAGCTAGGGTTAACCCATTTTTTCATAAACATAGCAGTTCCAGAGAAACTGCTATGTTTATGAATGGGTTAAGCCTTCCCCTATTTCCTCTAGTGGCTGTCTCATTGACAGCCACTAGAGGCGCTTGCGTGCTTCTCACTGTGATTTTCACGAACGAGCATATAAACATCAATAAGCATTATGAATGCTTTCCTATGTGAGCAAACTGAATCTTGTAGCGCTTGTGTTGCAGCAGCGTGCGCATTCAGCCCAGGAGGAGGAACGAAGGAGGAGAGCTCCCCGCCCAGCGCTGGAAAAAGGTAAGTTTAACCCCTTTCCCCTTTCCAGAGCCGGGCGGGAGGGGGTCCCTGAGGGTGGGGGCACCCTCAGGGCACTATAGTTCCAGGAAAGTGAGTATGTTTTCCTGGCACTATAGTGGTCCTTTAAGCTCTCTTGTTGAAATTTGTTTTGTCTTTTAATACAACAATCAAATAAAAAACTAATTGGTTGGAAAAAGCTGATTTTTTTCATGGTGGGGAAGGATAAATCTAGTACCTGATAATATTTTACCTAGTTGGAACTATTTTTTCAGGTTAATCCCTTTAAAATGCTCAGAATATTGGCTTTAAAATAATCAATTTCTTATTCTTAAAATGTATATGGTCTGGGAAGAAACCCAGGATACAATGGAAATTAATAACTCTAAACACTAAACAAGGTGGTTTAAGCATGCCAGATATTTTTAAATATTATAAAGCTAGTAGACTTATGCATGTCATGATTACCCAAATAAACTGTTCTCAAAAAGTGAAGTGGTTTCTAACAGAACAAGATCAATCTTTAAATAAGAATCTACCATCTCTATTCTGGTCACTGGGTTTGCAGTGAGACGGCCAAAACTGTTTTTTAGAACTAAAATCTTTAATGGATATACTGGATGAATGGAAACACAAAGAAAAAACTCAAGTTAACAAATACCTCTAAAAATCCTTGAAGGAATTATCGATAATTTCAATCTAAATAACTGGTATAGTTGTGGAATATTTTAAATAAAAGATATCATTGTAAATAGGGTCAAACTGTTTTCTATTTTAGTTAATGAAAAAAATCTGCCTGGTAGAGAACTATTTCATTATTTAAGAATAAGTGGTTTAATTTCTAAGTATCTTCCATGTAGTATTTCAGAGGCAGTGGGATATTTAGAATCGCTATATAACCAATCTAATTTTAAAAGTTATATCTCAAAATGTGTACAAATATTATCAAAGATGAGCGAAGGCAATAACTGTACTGCAAAAAGAAAATGGGAATGAGCTCTAGGATTAGAACTACATCCCCATGAATGGACGTCCTCTCTAGTATTAACATATAAACATTAGTGATGTACCGAACGGTTCGCCGGCGAACGGTTCCTGGCGAACATAGCATGTTCGCGTTCGCCACGGCGTGCGAACATATGCGCGGTTCGACCCGCCCCCTATTCGTCATCATTGAGTAAGCTTTGACCCTGTACCTCACAGTCAGCAGACACATTCCAGCCAATTAGCAGCACAGCCTCCCTAGCAGACCCTCCCACCTACTGGACAGCATCCATTTTAGATTCATTCCCAAGCTGCATGCTTAGTAAGAGGAGGGAAAGTGTAGCTGCTGTTCATAAGATAGGGAAAAGCATAGCTAGGTTAGGGATAAGGGTATGCTTTTTTTTGGATTTTTTTTTTCTATGTAATGTAAATGCACTTAGTTGTCTGCCACTGCTGCCAGCTTCTGTGTCAGGTTCACAGTGCCCATTTCCCCAGTCAGTGCCACCAATTACATCTG
>OW240912.1:415137106-415254362 GCA_933207985.1 Pelobates cultripes | reverse complement strand
AAATTCTGAAAGTAAATGTTTTCTTCTGAATATACACTGATCAGCCATTACATCAAAGCCACCTGTCTAATATTGTGTAGGTCGCTCTTGTGCAGCCAAACAGCTCTGATGCGTCACATCATGGACTCCACAATATCTCTGGACGTGTCCTGTAGTATCTGACACCAATACATTAGCATTAAATCCGGGAATGTTAGGGGTTACTTGAGGACTGGGTTGGGAACCACTGCCCTAGCATATCCTGCTACCATTCCCCAGGTAAACAATGCACATGCACCTATCTAAAATAATCAGATAGGTAACCTTCATCCATTGCTCAATGGTCCAGTTCTAAAATCCAAGTCTCCATTGAAGGCACTTTTGGTGATGGACAGGGGTCATCACGGACATTCTGTTTGGTCTGCAACTATACAGCAAGGTGCAATGCACTATGTCTATCATGGCCAGCATTTTTAAGCAATTTGAGCCACAGTAGCTCGTCTGTGTGATTAGACCAAACTTCTCATGTGCATCAATGCGTTCACATGTGCATCAATGAGCCATGGGCGCCCATGGCCCAGATGTTGGTTCAGTGGTTTTCCTTCCTTGCAGCACTTTTGGTATGTACTAACCACTGCATACCAGGAACACCAAACAAGACTTGCCGTTTTGGATGTGCCCCTGACACGGTCATCAAGCAATCACTATTTGGCCCTGCATAGGGATTTGGGATAGTGCCCAAGTAACTATATTCTTTGGTTACTATTTGGTCCTTGTCAAAGTCCCTCAGATCTATATTCTGTCCATATTTCCTGCTTCCAACATGTGAAATTCAAGAACTGACTGTTTACTTGCTGCGTAATATATTCCACCCCGTGACAGGTGCCATTGTAACAATATAATCAATGTTATTCATTTCACCTGTCAGTGGTTTTAATGTTGTGGTTGACCAGTGGACTTGCATTATATTGTGATTTTTTTTGAAAGTATGTGAGATAAAGGACACCAGGCAACTACTATTACACCATGCATGTACGTTTTCAAACACACCTATCATGCACACTGAATGCCTTTCCATTAGTTTTCCTTAGGAAGTGTAAACAGTGTGAATCTAGGCAAAAAGTGGTTATCATACCAAATACGCAGACTAAACAGAGTACGCTATTGCATTCCATCCAAAAATATCCCAATACCTGAAACCTGAAAAGCACATCTAAAAGCCAAGCACAAACACTTCAACCTTTGCAACATCAAGTTAACCAGTGACTCACATGAAGATGTCTCCATGCACAATGGTAATGCACTTCTTGGAGTTACAGGGTGAAAAAAACTCACCATTATATTATTATATTATTATTAGTGATGTCCCGAACGGTTCGCGAACGGTTCGCACGAACGGTTCGCCACGGACTCATCATTGAGTAAACTTTGACCCTGTACCTCACAGTCAGCAGACACATTCCGGCCAATCAGCAGCAGACCCTCCCTCCCAGACCCTCCCACCTCCTGGACAGCATCCATTTTACATTCATTGTGAAGCTGCATTCTTAGTGAGCTGTCCAGAAGGTGGGAGGGTCTGGGAGGGAGGGTCTGCTGCTGATTGGCTGGAATGTGTCTGCTGACTGTGAGGTACAGGGTCAAAGTTTACTCAATGATGAGTCCATGGCGAACCGTTCGCGAACCGTTCGGCGAACCGCTCGGGACATCACTAATTATTATTATTATTATGAGAATGTCAATCGTCATACGTAGTGGATGTTTGATCTCAATTAATTGAATATCATTCTATTAAAAATGGAATATTACACGGCCAGTTGTATTCCTTCAATTTAGAATCAAGTCCTGGAATCATTAAACCATTTATGCTCCTGAGGGTAAGGCAATGCATTGTGAATATTTTAGATTCTCCATGGTGCACAAATGGTTAAACAATTTGTTATATTATTGCAATGGTACATATCTTATTATTTATTTGCTCTGATATATTGTACCCTCTAGCAAATGCTTGGCAACTAAGTGTGAGCAATCTTGTTGCAATAAATAATTAAATCAATAAGATTACTTTTCTCTGAATATTAAAGCTGATGCCCCAGCTTCACCTGCTAAATACTTACTGTCCAAATCTCTGCCTGAATTATGCATTAAAGCAATTTATTTCTGAGCGATGGCAAGGTTTGAAGAAAAAGATGATATCCCCTGCAAATGTGAACTGGGAGTGCTGGGTTTAATATACAGTGCTGTGAATGCAGCTCATCCTTGAAGGGTATAAGTGACATTTGGTTACAAAGGTGTATTGATGTACTATTCCTTGCAGCATCTGCAGTAACAAATAATCCGGTGTTGATCAATGCTCACAGACTTACTCTTTCGATGTATCCTCAGGATGAATGCTGTTAGCATGGCTACTAGGGATGATCTGAGGGAAAGGTTCATAATAGGACAAAAAATAAATGTCGATGAAATACACTTAGACAACAGACAAAAACCTCCACAACTTGATATAATGCAAGCCTATATAAATGTAGCGTGGTTTATTAAAAAACTATATTGGTGTAGCATGGGATAATGCAAGCCTGTGTCAGTGTACCATGGGATAATGCCAGCCTGTATCAGTGTACCATGGGATAATGCAAACCTGTATCAGTGTACCATGGGATAATGCAAGCCTGTGTCAGTGTACCATGGGATAATGCAAACCTGTATCAGTGTACCATGGGATAATGCAAGCCTGTGTCAGTGTACCATGGGATAATGCAAGCCTGTATCAGTGTACCATGGGATAATGCAAGCCTGTGTCAGTGTACCATGGGATAATGCAAACCTGTATCAGTGTACCATGGGATAATGCAAGCCTGTGTCAGTGTACCATGGGATAATGCCAGCCTGTGTCAGTGTACCATGGGATAATGCAAACCTGTATCAGTGTACCATGGGATAATGCAAGCCTGTGTCAGTGTACCATGGGATAATGCAAGCCTGTGTCAGTGTACCATGGGATAATACAAGCCTGTGTCAGTGTACCATGGGATAATGCCAGCCTGTGTCAGTGTAACATGGGATAATGCAAGCCTGTGTCAGTGTACCATGGGATAATGCCAGCCTGTGTCAGTGTAACATGGGATAATGCAAGCCTGTGTCAGTGTACCTGGATAATGCCAGCCTGTGTCAGTGTACCATGGGATAATGCCAGCCTGTGTCAGTGTACCATACCATGGGATAATGCAAGCCTGTGTCAGTGTACCATGGGATAATGCAAACCTGTATCAGTGTACCATGGGATAATGCAAGCCTGTGTCAGTGTACCATGGGATAATGCAAACCTGTGTCAGTGTACCATGGGATAATGCAAGCCTGTGTCAGTGTACCATGGGATAATGCCAGCCTGTGTCAGTGTACCATGGGATAATGCAAACCTGTATCAGTGTACCATGGGATAATGCAAGCCTGTGTCAGTGTACCATGGGATAATGCAAGCCTGTATCAGTGTACCATGGGATAATGCAAGCCTGTGTCAGTGTACCATGGGATAATGCAAACCTGTATCAGTGTACCATGGGATAATGCAAGCCTGTGTCAGTGTACCATGGGATAATGCAAACCTGTATCAGTGTACCATGGGATAATGCAAGCCTGTGTCAGTGTACCATGGGATAATGCCAGCCTGTGTCAGTGTACCATGGGATAATGCAAACCTGTATCAGTGTACCATGGGATAATGCAAGCCTGTGTCAGTGTACCATGGGATAATGCAAGCCTGTGTCAGTGTACCATGGGATAATACAAGCCTGTGTCAGTGTACCATGGGATAATGCCAGCCTGTGTCAGTGTAACATGGGATAATGCAAGCCTGTGTCAGTGTACCATGGGATAATGCCAGCCTGTATCAGTGTGCCATGGGATAATGCAAGCCTGTATCAGTGTACCATGGGATAATGCCAGCCTGTGTCAGTGTACCATGGGATAATACAAGCCTGTGTCAGTGTACCATGGGATAATGCAAGCCTGTGTCAGTGTACCATGGGATAATGCCAGCCTGTGTCAGTGTACCATGGGATAATGCAAGCCTGTGTCAGTGTACCATGGGATAATGCAAACCTGTATCAGTGTACCATGGGATAATGCAAACCTGTATCAGTGTACCATGGGATAATGCAAGCCTGTGTCAGTGTACCATGGGATAATGCAAACCTGTATCAGTGTACCATGGGATAATGCAAGCCTGTGTCAGTGTACCATGGGATAATGCAAGCCTGTGTCAGTGTACCATGGGATAATACAAGTTTATATACGAGTAGCATGGGATAATGCAGGCCTGTGTCAGTGTACCATAGGATAATGCAAGCCTGTGTCAGTGTGCCATGGGATAATACAAAATATACACATAGGTTGCTGTGCAGTGTGCGCTTATAAATATAGTTAGGTTTAGAAAGCAGCTACACACTCTAGTGGGTGCTCTCTTATCCCCACCAAATATGATATAAAACCAGAGTGAATCTAGTGTAGTCTGGATATGATGTCCAGGCTATACTGTTCAAATGAGTGGAGCATTATAAATATACACTTACCCTAAAATAGGGTTAAAGGCACAGCTGTGTATGGATACATATACAGCAAACAAGAAAATAAAACACACTATAGTGTAAATCTGCGGATGATAATATGTTGGAGTGAAATTTTAAATAGTTAAACTCACATGGATAAGAGCCTCAGGAAGACAGGCTCGAATCATATACACGTTAGTGCCTTTTGAGGGCACTGGACCCTTTTGTCCAGATTGGTCTCCTCAGGAAAAGAAACAAGAAGGGAGACTTCCTAGTGTATTACGTTTTAACAATAATGCAAATCACAGTGGTTATGGTAGTGCTCACCTTTTTCTGAGCCAATGAGAACCTGGCTCTGGATGATAGGCTTGGGTCCCTCTATAGTGGGGAACATGCCCTTCTTTAGCAGCAGAGAGAAGTAGAAAGCCAATAGGACTTAGTATTAAAAATCTAATTTATTTAAACTTGAATTTAAATTAAAATAAAATAAAACAATTATATAAAACAAGTAAAATAGAATGTCCCACTATGTGGCTTTTAAATCCAAATCCGAAAAGTAAAAAAGAGCAAAGAAAAAACAAACAAAAATAAACTAATTATATTTTACACATTTCTTGCCAAATTTTTTATTCCTATATAAATCTGCTTTCCTTTACTAACACCATACCCACCCCAATTGATTTATATTTCATTTATTTTCTTCTTACTTTGCATGAAGTTATGTGCAACATCTGTTAGCAAATTTCTCTATTTTTAACGGTGGTTTCACAAGTTTTCTACCTGCTATTGCAGGTCAAAAAGGTTAAACCAGTTCTATTTTTGTCTTGCAATCATTTCTACAGAATTGAATCATAGGGGTTTTGGGATGTAGTTAATATACATGAGAGCGTTCTCTGGGTACCCATCAATCTGCTGTCCGTAGGAAAGATTTATAAAGAAGTACATTGCAGTTCCAGACCATTCTGTGCTGTCGTTGGGATAAGCACGCTTGTTCTGCTGGGATTGCTTGAGAAGTGACAGATTAGAGTAGCGCTGAGCTGGTTTACTGCCAGGAAGGTTATGTATTTTTAAAAGGCCCATCATTCTCACGTCAGCAGAATAGAGCTAATGTATATCTGTCATTTCTTGTATGACATAAACCTTGTAAATTGAGCAGATAAATTGCTTATGGTCATTTTGAATCAGCTATCTGTAGGAACCCATCAGAACGAACCTCTCCGAACCTCTCACGTAAAGGTTTACGGAACAGTTTTTCACTGGATTTCTCTTGATTTTGAGCAAAGGTTTTATCCACAAAGACATCCTGGTCTTGGATCAGAAAATAGTCTTGGGCCCTGTCTGGCGGTGGTTGGCTATAGTTAAGGGTTCAGGACACCCTAAGATCTGGCTGCAATGAACTGTACTGTGCATGTAAAAAAGTGATAGCTTTAGACATATATGTTAAAGATGGTGTAGATGGAAATCAGGATTTAGTTAAAGAAACGATGTGGCAAATTCATCATGATAATATGGAGTAACAAGATTAAGTGAAAATTTCAGAAGTCAGATGCTGTCTGTGGGGTAGCTGAGATTGGCGATGGAGGCAACTTCAGAGTTAAACCATTAAAAACTGTTTAACCCCTGGAGGTAAGTTTTCTCCAGGGGCACTCCTAGAACCATAAAACCATAAGTCATCCTAACAACTTAATTTAGACTGTCGCTTTAAATATGAAGGGCACTTTAAATGTCACCTTAGTGTAATGACTAATTGAATACATGGTTATACAGGAATGCTGTGTTTTATATTTGATTCGGCACAAGTTGAATGGTTTAATTAGCTCACAAAGTGAAATGTGTTAGCACTTATGAATTACAAGTCTAGGTAGGGAATATTTTTTATAAACAAATCCAATTTTGTTGATATTTATGAATATTGTCTCTACAACTGTGTTGTTATTTCATTTTTTTTACCATTTCAAAAAGTATATTTTAAAAACTAGGATACTTTGTGGGTTTGTAATTTTTGCAAAGTTGTTTCTGCAATAAAGGGACTATTTCATACACACAACATACTGGAGTTTAACTCATTAGCATGAGTGTTTTGGTAATAATTTCCCTTTAAAACAATGTGTGGGCAAGTATATGTAAACATATTGAAGCAGTGGCAGAGCTACTGCCAGATCAGCTGCACCAGGGCCCGTCAGCTCAAGGGGTCCATCGGGTGACCCATTCCCTCAGGGCCATCCGATGGACATCTTTGATCGGGGACCTGATTAGGTGCTGCCACCCTTTAGAACATGGTCTGTGCAAAGCCACTGTTAGGAGAAACTGAATACAAGTAACTTTATTCCAGCTTACCAATGAGCTGTGCAGAGGAGAGGACCAGAGGGATACTGAGTGCCACCAGGAAAAATGGAAAGCAGTCTCCTACCACACTCAGCCAGATGACACTGGACCTCAGGGAAGCCATCCTCCTGCACCAAAAAGGTATAGAAGCAGGAGAGTGATGACGTAGAGATGCACGGAGTGTAGCTGCGCATCACGGGTGAAGGCTGGGGAACAGGAGCCATGATCCACAAGCTGCACCACGCCAAAAAAAACACTGTGAATTTGGCCAAAAAGTTAAATGGCTGGGAAGTACTAATTTATCTCACCAAGCATCGATGAAACACAGATGAACATGGGAGAAGTCTCGGAAAAAAACTGCAATCTGAAAACAAAAACAACGTGTGGAGCCAGGAGGAGAAACGGCAACCGTTAATCTAAAGAGGAAAGATGGGAAAATCTGGAACTGATATTGGAGCTGTAACTCGCATCAAATAAGAGGCATAAAAGGAGTTGTGAGTAACTACAATACCTCACTATTATTACCCAAAACACAGTACATATATTGGTTAATATAAAAAGGTACAGATTTGCAACATACAATGGTTCCTGGTGCATGGCACATATAACCTGGGACACATACAAGTATATTGATTGCATTTGTTTGCTGTCTAATGTATAAATGAACCTCCTAAGGGGAGTTTGAGATATTATATTAATACCTTCTGTAAAAAGAAAAGGAGGATAATTAATTGGGCAGGTGAGGGAGAAACAACTCAGAATAAAACGTGCATCTTTAAAACTGTGGAAAAGAAAGGACTTCAGGTGTGTTACACAGGAAGAGAGATGCCCTAAAAGTTATAACCTGCAAGCCTATCAAATTGCAAATACTTTAGTTATACAAGATTAAGATCTAAACAGGAAGGAATCTAGTTAGGATATCCTATCAACTGGGCTGCGGAGGGAGAAATAGCTCAGAACTAAAGGTGCATTGTTAAACCTGTGAAAGGAACAGAAACCAGGAGTGCTACACGTGAAAAGTGATGCCGTAAAAATTATAAATATTGGATATCAGATCAAATATTCCAGATTAGCAGTTTGGTTCTTGGAAAGATCGATACGATTTAAAGAAAATAAATCAAGGGTGATATACAGGAAAAGAGATGCCTAAAAGCGGCAAGTCCAATTAAGCTCAAACATACATTAGCTTTACAAGGCTAAGATGTGAATAAGAAGAAAATCCAATGAGGACATTTTAAAAAATCTGGGCAATCACGCAAGAATCAGCTTAGCAGAGGAAGTGCACCTCTAACCATGATAAAAGAAAAATAATGAAATACATTATAAAGGAAAAAAAGAGATCAAAAAGAGATAAAGGAGTAAGTTATAATTGTTAATGCCATTAATTCTAATAAGATTGAACAGAGATTGATAACATATATGGCACCTGTCTAGTATTTAGGATAGATACATACAAAGTCAGCCTATGCTTGACACATAAGTTGAAATTTCTCCCGAAGTGGTGATATATAGATTTCATCACTATTTAGGAAGCAACCCATTTAAGCAGACATTTGGAGTTTGCCTTTTTGATTACCTCGTTGTATTCATACTATAAAAATGTCTACGAAGAAGAGCACACAAGAAACTAAACAACTACATTTAAGAAAGGATAAAAAACAAGAACAGAAATCAGAAAAAAGACTCTCCAATTTCTTCACAGCAGTGGATCCTAAGCTGGACAGAGATACATCGGTAATGGGAGAAAATAATACTCAAGTACAAGACGGAGAAGACCTTGACCAACATACTGATAACACAAAAGATAACAAAGGTCCAAACAATATCACTCCAGAACACCTTCAAGAATGCTTTGACAGACATTTGAAGTTGTGGCAGGCTTATGCAATGTATGATCATATAATGTAACTAAACCCCCATTATTTTTTGCCTGGATTAGGTGTTTCTAAAAAAAAAAATCTTTGAGCACTGAAGTTGCTGTTTTGAGGATAAGGGAGTGCGCTGAATTTTTATTGTATAAATTGGCTAATAGCAGCACCCGATTTATGCATGTTCAGGTGAGTTTTCTTCTTTTATTCCCCCAAGTAAGTAGCTCATGAAGCAGACATCAAGCTGTTAGAGTAGGACCTGCCAAAGATGGGGTACATTGACGTTGTGGCAGGCTTATGCAATGTATGATCATATAATTATTATTATGTTATTTATTTAGCACCATCAAATTCCGCAGCACTTTACAATGGGTGGACGAACAGACATGTAGTTGTAACCAGACAAGTTGGACACACAGGAACAGAGGGGTTGAGGGCCCTGCTCAATGAGCTTACATGCTAGAAGGAGTTGGGTATAGTGACACAGTAACAGAGGGATTGAGGGCCTGCTCAGTGAGTTTACATGCTAGAGGGAGTGGGGTAAAATGACACAAAAAGGTAAGGATAGTATTAGACTAGTGACAGTTGCAGAAGAGGAATCAGTCCGGAGTTATTAACAGTTTAATTGATACGCTTTTATGAAGAAGTGGGTTTTTAACAATGTTTTGAAGGAGTGGAGACTGGGTGAGCATTATGTAGCGATTTGAAAGCATTTTATAGGAAGCCAATGTAGGGACTGACAGAAGGGTGAGGCATGGGAGGTGCGGGCGGACAGGAAGATGAGCCTCACTGCCGCATTCATTATGCACTGTAACGGCGCAAGTTGGGAGCACGTAAGACCACTGAGAAGTGGATTACAGTAGTCAAGGCGAGAAAGGACAGTGGAATGGACCAACACCTTAGTCGCATCTGGCGTTAAGTAGGGGCGGATGCGTGCAATGTTTTTGAGATGGAAATGACAGGATTTGGTGATAGACTGAACATGAGGCTTGAAGGAGAGGTCAGAGTCAAAGAGAACACCTAGACAGCGAGCCTGCATGGTGGAGCTGGTGGTAGCACCATTGACTTGGAGGGAGACAGACACAGGAGTAACAACACTTGAGGGAGGAAAGACCAGAATTTCAGTTTTGGTCAAGTTTAGTTTAAGGAAGTGGGCAGCCATCCAGTTAGAATGTACAGTAGAGGGGAGAAACAATATTATATCAAAAAATAAAATCATACCATCTAGATTGCAATCCTTAATGAAACAATACTCCATATATGATAGAAACATAGAAACATAGAAACATAGAAACATAGAATGTGACGGCAGATAAGAACCATTCGGCCCATCTAGTCTGCCCAATTTTCTAAATACTTTCATTAGTCCCTAGTCTTATCTTATAGTTAGGATAGCCTTATGCCTATCCCACGCATGCTTAAACTCCTTTACTGTGTTAACCTCTACCACTTCAGCTGGAAGGCTATTCCATGCATCCACTACCCTCTCAGTAAAGTAATACTTCCTGATATTATTTTTAATAGAAACATAGAATATCTGGAGAATTCTAAACCCCACTACAAAAGACCATACATGTTTTTTAAAAACACACCTATCCTACTCAAGAATTGATCTAATTATGGGAGATCTACATTTCACACGAAATATCAGCAAAATAGTGATCGAAGTGACCCTGTTCCGATCATTGTCCAATAATTTTAGTCATTAAAAATACCTTTAATCCCTTAAGGACACGACATGTGTGACATGTCATGATTCCCTTTTATTCCAGAAGTTTGGTCCTTAAGGGGTTAAGAAGAAAAGAACAGAATGGAGGTTAAATAATTATTTAGTAAAACAGAAAAAGAGACAGAGTATATAGGGTGTTGAAATTACTCAACTCCCCAGACTCTGTGAAGGTTACAAGAGGTATAGGGGGCTTAACCCCAGCAAACTATGAAGAACAAATGAGAAAATGAACTGGAAGACCACCAGAATAAGATATACAGGTGGAAGACCTGTTCATTCTCCCGGGTCCCCCATTGGATAATGGGACATACTAGGAGGAACAAACGTGACGAACCAGATATGAGCAACGTCTGGGATGGCGATTGGCAGTCCAGACCTGAGGGGCGGGACCTACTTACCCTTTTTAACACGGACATCCATGCAGACACTTTTCAGCTCTTGACAAAGGCGGTTATATACGCCGAAACGCGCGTCGAGTAAATTAGAAATGCCGATGCATTTATTTTGAGTTCTTTTTGTGTTTTTTGATTTTTCCTTTTTTTCTAACTAGACGACCCTCTTGTTTACCTTATGACCGTTTAGGGTCTGCTTAGGCAGATAGGAGTGGGGGTAGTAGGGATATTTTTTAGGCTGCCTTGAAGCAGCAGGTAGTTTCTTTGATCTCCCCTGTTTGTTTTGGGAGGCAGCTAGCAGCTTAGGGCCAGCTGGGGCGTAAGAGTGGTGTATTTTGAGGTTTTTGATACTAAGCAGCTCTAGCTTTTTGCTACTAACTTAACATTTACATTACTCATCCTGCCCGTTGCTAGCATATTTAACCTGTATTTGCAGCTGTCTCACCACACCCAGGGACACTCTTACTACCAGGATACATTGTCTAACCCTACCTCTAATCCCCCTTTCTGCTCTGATACTAAGTCCTGGACTTGGCTTCTGTGTATAGACATTATCTCTTTTTTCTGTTTTTTCTTATACAGTGCTCCTCGTGCCAGGTAACTTATAGAATTCACATGGGGGATACGTTCTAGTTAATATTTGTGAATACTTATTTCACTTACTTGAACAACCCTTAGGGGAATTTTTCTCTGGCAATCTTCATAGCCAGTTATATACATAATTTTAATATATATGTCTTTTTCTATTAAAGGTCTTAGAACCCTTTGTATATGGTACATTTACTTTTGAGAGGTATAGATTTATGAATGAACAGGTCTTCCACCTGTATATCTTATTCTGGTGGTCTTCCAGTTCATTTTCTCATTTTTTCTTCATAATTATTTAGTAAGTAAACAGGAATACCTTGAGCATATAAAGAAAGAGACAGAGTGGTATTTTCAGGACAATAATTTTTCAATGGATCCTACGATGATCTGCTTACAAATGCACAATCAGAGTCCAATTTATTAATCTATCTGCTCAAGAGAAGCAAAACAATAATATATATATATATATATATATATATATATATATAATTTATATATAAAAGTTTAAGTGAGTTAAGAAAAACAAAATAAATTGAGCCCATCATTAGGAATCACTGAAAAGATAAGTGCAATTGAAAAAGAGATCAATAACCATCTCACATTAAAAGCAAGCAGAGCATTAGAAAAATTAAATTGGGGAGGCATTTGCTAACTACTAACGAAATCTTTACAGTTTACCGGCAAATACCTATAACCCAGCACCTAAAGATTATTTTAATAATTCTCAAGTACTTAAAATCAGTTAGATCCAAAAAGAGAAATTGGATTCTCCAATTGTAGTGGAGAAAGTGATAAAGGCAATAGATACATTGAAGCAAAAGAAATCCACAGGACCAGATGGTTTCTCTAATTTATTCTATAAATTGCTAAAAGATCACATTATAAGTGAGTTAACAGAAACCTTTGATGAGATCAAACAGAATGAAAAGGCAAAAGATGAATTGTTGAGGGCGAGCATCATCCCTATTAGCAAACAGAATAAAGACCAACAACTTTTATCCAATTTCAGACCAATCTCATTACTTAATACTGACATCAAAATATATTCATTAATTCTGGCAGAAAGAATAAAAACTATAATACAGGCATAGATAAAAATCAAGTGGGCTTTATACCAGGCAGGTCCGCACTTAATCATAAGAAGAATCATGGACATTATGGATGGAGCAGAAAAAAAGAAGACTCCCATGATAGTCTTATTGATTGATGCTGAAAATGCATTTGATAGGATTGGATGGGAGTTTATGTATACTGCATTAGAGAACTACAGTTTTGGGATGGGAATGCCGAATGCAGTATAGGCCATATATGCAAATCCATCAGCCAGGGTTAAAGGGCCCAATTTGTTCTCAGAAAGCTTCCCGATTAAAAATGGGACACGACAAGGGTGTCCACTTTCACCCTTGTTGTATATCCTTGTATTGGAACCACTAGCAATTAATATACGGATAAACCAGCATATTAAGGGTTTCTATACTGTTAACAGTGAAAGTAAACTGAACTTATATGCAGATGATCTATTATTAACTCTAGGAGACACTTAACATTCATTGAAAGCATTGATTTCAGAAATGATCATTATGCTAAGTATTCAGGTTACAAAATCAATTTAGATAAATCAGTATTTTTAACTTAAAATGTGCATA
Organism: Pelobates cultripes; assembly: GCA_933207985.1. Taxonomy (NCBI): domain Eukaryota; kingdom Metazoa; phylum Chordata; class Amphibia; order Anura; family Pelobatidae; genus Pelobates; species Pelobates cultripes. The sequence goes on along the minus strand of OW240912.1, from coordinate 415,241,294 downwards.
CAAAAGTGGAGGAAGTATATATGGAAAAATACGGTCTGACTTGGGCTCAACAGATTAAATACTTGAGAATTAATATCACTTCTTCTTTAAAGGACCACTCTAGGCACCCAGACCACTTCAGCTTAATGAAGTGGTCTGGGTGCCAGGTCCAGCTAGGGTTAACCCATTTTTTCATAAACATAGCAGTTTCAGAGAAACTGCTATGTTTATGAATGGGTTAAGCCTTCCCCCTAATCCTCTAATGGCTGTCTCATTGACAGCCACTAGAGGCGCTTGCGTGCTTCTCACTGTGATTTTCACATTGAGAGCACGCAAGCGTCCATAGGAAAGCATTATGAATGCTTTCCTATGTGACCGGCTGAATGCGCGCGCAGCTGTTGCCGCACGTGCGCATTCAGCCCAGGAGGAGGAACGAAGGAGGAGAGCTCCCCGCCCAGCGCTGGAAAAAGGTAAGTTTAACCCCTTTCCCCTTTCCAGAGCCGGGCGGGAGGGGGTCCCTGAGGGTGGGGGCACCCTCAGGGCACTATAGTTCCAGGAAAGTGAGTATGTTTTCCTGGCACTATAGTGGTCCTTTAAGCTCTCTTGTTGAAATTTGTTTTGTCTTTTAATACAACAATCAAATAAAAAACTAATTGGTTGGAAAAAGCTGATTTTTTTCATGGTGGGGAAGGATAAATCTAGTACCTGATAATATTTTACCTAGTTGGAACTATTTTTTCAGGTTAATCCCTTTAAAATGCTCAGAATATTGGCTTTAAAATAATCAATTTCTTATTCTTAAAATGTATATGGTCTGGGAAGAAACCCAGGATACAATGGAAATTAATAACTCTAAACACTAAACAAGGTGGTTTAAGCATGCCAGATATTTTTAAATATTATAAAGCTAGTAGACTTATGCATGTCATGATTACCCAAATAAACTGTTCTCAAAAAGTGAAGTGGTTTCTAACAGAACAAGATCAATCTTTAAATAAGAATCTACCATCTCTATTCTGGTCACTGGGTTTGCAGTGAGACGGCCAAAACTGTTTTTTAGAACTAAAATCTTTAATGGATATACTGGATGAATGGAAACACAAAGAAAAAACTCAAGTTAACAAATACCTCTAAAAATCCTTGAAGGAATTATCGATAATTTAAATCTAAATAACTGGTATAGTTGTGGAATATTTTAAATAAAAGATATCATTGTAAATAAGGTCAAACTGTTTTCTATTTTAGTTAATGAAAAAAATCTGCCTGGTAGAGAACTATTTCATTATTTAAGAATAAGTGGTTTAATTTCTAAGTATCTTCCATGTAGTATTTCAGAGGCAGTGGGATATTTAGAATCGCTATATAACCAATCTAATTTTAAAAGTTATATCTCAAAATGTGTACAAATATTATCAAAGATGAGCGAAGGCAATAACTGTACTGCAAAAAGAAAATGGGAATGAGATCTAGGATTAGAACTACATCCCCATGAATGGACGTCCTCTCTAGTATTAACATATAAACATATTCATGCTTTGAATTTGAGAGAGATACAATATAAGATTTGCAATAGATGGTATTTAGTACCAAGTTCACTAGCTAAATTAAAGAACTGTGTAAATCCAGATACAAAGTGCTGGAGATATGGTATTCATGTATGGTGGACTTGCCATCTGATAATCCCTTACTGGGAAGAGATCTTTCTGTTTATAAAAACACTTTGTGATATAGAGATTGGTAGATCTCCAGAAGTAGCGTTGTTACACCTTAATCTCAATACTGTGCTTAAAAACTATTTTCGTATAATCCTTCACATTCTGACAGCAGCCAAACTAGTGGTTGTTAGGAAATTGAAAACTGCTAGTTTGTATCAGTGTGACGGACTATATGAACAGATTATTTGGCAATGTAAAATGGAGTTAGGCTGTGCAAGAACAGAAAATTTAAACACAAATACGGTTAAAATATGGTTATTTTGGATTTAAAAGTTAGACCCCCTTAATACGCATATATTGTTATAAGAATTAGAACCTTCTAGCGATAAGAATCTCTTTAACCTTTATCTCTCAGGAATCTCTATGTGTAATTTTTGTATGTAGAATCGGTTAAGGATATATTATGGCAACTATTATCTTTTTTTATTAAAAGTTGTTATGGTTTGTCAGGTATTGTATATATTATTTGAAATAAAGTAAAAATATATTAACAAAAAATAAGGTATGGAAGCAGGGAGGGTGGCTGAAAAAAAGTGATGTGATCTTTGTGTGTATGTTTTGTTATCTGTGTGTGCATGTGTTATCTCTGTTTGTATATGTTATCTGTGCTTATGTGTGTTTGTCACCCGTGTGTATGTATGTATATCTTTGTATGTATGCATTATTTGTGTGTATATGTGTGTGCGTGTTATTTGTGTGTTTGTGCAAGAGTGGCCAAAAGGTAGATCCCCATCTGTCGTACAACTCCAAAGATGCTATAGAAGCTCTACCATTTGCCCATCCATGCAGGGTTATATTTGTGAGCAGTTTTTGTGTGTTTGAATGTAAGCATGTTTTTCTATAGAGTATATTTGTGCATGTAGGTGTATATGTGTGTGCTGTTGCCATTTGAATGCAGTGTTGTACTCGTGTGTGTGTTTGCGTTTGAATGCAGGGATGTGTTTGTATGTTATGTTGGATTTTAAATGCGAATGTACATTTGTGTGTAGGATTGCGTTTGAGTAAAGGAGTGTGTTTGTATATAATTTGGAGTTTTAATGCAAGAGTGTGTATGTATGTAATGTCTGTGTTATATTGCAGGAATGTGTTTGCGTGTTGTGTTGGTGTTTGATTGCTTGGATGTATGCACATACCCTGCCACATAAAATAAATTACATTTATATTTAAAAGGATTAATTTTTTTTTCATAATAAAATTAATCCTTTTAAATATAAATGTAATTTATTTTGATTTTTTTTTTTTATTATTTGGCTTCCTGATCCACATATATCTCAGGTTGGGATCATACCACAACTGTAGCTTAAAATATATCCAGTGACAGATTGTACCGTTTACGCCATTTACAGCAAAGCTCTTTGTAGCTCTATAAATTGTGAGTGAGTGTTTGCTATAGCACTCTACTTCACTGTGTTACTGTATAATACTGCACTATTATTGTCTCTCTTTTTCCTTTTTCTTTGAGATACCATGCACTGTATAACAGCCAAAGACTTCATAGACTTTTAACAAAAGTGCGTACATATGATTTATATTTGACTTCACTTTTGGACATTTTTCTAAGCTTACTCATTTACAAGGAAAGAGGAAGTAAACACTGTGTGTATAGCTCAGCCAATAAGGGATCAGTGTGAGCTGAGCTGCGGACATGTCGTTGCCCCACAACCAAGTTCTCTTTGTATTTGCCCCTTCCCCTTAGCTACACTACATGCTTTCTAGCCAGGAAGACATTTTGTTAAAAGGGGAACCATAGCTAAGAGGGCAGGGTTATGTAGCAGAACACAACAAAAGAGAGAAAATAAAAGAATCACTATCAAGGCTAAACTCATTACTTTTCTTAGAAAGTGGTAAATCTCAGCTGTGTACGGGTGAAGTCAGGTTTTGGCCAGGTTAACACAGGAAGACTTCAAGGCACAAACCACATGTGTAGTAAATCAGTTCTAGCTGGCATAACCACTTCATGTCCATAAAATTATGCAAAGGTCATCAGACCTTGGCTTAAAGCATTTTTTTTTTCAGGAGGATTGGAGGTCAGTATTTATATCAGTAGTAAAACACTTATATCGGAATAACTTAAAGGGACACTGTAGTCACTATAAGCATTTCATCTCTTTGAATTGGTTATAGTGCCTGGAGTACCCTGGCACTGTCCCTCCATTCAGTGTTGCACCATGTTCATGCAGTATGCCACAAAATAAGAACACTGGCCACTCATAGTCCGGCCCCTTCTGTATGTGTAGCTAAGGCAGAGATTACACACTTCCTTGTTGTCATACCCATTCATACCTTCATACCGTCAGTTGGAACTCTGACAGGCTAAAAGCAGTCAGCTGACACTCTCAGCCAATCACAGCTGCCCATTGCTGCTCAGGCTAATACTTCCTTATTAGCCAAAGCAGCACAGAGGGGATGGATTGCCGGGGACTCTTGTTTAGCATTAAAACATTAAAAGTTTAAAAACTGTTTAATGCTGAAAGAAATGATGGTACCAGAGGACTCCAGACACTATAACTAGTTTAATGAGATGAAGCAGATACAGTGCCTACGGTGTCCCTTTAATTTAGCCAACCTTACAGGTATGGAATAGTGGTAGAATGCTCCTTCACATCATTTAGATTGCTTCAACGTTATTATTTGCTCTTTGTATTGAACCTTAGGCTATTTTAGAAACTGGTAGAATAAAAATGATTTAAACTGTTTATTAATTATTTGGAGACTAGCCTTGCACAAACACTATGAGTCAAGCTGCTGCCATGATCCAGGCAGACATGGCAGTTATGTATTATTTTACAATGCCTTCCTCATGCCCAGTTTTCCCCGTTAATGGTTTCTATTGGGTACTGTGATTAGTCACTCCACTGACTTTAATTTTGAGATATAAAGAATAATTTAGATTTGACAGGCTGTTCTCTAATTTCTTTCCTGTGATTGAAATGTTTTTTCCTGACAGAGACATATTAGATGAACAGATGCAATAATATGATTGGACGCTTTCCAAAAACTCCCATGTAGCAATGGGAAGACAGGGATTGAATGAAATAAGTCTTTCTCAATGATGTAGTTTTAAGTGTTGCTTAATGTTCTATCCAGTAAATACATCTTTAATATTGACATAAAGTAACTTCATCAGCAAGGTTTGCATGTTATGTATCTTATTATTATTATTTTTTTAAAGGGACACTATAGTCACCAAAATAACTTTATCTTAATGAAGCAGTTTTGAGGTATAGATCTGAAGTCTCAATTCTCTGCCATTTAAGAGTTAAATCACTTTTGCTTATAATTATTCAGCCCTGGGTACACCTCCCCTACTGTGACTGAAACAACCTGCATGAAAAAAGAATGCTTTGATTTTCAATCAGATGTAACTTACTTTAAAAGTATTTATCTCCTGCTCTGTAAATTAAATTTTAATTACATACAGGAGTCCCATGCAGGGTCTAGTAAGCTTTTAGCAGTGCAGGAGTTAAATAGAAATTTCAATAAAGGAAGTTTAAACATTAGATCTATCTTTACAGGAAGTCTTTACAGGGAGTGCAGAATTATTAGGCAAATGAGTATTTTGACCACATCATCCTCTTTATGCATGTTGTCTTACTCCAAGCTGTATAGGCTCGAAAGCCTACTACCAATTAAGCATATTAGGTGATGTGCATCTCTGTAATGAGAAGGGGTGTGGTCTAATGACATCAACACCCTATATCAGGTGTGCATAATTATTAGGCAACTTCCTTTCCTTTGGCAAAATGGGTCAAAAGAAGGACTTGACAGGCTCAGAAAAGTCAAAAATAGTGAGATATCTTGCAGAGGGATGCAGCACTCTTAAAATTGCAAAGCTTCTGAAGCGTGATCATCGAACAATCAAGCGTTTCATTCAAAATAGTCAACAGGGTCGCAAGAAGCGTGTGGAAAAACCAAGGCGCAAAATAACTGCCCATGAACTGAGAAAAGTCAAGCGTGCAGCTGCCACGATGCCACTTGCCACCAGTTTGGCCATATTTCAGAGCTGCAACATCACTGGAGTGCCCAAAAGCACAAGGTGTGCAATACTCAGAGACATGGCCAAGGTAAGAAAGGCTGAAAGACGACCACCACTGAACAAGACACACAAGCTGAAACGTCAAGACTGGGCCAAGAAATATCTCAAGACTGATTTTTCTAAGGTTTTATGGACTGATGAAATGAGAGTGAGTCTTGATGGGCCAGATGGATGGGCCCGTGGCTGGATTGGTAAAGGGCAGAGAGCTCCAGTCCGACTCAGACGCCAGCAAGGTGGAGGTGGAGTACTGGTTTGGGCTGGTATCATTAAAGATGAGCTTGTGGGGCCTTTTCGGGTTGAGGATGGAGTCAAGCTCAACTCCCAGTCCTACTGCCAGTTCCTGGAAGACACCTTCTTCAAGCAGTGGTACAGGAAGAAGTCTGCATCCTTCAAGAAAACATGATTTTCATGCAGGACAATGCTCCATCACACGCGTCCAAGTACTCCACAGCGTGGCTGGCAAGAAAGGGTATAAAAGAAGAAAATCTAATGACATGGCCTCCTTGTTCACCTGATCTGAACCCCATTGAGAACCTGTGGTCCATCATCAAATGTGAGATTTACAAGGAGGGAAAACAGTACACCTCTCTGAACAGTGTCTGGGAGGCTGTGGTTGCTGCTGCACGCAATGTTGATGGTGAACAGATCAAAACACTGACAGAATCCATGGATGGCAGGCTTTTGAGTGTCCTTGCAAAGAAAGGTGGCTATATTGGTCACTGATTTGTTTTTGTTTTGTTTTTGAATGTCAGAAATGTATATTTGTGAATGTTGAGATGTTATATTGGTTTCACTGGTAATAATAAATAATTTAAATGGGTATATATTTGTTTTTTGTTAAGTTGCCTAATAATTATGCACAGTAATAGTCACCTGCACACACAGATACCCCCCTAACATAGCTATAACTAAAAACAAACTAAAAACTACTTCCAAAAATATTCAGCTTTGATATTAATGAGTTTTTTGGGTTCATTGAGAACATGGTTGTTGTTCAATAATAAAATTAATCCTCAAAAATACAACTTGCCTAATAATTCTGCACTCCCTGTAGGAAGGCTGTGGAAGTCACATGTTGGGAGATGTGATTTAACTTCTAAATGAGAATTGAGCAGTGAGACTGCAGGGGCATAATCTATATACCAAAACTGCTTCACTAACCTAAAAGTTGTTTTGGTTGACTATATTGTCCCTTTAATATTTCAATGTTTAGTGAGCATGAAGCACACATATCATAACACAACTAACAAGGAGGAACAAACAACTATATGAAAGGAGTCCTAAAGATGTACACTCTCAGGGAAATACATTTTTAATTGCAGAGGTACAGCAGTTAGACACAGCAATGGAAATACGAGTTACAAGCTATGTGATGAACCAATCTCTTGATCTGTGATTTGAGTAATGAAAGAACATTGAAGAAGGACAGGAAAATAGAGGAGAGATGACAGAAGTATAGAAAGCTAAGATGAAAAAAAAGGATAAATGAAGGGAAGGAGAGAAAAGAGTAAGATGTGTCTGTAAAAGGAGGCTGTATGTCATGTGCAATTTGTTTCATTCTGAATGTAAATTAGGACGAATTTCGGCAATTCGGACATTTGGATGCTTCTGAATTGCCGAATTTCAGAAGTGACAGATTTCGGAAGTGCCGAAGTGCTTTGGATTTTTGAAGTGGCAAAACAAGAGAGTGAGGGATAATTACATGACTGATGACAGGAATCTAGACCAAAGAGCTAATTCCTGGCACTGGGAGCCCTATAGATGTGCAAGTGGTTGTGGTGGCAGCCTGGGCACCTAACCCTACCTCTAACCCTAACCCTACCACTAACCCTAACCTTAGATGTGTAAGTGGTTGTGGTGATTGTGGGTAGGGGTAGGGTAGGGTTAGGGCTACGAGTAGGGTTAGGGTTAGGGAGCCCTACAGATGTGTAAGTGGTTGTGGTGGCAAGAGAGGGATGCTTATGAATGTCCGAAGTGCCAAAGTGCCGAACCGAACCAAATGTTTTGCCCATGCACATCCCTAGTATGTTGGTTTTACACACATTCAACAACATATATTGTAATATTTTGGAAAAAATAACTTAATCTATAGGTGTAGTTTACTAAAAACAACATATCATTAGGATTCCTTCAGTACAGTAACAAATCTGAGATATATCAGCCAAACTAAAAATAAGCTATTTGGGAAATGAATCAGATGAACCGAAAGGGAATGAAAATAGACTAATTAGTGTATTGCAAAATATATATATATATATATATAGCGGTAAACTGATAGGACCATTTTCCCACAGGTTCACAGATGAAGTCATTAAAAGTAAAGAATATACTGAAAAACAATAGTACAAAAAATAAAAACATATATCAACATTATATATTGATATAAATGGAGATTATTTTATTTTTTTATTACTAATCCTCATTTCATTTTCTCTCTTTTGGTCACTTCTCACTTGATTTGTGAAAAAACATCAACATTTAGTGGCTATTAGGAGAAACGTGAATTATATTCTTAGTCCTGTCCCTTTAAAGAGACCATAATCACAAAATGTATAGAAGCAATGCATGCGCGCTAAAACAAATCTTGGAAAAAAATGTTAACTTATGATTTACTGCTTACAACATATAGCACAAAGAGGGTACAAAACACAGGTTTCCTCTTGTGGAGGAATATTTTATTCTGTTGATCTACAAATACACACAGAGAGAAATTCAAACATATTTAAAAGGTATATAATTCAATTCTTTGCCATAGTGAGTAATGCTTAATCCAAATTTACTTTCTTATGAAATGTCCCAAAGAGATATAGTTGGGATACAACATGAGCAGGACTTTGCCTTTTGACCTTGACCATCCTATACCTTTAATTCCAACATTATTGGAAAAAAGCTTTGTATCAGTCTTGTAAGCAATGAAATTTTACGGCTTTGTATTATTCCATTGGAGATATTATGAATATTGAAGACATACTTATACGCTCAATGTTAATCTCACTATTCTTGATTTCTGCTATCAATAAACAAAAATATCCATAAATTCATACATTACGGTTGTCTGATTTGAAGAATGGATCATATTGTCCTGTGTGTAAAAAGTACAGCGAACAATCAGCTTTAGTTTGAAATATAAATTATAGTTTCAGAACACATCCCTGATGTATGAGCTCACAATACTTAATCAAAGCCTTCCTTTCCTGCATTATAAAAAACAAGAAATAATATGTTTCTCTTATGTGTTTCCACTGAAGCAATCACTGGTCATCAATCAGCTGTAATGAGCTAATATAATTACTATCACCATGAATGGCTATTAACATAGAAAATATATATATATAAAAAAAAATTCTTTTGGCTAACATTCTATTAACTCTGTGAATCTTTGCTATCTCTGCTTTTGCTGTCTATTGAAAAGAATAAAATGAAAGCAGACACATGTCAATGATTCCCCTAATCTTGGCTGATGCTCTACTGGTGGCAGACATTTATAACAAACACTCCTTACTGCCTAATGCTTACTTTGCAATTTGATAATAATAACAACGAAATTCAATTGAGGCATTTTGTCATTTGAGGAAGTAGAATAAAATGTTAATTTATGCCAATCTTTCCTTTGTTACTAAGGTGCTGGTCCATGCTGCTGTCCTCTCTCGCCTTGACTACTGCAATCTGCTTCTTAATGGTCTTACGTTCTCCCAACTTGCCCCTTTACAGTCTGTGACAAACCACTCTGAAAACGCTGGGATTTCCCTTTCCCTAGTTATTTTCCCTGCATTCTGTAGTTTGATCTACTGAATACCGTCCCCCCACCCCCAGCTCATTAACTTCATCAAAGTAACCATAATTGCCATCTTGTCTCTTAAAAGCAGGGAGTGATACTTGGTCGTCAAGTGTCTGGAACTCCAAGCCGGACATTCTAACCTGTGAACACCGGTAACTTTGTCCCATTGCCTGCTTCTATTCACGACAAGCCATGAAAACACTATTCGGCAAAAAGGTATGCACAAAATAGAGTAACAATCCCTACCTATTAGCCAAGGGAAATGTTCAGTATTTCATTCGTTTTGGGACTCACAAAAGGGACCGACCGCTACCACTTTTCTTCTGGGACTAATTTGGGCAGACGCCATGTGTGTGGTCAGTCAAAACTTTACCCTGGTGGCGATTTGGCTGCATTTGTTGGATGTGAGTGCTATTTGGACACTTTAGGCGCTCATATCCAGGCTTTCTGGTGATATAGGACTTGTGGGTTTCCCTAGTAATTGGAGTGTTTTATGTTTTGTGCATTGTTCCTCTAGTGCCTGGGAGATAATTAGTTTAAGCAAATGGCTATATTTACATTACCTTCTAGGAGAGTGCAAATGGGGTTTGTTACACAGTCTATAATGAATGCGGCGGTGGTGGAAAATCTCATCGTCCTGTCTGCCTGCACCTCGCCTGCCTCACCCCTCCCTGCACTGGCTTTCTGTAAGATATATGGCTTAATTTATCATTTTGGTTCTTGCTTTAAATCTCTAGACAATGCTGCTCCGACCTACCTATCCTAACGTATACATAAATATTCCCCTATGCTCTGCTGAAGATCTACGATCGTACTTCCACTCCTCTCCGTTAGACATTCACCCAGTCTCCACTCCTTCAAAAAATAATTAAAAACTCACTTCTTAAGGAAAGCATTTCGATTAAACTATTAATAGTTCTCCCCCTTTACCCTGATTCCTCTGCTGCACTGTCTTCACAACCACCTTGAGTCTGGGTGGTAATAATAATTACCATATATCCTGCACCACAACAACTGGGTGTCTGGTTATAAGTTATTAATCTCCCTGCATCCTTGTTCCAGAGCCCAAACTCTAGCCTGGTCATGGTTTACTATGGGAAAGCTCCAGGAACCAGTACTCTTCATGGCTACAGATACAAATCTTACTAGTTGTTCCAATACCTTGCATCCGATTTTTTTTTTACTACTTCTCTTTTTCTCTGTGTTTCTTAGACAATATGTGTTTAATACTGCAAGTACATGTATTCTACTTATGGTTACCATTACTGACTTGGTCGGGTTTAGCTTTGCATGCCACCCTTCCGCAACTAGCACCATCTATGGGTGAACTATGCGTGAACTACCTTTGTGTAAACATTATACTGAGTGCATGATATTGACCATGAGATGGTAGATAGGGAGTATCATGTACAGTATGATAAATGGTGTAATTTGTATGAAAGATCTCCCTACACATATAGGTTTAAATTACACCTTTAATTGGCTGATTTAGTTATTAAATTATGATTAACTAGTATCATCCGACCATTTAAAAAGGAGTTTAAGCATGCGTGGGATAGGCATAAGGCTATCCTAACTATAAGATAAGACTAGGGACTAATGAAAGTATTTAGAAAATTGGGCAGACTAGATGGGCCGAATGGTTCTTATCTGCCGTCACATTCTATGTTTCTATGTTTCTATGTTTCTATTGAATGTACACTGAATTCTGTTTGTCTGTTTACTTCATATGAACATGACAAATGTGACCTCCAAATGTTGATGGTTTAAAGACCTCTAAGTTTTTTTTTGGATAGTTCACGTTGATCTTGTATACAATTTAGTATAGAGAGACTGCAAACAGACAATGTGTGATCAGATAGTATTATGTAAAAAAAGAAAAGAAAAAACAATAAAACTCTCTAATGAAGCTAAATGAAGCATGGTGAATTTTTAGCGTACGACTCACCTAAGAGGTTTGCTTTGACGTGGCAGGAGCCGGGAAGTGAAGATAGCAGTCTTGGGATTTACTCCTGTGGGGAAGACAAGCCTGCTATTCTTGTCCAGCTTATGAGTTCCTTCCTCCCCTTCCCCTTCCCCTTGGTTCATATACCTAGCTATACTTCACCATGTACAGTTTCCTTTTCTTTTAGATATAATCACCAGGTATTGATATTTTTTATCCTGTTATCCAGCTTGAATTTTTTTTTTAATTATATCACCTGTATTATAGAGTATTCACACCATCCTTTTATATCCTTTTTGTCTGTTGACAAAGCAAAGTTATAAGTCTGGCATTACACAGATGAGCACCAGCAGAGTAGCTTCATCCAAAATGTGTTAGAAGACATTTTAAACATCTATCTATATATACAGCCAAACCTACCTCTAGTACAATATTATTCACATCGAATTGGAAATGAATATTAAACATTAAGTTTATAAACCATCCTGGCATGATTTCTTCATTGCTATCTCGAGCATAATGTTTCTGTAGCACAATCTTCCATTAAATACTCATTTTCTGCTGTACTTCCTTCAAGTATGGTTTCCTTTCAACTTCAAGCAAGCACCTCATACAATGTCTTTCCAAGATTCCAATTAATTTTCTTTGTTCTGCTGTCAATCACTCCAAGGACTTCTAAGCAATGCATAGTTCACATTAATTTTGAATACTCCAGTTATTTGTAATACAGTTCTAACATTTATTTTATCTAGTTATTTTTCTGCAAGGTAATTATATATATTTTTTATTGCAGAACATTTACTCTTGCGCTATCTCCTCTTATTTCCCAGAAAAAAATGAAACCTTCACTTTCGTCAGTAAGAATAAATTCCATTTGAAGAATCAAGCCAGTTGACTACATATGAAACATCTCACTTAGTTATGAATGTTTCTCTTTTAACTCAAAAGTCTTTGAATGCATCTAAAAGGATTAGACCATTGTCTATAACTTTGATTAGCTTTGGAACACTAAGATTAAAGTTAAATTAAATTTATTTTTTAACTATCAAACTCAGACTTCACCTGTAAGGGGAGTTGAGTGTAGGAGAGAGTGAAAACATTTGCAAAAAGAAAAAAACAACAAGAAAAAGGTGAAAAATATTACTTTATACCGTGGTTGTTCCAACTGAAATATGTCTGTTTTTAGTTCCAGAGACAGAGCCAAGGACATGGGTCAGTAGATGTTCTCCTAGTTGCCTGCCCATTTTTAATTATTTTTTTGAGCTGGTCAATTAAAGTTCTCAAACATTCCCCTGTACTACATCAATATCTCATAAACAAAATTAAATAAAGATAATAACAAAAAGCTACTTTCCAAAAATGCTATTCTTAATACGGAGAGAGATGATGCAATCACTTCACCGGGTTTATTTTCCATCCTTACACTTTTTTCCTGTAGACTTTCTTTGATATTTTAAAATATAGAGTTTTATGTGAATGCCTAGATTCACTCATATCCTAACCATTAAACTAAGATGGAGATGGTTGTGAGAAGTGGAAGGGTGGAATTAGTGTGGAGGACAGAAATTAATGAGATTGGATGGTGTCTGTAACGGCACCCCCAGGCATACAAGGGTTAAACCGCCGTTTAGTAGATCTTCCCTTCCAGAGACACAGGCACCGCTACTGCCGAACACCGATCCGCCGAACAGGAAACCATACAAATGCCGTAAACAGCCGAATAGGAAAAACCATAGGAATAGGTTTACACTCCAAGCAGTCGAACTGGAACAGCATACAATAAATCCCCCCAAGAACTAGACAAAGCTCTGTGTTGAGGGTCAAGCTGTGAACAGTCAGAGCTGTGGGTTTATTGTTCTTATATACACATTAGTACCACCCACAGGGTTTGGAACACAACCAATAAACACATACAATACACTCAGACACTCCCACACAAAATCCTCCCCTCTGCCTGTGATACAATTACCTTACACAATGGGAAATGCAATTATCACAAGCAGAGAAATACAATTTTTCCACATTATTCATAACTTGAAAAGTATGCATCACATTCACATAAAACTTACATTCATTCAGAATCAGCATACTCCAAATACAAACATATGTCAAAATCATCTAAATTGGTCCAGTGGTTCAAAAGATAGATCGTAGTCCTTTGTGACCAAAGGAAGCATGTTTTTTCTGCCCAAAACCAGTTTCACAGAGTCTTCTATCCTGGAGATAATTGGGAAGTAATCCAACTATCTCAAAAGACAGAGGCAAAACTCCATTGAACACATGGCAGCAAAAGACAATAAAACACATAAAAACATATAACTGTGCAGCCATTGCACAAAACAGGTACATTCAACAAATCCCCAGATAGCTTAGATCTGAGCGCACATTATTACTGAATGGCGCTCAGAGCACACACATACAGTTCAATTGCCATGGAGCCAAAGTCTTTCCCATAGTCTTTCATTAAATGAATGGGCTCCATGGCATAGCTATCTGGGGTATCACCGCTCAAACAGGACAAGCACCGAATGACCCGGCTTTCATGTCTTTGCAGGGGAAAATCCAGCGTTTCAACATGGGGCCATAGTCTAAAGGCAACAGGCGGGCAACCAGGCTCCTCCAATGCAATGTGGCGAGATTGCTCTTGTCACAGTGTCAAAGAGAAAAATTTGATGGTCAGAAAGAACAAGAAAGTTGGATTCCCTTCCTTTGTATCAAGAGCAAAATAACAAAAAACAAAGAGGGTTAACAGTGGTGTTTTATATGCTGGTTAAATGCAAGGAACGCAGTTTCTGATGTGATAATCATTTCCAGGCAATAAACAGGAAGTTTATTAAAAAAAAAACAACAACAAAAAAAGAGTTTTATTACTAATAATGTAATCATTATTAGGGCAGATTAAAAAAAAATAATTCAAAACAATTTATTTTTTTCCTGATTTACATAGTGGATCACATATCTAGGATTTTAGTTTATTTTTGGTAGTTGTACATGGAGTAAAAAGCATTTTTAACATGTAACAATTTTAAAATGTGGTATGTTTGTCTTGCCACACAAAAGTATATGTTTATATATAGAAGCAAAAAATAGTTAGAGAAACCCAGCAGAGTGGAAGTTTCACTACAAGATTACTATAAATGGGTAGAGCCAATTCACTAGGATAAAACATAGAACTTTATTAGCTAAGATTAAAAAGGAAAAAAACGTGTCTAAAAACATGAACAAACTGGTGAGGCTAGTGGGCTGAAAATATTGTAACAACAAATATTCTTCGACAGAAAAAGGGGGATTATCCACTGTTAGATATAAGGTCAGTAAAGAACTAGTTAATACATTTAGATCGCATAGAAGAGGAATGTCAGAAAACTGGACTCTCTGTGTCTAGGCCACGTTGCCGTTACTCCTACCAGACCACCGTTGTCCAGACTCCTAACAGACCACCTAAATGTCACTGGAAGGGGCGAGAGCTCTAAGGTGAAAAAGGCCAAAGGGAAGGCCCCTGCCAAGTGCAGAGAGACCACAGAACACACGGTCCTCAGATAGGCGTGGCTCTCCTCCGCGAATGAGGAACAAGAACATCCACAAGCATTATCTGTGCTGGGAGAGTGGCAAGCAGATGACGTGATGACGACGCTTGGGACTCTGAGTCCAGGTCTGATCCGGTTTTAGCACAATATACATTTCTGGGTGAGCCCCATAGTGCCAATGCCCCAATCAGCGATGCCCCCAAGGCACATAAAGACTCGGAGGTATTCCTTGAGGCTTCCGGCCTCCAGATATTCTACGCCAAGGGCATCTGACACCCCCGCTCCTTGGAATGGGCACCTCCAAAACCCCTGGAAAACCTCACTTAACAAGGCACAATCATCTATGAGGAGAGTCTTTTGGGGATCTCACGGAAGAAGTGATTTTGGCAGGGCTGGTTGGCAAAGGGGCTGTGCCATCAGCCGATTCTGGCCATTAGGCCCCCGTACAACTCAGACACAGCCGTTCTATCCGGAGGCGGGAAACTGCCAGAGGTTCCACTACTTCAGGGGCTCAGACTGCGACCGAGGTGGCAGAGGATGCTCCCAGGCAAGATTCACCTCTGGTAAGTCACCAATTTACATTTCCACTAATAACTGTTCAAATCGCTGGACGCATTTCTAATTTTTTCCATAATTGGATAGACCTTTCAACAGACACTTGGGTGCTTCAAACCGTACGGGGCTACCGAATAGAGTTCGAGAATGTGCCAGTCCAACTTTGGCCGCCACAACCGCTCCAGGTAGCGGACGCGCAACTGACTGACTCGGAGCTAAAAAAGGCACAATTTAATTGGCCCTGGACATGGGCGGATTTTTCAGCCACATTCTCCTGGTCAAGAAAAAGAATGAAGAATTCCGTCCAGTCATCACTCTAGGACAATTAAACGTCCACATCATCTACAGACACTTCAAGATTGAGGGCATTGCCCTCCTTCGAGATTTACTTAGGGACGACGAGGCAATTCACCTGCCTTCCATTCGGGCTCAGCTCGGCCCCCTACACATTGCCCCATACACACACTGCCCCCATACACACATTGCCCCATACACACACTGCCCCCCATACACACATTGCCCCATACACACACTGCCCCCCGTACACACACTGCCCCATACACACACTGCCCCCATACACACATTGCCCCCCATACACACATTGCCCCACACATACATATAGTGCCCCCCCATATACACACTGCCCCACACAAACATACAGTGCCCCCATACACACACTGCCCCACACACTTGGGTGCTTCAAACCGTACGGGGCTACTGAATAGAGTTCGAGGATGTGCCGGTCCAACTTTGGCCGCCTCAACCGCTCCGAGTAGCGGACGCGCAACTGATTGACTCGGAGCTAAAAAAGGCACAATTTAATTGGCCCCGGACATGGGTGGATTTTTCAGCCATATTCTCCTGGTCAAGAAAAAGAATGAAGAATTCCGTCCAGTCATCAATCTAGGACAATTAAACGTCCACATCATCTACAGACACTTCAAGATTGAGGGCATTGACCTCCTTCGAGATTTACTTAGGGACGACAATTTAAAAGAAGCTTACCTGACAATCTCTTTTCATGAATTAAGCAGTCCCTAACTTTGCTTCCTCTGGTAGGAGACCACAAGGCAATTCACCTGCCTTCCATTCGGGCTCAGCTCGGCCCCCTGGTGCTTCACAAAAATGCCTAACCCGTGGTGACACACCTTTGGGCCCGAGGGGTGCGATGCACCATCTACCTGTACAATATTCTTATTTTCAGCAGGAACAGACAAAAACTACGGGATCACACAGTCTTCACAGTCCAACTGCTAGAATCGCTGGGTTTCATGGTCAATCGCGCCAAATCTGCATTGGAACCCTCTCGAATGGTTCCATTTCTCGGATTTGAAATAGACTCCAGATCCTGTACACTAAGACTTTCAGCCACGAAGGTGACATCCATCCGCAATAAAAACCGCAAGGTCTTATGCATGCCATACATACCTCTTCGTCTGCTCGCAAGGATAGTAGGACTCCTATCCTCCTCCATCCACGCACTATTTCCGAGCCCCCTACACTACTGAGCCATGCAACGTTTCCTACGTCAGAACCAGAGGTTAGACGAGGTTCGGACGGAACTCCAATGGTGGCTGAATTGCATGCAAACCTGGAACGGTCGAGCCATTTTCGGAAGTCAACTGGACTTTGTGTTGGAATCGGATGACAGTCTGGTAGGCTGGCGGGCTATGTATGGGGCATAATTATATTAATTTTATTAAATAAAAATTAAAAAAAATATTAAAAAGCCTCCCTACCCTCCTCCCCTCATACACACACTGCACACCCATAGACACATTTCCTCCCACACACTGCCCCCATACACACATTGCCCCATACACACACTGCCCCCATACACACATTGCCCCATACACACACTGCCCCCCATACACACACTGCCGCCATACACACACTGCCCCATATACACATTGCCCCATACACACATTGCCCCATACACACTGCCCCCATACACACATTGCCCCTTACACACACTGCCCCCCGTACACACACTGCCCCATATACACATTGCCCCATACACACATTGCTCCATACACACACATTGCACCATACACACACTGCCCCCATACACACATTGCCCCCCATACACACATTGCCCCCCATACACACACTGCCCCACATAAACATACAGTGCCCCCATACACACACTGCCCCACACACACATACAGTGGCCCCATACACACACTGCCCCAAACACACATACACTGCAGCTCTCACACACACTGCCCCCTCACATACACACTGCACCGCTCACACACACTGCCCCACACATACACTGCCCCCTAACACACACACTGCAACCCTGACATACACTGCCGCCCTCACGCACACACTTCACCGCTCACACACACACCGCACCTTTAATACACACTTCACCCCTAACACATACCACTGCTCCTATGCCCTTTATCCCACCAGACCCAAGGGAAGTTGTCAAACTGTTCTTAAACTGTTTGACTACTTACTCTGGGATGGGATCCTGGCACTACCGGCACCATAACTACTACACTGAGCTGTAGTGGTTGTTGTGTCTGGATTATTTCTTTAAATAATCTACAAGTGCCCCTCCCAAGATCAGGCTCTGGATCCGCCACTGGGTGGACTCCTTCTTACAGACTTGGCCGAACCACAGGGCCTATGCGTTCCCACCATTCACAATGTTTGCTAGAGTCCTTTACCGGGTCCGCCTCCAGCAGGTGACATTGTCAATTCTGACCCCCCCTGTGGCAGACCCATCCTTGGTTCCCAGAACTTCTGGAATTGTCATCCAAGGACCCCCGCCTACTGCCATTCCACCCAACAATACTCAAGAACCCGATGGGAAATCCGCATCCACTCCTCATGGATGGCCGCCTCCCACTGGTGGCCTGGACACTTTCTGGGGTTTTCTGGCATGTCAGAGACCTATTGCAGAATGCTAAGGACCTTTTATGGGACGCCTGGGCACCGGCACCGAGGAAATGCTACCTTTCTGCCTGGCAATCTGGGTCCGATTGGTGTGTGGGACGGGACTTTGATCCCTTTACTGCCCCTGTCCCCGCTGTATTAAATTTCCTTTCCTCTCTTTTCACATCAGACAAGTCTTATCGCTCGATTAACTTGGTACGGTCAGCCATTTCGGCATCTCACGTTCCCCAACAAGTGTCTCCTGTGGGTCAAGATCCTCTTGTTAGTCATCTTCTGCGCCTATGTCATCCTCCGGGATCTACATATGCTCGATTGTGGGACGTCGGTATCGTTCTCCAATTTTTACGCAACTGGCCCTCTAGCCACAGGCCATCCCTGTGACTACTTATGCCCAAATTTACTTTTCTTCTCTGCTTGTCCTCCTTTCGAAGGGTCTCGGATGTTCGGGCGTTTAACTCGGATGCTTTTGTTTTCTGCTCAGAAGGGGTTACCTTTCAGGTTTCACGTCACACCAATTCTTCCTCGGTTCTTTACCCTTTTTTACTATTCGGACCCTCAACTCTGTGTGGTTTCGGCCCTTTGCTCTTATGTGAAAACGACTGTGTCGTTGCGGTCTTCTTCTTCCTGCCAACTTCTTGTTTCCTACGTTTGATCTTGTGACCCAGTTTCGGTCACGACTTTGGCCAGATGGATTTATTGGCTATTGTGTCTGGCGGGGATAGATCCGACTTGTGGTGCACTGAGCGGCAACCTCCTCAGCCTTGGTGGTGAGCACCTCTTCTATCAGCGTTGAAATATGTCTATAATGATTAATTTGTTCTGTTTCACTCTTTCCTGTTTGGGGTTTGATGTGTATTGGATGGGACATTGCTATGCCCTGTTAGTTATGTTAGTTGGGTGTGAATTTATATTGTATAGTATGTTTAATAATTAATTTATAGTTCAGTACAGTCAGGATATATGCTTCATGTGACCCATTCCTTAGACAAAAACTTTTTATACTCTCTTTCAGCATAATTGGACACGGTTTTTAATATGGACAACCTGGTTTGTGGCATTTTAACTTTTATGAACAATAAAAAATGGAAAAGTGAATGGCGCTTACACAATAGAAAGAACACAAAGGTGGTGGTGGAAAAAGTGTTCCCCAACACCTTAAAAACAAAGTTTGAGATAGAAAATATATTGACACTGAATATACAAATGCCAAAGAAATCCACACACCACTCTCTTAGTCCCAAAAAGGTGAGTGTATACAATACTTGTAAATACAGAGGTATATGCTGGTAGTGTTCCGTATACTTGGACCCTACAATAACATAAAACAGTACATAGTGTAGACTGTAAATGGTAATAACAATAATAAAAATAAATGGATCCACTCACGAATTTCAGAGCCGTGCCAGGCTCTGTGTAGAATGCCCAAGGGTGCCTATACAGGCTAGATGCAAAATCATCACAATATCCCTCAGAGGTAGGAGAAACAGCAAGGATGATGGAAAGATGAATAAATTTATTGCGAATAAAAATGTATAAAAACAACTGAACAAGTTGTATAAAATAATGCAAAAAGCAATACAATGTGTGCAAACGCGTTTCAACTCGATCAGAGTCTTCCTCAGTGCATAGAAAGGTTCATCCAGTTGATTCTCTTTAAATGTGCCTCATGTCTGGCTGCCGATCACATGGGCGGAAGTTCGGCTTGCCGGCGTCTGACAACACTTCCGTTTTTTTCGGCGCTCATTTCCTCAGCTTTACTCTTTACAAATAGTTTGCCCAATTGAAGCATCAGCTTCCATTGTACATATGGGCAACTATGGAAAACTTACAAACAACAAATATATATAGATATAAACATTAAAAAGTACATAATACATAAGAACTTATATTGTGTAGCATAGTATGGCACATCAAAGGTGTATAGCTATAGCCCATATGTAAAGATTAGTAGGTGTAGGTATACAAGGCCAACTCTAAGAAAATATATATGGGAATAAAAAAGGATGAAAAAAGTCCTAAATATATACTAAATAATAAATAAATATAAAGATAAAAAGTAATGAAAAAATAATAATAATGAAATAAATAAAAATAAAAATAAAAATAAATATAAAAATAAAATAAAAATAAAATTAAAGTAAAAATAAATATAAATAAATGTAAACTTAAATTTAAAAAATATAAAAAATAAAAAGATATATAAATATAAATAAATATAAAAAAAATAATAAAAATAAATTAAATGGAAATAAAAATAAAAATAAAATAAAAATAAAAATAAATATAAAAAATAAAAATGAAATGAATATAGATAATATATAATCTAACTCTGAAAAAATAATACCTATAAAAAATGAACCAACTCAAAGTCTAAATTAAGGCCTTTAGGGGATAAGGTATTAAGCTCAAAGATCCACCTACTTTCAATTTTACAGAGTTCTTTAAAATTGTCCTCGCCTCTCCAATCTTTTTTTCTTTTGGGCTATAGCAATAAAACTGATGTTGTGCAAAATGTGCAGAAACACTGTGCTTTGCATAACCTCTTTGTATGTTACCCAAATGTTCCATTATGCAAGTTTTTAAAGTCCTTGTGGTCATTCCCACATATTGTAGACCACAAGGACACCAGAGAAGGTATATCACGTTACTAGAATGGCAGGTAATAATTGAATTGATCTTATAATCTTTATGTGATACATTGGACATAAATTTGGTATGAGTGTCTTTTTTAAATTTTGTCTTTTTACAGGCTGTGCACATTTTACACGGATAAAAACCAAGCTTCTGGTTAAAAACATTTGTGTTAGTAACATTAGTTTTTATGTGGTTTTTAACTAAAAGGGTTTGGAGATTTTTCGTACCTCTATATACAATTTTTGGTTTCTCACTAATGATACTTTGGAGACTTTCATCAGTTTGCAGGTGTCAGGCTCCCGCGGGCGGCTGCGAGGGGAGGCTGCACTCCGCTCGCAGTACTCACCCTCCAGCCGTCCGCGGTCCCCTCCGCCTCGTGGGTACGGCGAGCGGCATCCTTCCAGCCTCGGATGCCGTCCGCCGTTCCCTCCACGTCCCCCAGCGGCAGCATGCATGGCGCTGCACGCTGGGAGACCGCCCAGGTTTATACACGCCGGGGTCAGTCACCTGACCTGGCGTTAAAGGCACAGTGCCTCAATCACAGTGGGAGGTCTAAATATCTCCCACGTGTGATTGTTAATTCTGATTGGAAATTATCCAATCAGAATTAACCTGATGGTTTAAATACTTACCTTTCCTGTTCCTCCCTGCCCTGTTGTGGTCTTTGCTTGCTAGTATTGCTACTTACCTTGTGCTTCTGGTTACGTACTCTCTGGCTTGTTTATCTGACTCTGTGACTTTCTCCTACCCTTTGACCTCGGCTCCTTTCACGTTATTCTGTCTTCTGGTTCCCCTTTACTCGGCTTGTCTCCTGACTATTCTGTGTGTGCTTAGCCCGGCCACTCTAAGGTCCGGTACGGCACCTTTTGTGTGTGTGTGTGTGTGTGTGCCAGCGTGTTGGGTTCCCCGAATCGTGACAGCAGGATGTGCCAATACTTATTAATAATTGATTTTACGTGGCCAGCATCACTGCTATAATCTAAAATCAGAAGAGGTTCCTCAGTTCGTTTTTTCATTATCTCTTTGTTCCTATATTTTAATAAGAACTCCCTGTTTGTTAATTTAATCTCCTGTATCTGACGATCCAAAACTGTCGGATCATATTTCTTTTCCATAAAAAATTGTCTTAAACGGTTTGCCTGTTTATCATATTCTTTAATGTCGCTGCAATTTTTAAAAATACGATTAAATTGGCTTTTGGGTACATTGCGCAACCACGGGTCGTAATGGCAACTCGTGGTGTCAATGTACCCATTGACATCCACTGGTTTAAAAAAGGTTTTAGTGAGAATATGATTATTCACAACATAAATCTCTAAATCCAGGAACTGAACAGATGTCTGACTAATTTGGCTTGTTAAAACAATATTTCTTTGATTGTCATTAAGTTTATCTAGAAACAGATAAAAGAAATTTTAGTGCCTTTCCAAATAAAGAAGATTTTGTCGATATATTTGCGGTAGAGGACCAGACCCGCTCCCACGTCATCTCGACCTGGGAGGAAAGTTTCCTCCCAGCGTGACATAAATAAGTTGGCATAACTAGGAGCGAATCTGGTTCCCATCGCAGTACCGACTAACTGTAAAAAAAAATAGACCATCAAACCAAAAGAAGTTATTGGTGAGTATAAGGTGAATGCTGTCTATAATAAACTGGATCTGGTTCTCAACATACCTATTGCACAAGGTCAGAAAATGTTGGACAGCTTCACAGCCCAATTCGTGTGAAATGATGGTGTAAAGGCTGGACACGTCACATGTGACTAAATGGTAATCGTCCTCCCACTGAATATGCTGTAGAATATTTAATAACTGAGTGGAGTCTCTAAGATATGTAGGCTGTGAAATAACCAAGGGTTGGAGTAATCTATCTATATACTCAGATAGTCTACTAAGTATGGAACCAATCCCGGATACTATGGGCCTTCCGGGAGGATTTTTGATATCCTTATGGATTTTTGGGAGTATATAAAAGACTGGTATACGACATACAGCTATGTTTAAGTATTTATACTCATGTTTGTTGAGGATACCATCTTCCATGCCCTTACTTAATAATGACATATATTTTTTCTTTATTTCTGATGTAGGGTGAGCCTTTAACTGAGCATAGGTGGAGGCATCGTTCAGCTGTCTATAGACTTCCATCATATAGTCCGCAACGTTGAGCACGACGATACCTCCACCCTTGTCAGATGGCTTAATAACAATATTATGGTCTTGTTGGAGATTCTTAAGGGCTTTAATTTGTGCATAGATAAAGTTACCTTTTTTCTTTTTATTTATTTGTCTCACATCTTTCATCACTGGCTTTTCAAAAACTTTCATTTCACCACTAATATGGTTTTTTGGAAAGAATTGAGATTTATCTTTTAAGTTAGTGTGAACAAAGGTGTCATGAATGACACCCTCTTGTTCACTAATAGAAAATTTATTAAAATGTTTCTTAAGGCAAAGTTTACGAATAAATTTGTGCATATCTACAAATGTATTAAAAGGTTTATTACTGCTGGTTGGTGCGAATTTTAGGCCCTTATTAAGAACCTCCAATTCTTTATCAGTAAAGACTTTATCTGAAAGATTGAAAATCCCTAATGATGGTTTCTTCCTCTTTTTTTCATGGTCCTGTCGTCTTCCTGCTCGACATCCCCTTCTCCCTGATCCCAAGGTCTCTTTGACCTCTGTGGGCGGGGAGATTCGCCCTGTCCTAAAAAAGGGCGCGGTGGAAGTTTGGAGATTTCGGCATAGGACTTCGTTTGGTTTATTACAGCCTGATTTTTGTTATTACCATTGGTATTCTCCATCAAAGGTCTAAACCTGCTTCCGTAATTAGAGATATGTTGCTGATTACGTATAAGAGGTTGTGTTCTATTAGGTCCACTAGATGTAACAGAGTTCTTAAAAGTGGACCTAGTTTGTTCCTGAATTTGAGATTTTTTATTGTTATTATACCTATTGTTATTATTTCCATTATAATTCCTAGGTATATACATGGAGTTAGAGTTCCTAGAATAATTTCTGTTGTATTTAGCGAATGAACGAACTCTGTCATAAGCATAATCATGCTTATCCCTGATGTATTTACTTTTTTTAACGGAAATAACCTCTTCCTCCTGTTTATCAACATTTTCTTGAACCCTTTTTAGGGAGATAGACATTTCTTCAATTTCTGACATAGGTTGGAGTTTATCTTTAATCTCGTTAATTTCCCTATCTAGTTTGACAAGATTACGTTTTCTTTGTTGGACGATGATGGACATCATGCGAGCAGAAAAAGATTCTAAAGCAGAATTCCATATCTCCATGAATTCATCATCGTCCTGGTCAAATGTGGGTTTTTTTAAAAAACTTTAAACCCCTAGGGGTAATATTCTCTGTCAGGTATTTTTCCATAGTGAAAATCTCCCATTTGATTTTTGTCTCTTTGATCAATAACTTTTGTAATGATTCACAGGTGTAATCAAAATCATATTCACGAAACCTAATAGGTTCAGTTTCACAGTTAAACTTCCTAGTCAGCTTATCTTGCCAATTATTTCTTTTTTCAAATAATTCCATTTTATAATGGATTGGAGCAGCCCACACTTGGTTAGGGAATAATAAAATGAACAATAAAAAATAGAAAAGTGAATGGCGCTTACACAATAGAAAGAACACAAAGGTGGTGGTGGAAAAAGTGTTCCCCAACACCTTAAAAACAAAGTTTGAGATAGAAAATATATTGACACTGAATATACAAATGCCAAAGAAATCCACACACCACTCTCTTAGTCCCAAAAAGGTGAGTGTATACAATACTTGTAAATACAGAGGTATATGCTGGTAGTGTTCCGTATACTTGGACCCTACAATAACATAAAACAGTACATAGTGTAGACTGTAAATGGTAATAACAATAATAAAAATAAATGGATCCACTCACGAATTTCAGAGCCGTGCCAGGCTCTGTGTAGAATGCCCAAGGGTGCCTATACAGGCTAGATGCAAAATCTTCACAATATCCCTCAGAGGTAGGAGAAACAGCAAGGATGATGGAAAGATGAATAAATTTATTGCGAATAAAAATGTATAAAAACAACTGAACAAGTTGTATAAAATAATGCAAAAAGCAATACAATGTGTGCAAATGCGTTTCAACTCGATCAGAGTCTTCCTCAGTGCATAGAAAGGTTCATCCAGCTGATTCTCTTTAAATGTGCCGCTTGTCTGGCTGCCGATCACATGGGCGGAGGTTCGGCTTGCCGGCGTCTGACGTCACTTCCGTTTTTTTCGGCGCTCATTTCCTCAGCTTTACTCTTCACAAATAGTTTGCCCAATTAAAGCATCAACTTCCATTGTACATATGGGCAACTATGGAAAACTTACAAACAACAAATATATATAGATATAAACATTAAAAAGTACATAATACATAAGAACTTATATTGTGTAGCATAGTATGGCACATCAAAGGTGTATAGCTATAGCCCATATGTAAAGATTAGTAGGTGTAGGTATACAAGGCCAACTCTAAGAAAATATATATGGGAATAAAAAAGGATGAAAAAAGTCCTAAATATATACTAAATAATAAATAAATATAAAGATAAAAAGTAATGTTAACTTTTATGTTCGTTGTTTGGATTTGACTACTTTGTTCTTCAGTTAAAGTGGACTCATGAACTTGTGATGTCGCAGTTGAAGAGGAAGTGCTTCAGTTATGCACGCCTCTTATATCCATTGCTTGTATTTGATTGGTTCTCAGTTTTCCCTTTACATGTATTTGCTGCTATATGGAGTTAGTAAAAAAAAGATAAGCAATTATTCACCTTGTGTCATTATTAAAATTAAGATTATTAGTAAACTAAAGCAAACATAATTTTCAATTATTATTTTTTGCAGGAGTTGGTTCATTATTTTGATTGTCCTGCTTTACCTTAAAACTATCAGAGAAAATGAACACATGAAAGATGCACATAGCATACAGATACCTGTTTTGTTATCTGTTTGTCCTTGGATGCTGTAGATTTCTGTGGTTAGGTCTGGAGCTGAATCTTTGAGTCTCCTGTTTTTTATGGATCATCAGACACAATGTTATTTAGCATGTTTCCCAGAACCAAAAGTGGTCAGCTGACTTCCACTCTCAATTCATCTCCCCAAATCACCTCCAGTCTAAATGCCTACAGTGGTTAGACATGCACAGTTCACCCTATACCTGGAATTGCAATCTTTAAAATAAATCAATACTATTAGTGAATGAAGACTGCAGTATAGATCCATCAACGTGCACAAACTGTATTCATTGAACTATTCAATAAATTAAAATGCAAAGTTGTGGTGTTATGCTTTTCTATGGAGACTGAGACGTAATGTGGGCACATGCCCAATAAATTCTTATAGAATCATATCAAAGCTAGAAATTCTTAGCAAGTCATTGAGTCTGAGAAAAAGTTCAATAAAGCTGGTAAGGGGACCTGGAAATCTTAACAACGTTAGCTGTGTGCAGACCACCAAGGTTTTCTTCAAATAGCCTCCAGTCAAGGCAAATAAAAATAATGGAGAATAATAACTAATTCCAAAGGACCCCTACTAAAAGAGGAAAAATCGAAATGAACAAGTCCCTAAAAAAATAATAAGGAAAGTTTACTCAAAATTGGACAAAATATTTATTGAAATACGTTGTATTCAAAGACTCAAATAATCAGTAAAAAATAATAATAAGCCCATCACCTAACAGAAGAAAATATATAAATATGGACTCTCCTAATTAGATCTAAGTCTATGGAGTGAATATAGGGAGGACATATGTTTAAAATCCCACAAAGGTAAATGATCCAGCATTATAAACCACAATTGATGTAAATTGGAAGAGCATGATGAATAGTCAACTGTTTCCTTAAAGGGACACTATAGTCACCAAATAACCTAATGAATCAGTTTTGGTGTATAAATCATGCCCCTGAGTTAAATGACAACTCCCGGTATATGACTTACACAGCATTTCTAAACACTTCCTGTAAAGAGCTAGTTATGGTTTACACTTCCTTTATTGCACATTCTGTTTAATTTAGAATTTTTTTACCTCCTCCTGTGTGTGATTAAAATTCAATTAACAGAACAGGAAATAAAAACATTTTAAGTAAGTAACATCTGATTGAAAGTGAAGCCATTTTCTTTTTCACGCAGTCTGTGTCAGTCCCAACCAGGGGAGGTATGGCTAGAGCTGCATAAACAGAAACAAACTGATTAAACTCCTAAATGGCCGATAATTAAGCAGTGTGAATTCAGAGGCATGATCTATACACAAAACCTGCTTCATTAAGCTAAACTTGTTTCGGGATTTGCAGAGAGATGAAAAATAAATTCACCAGGACACCCTTTTCATCCCATCTCCTATGCTGTAGATAGAGTGGGTTTGTATGCATGTCTTATGTATGCAAGTTGACCCTAAGGATCCTCAAACTATCTGGTGTCTCATAGTATATATGGGGGAGAGCACGGAGGACCCAAGGGAGCAGATATTTATTAGAATGCTTTTGCAGTAAAGGAAGTCCTGGTTCTTGATCGCGCAGTGAAGGCAGTAAATGAATTAAATCAGCTACATATGGTTTCTTTGTTAAAGCAATTGGCTTTTTATTAAAGGTCAAGTAGCATTTCTGGACATTTATTGCATATTTCTAATGATATACAGGAATATTCTCTCTACAAGCCACATGCAATACAAGCAGTAAGATAAGGTTCATTGCTGCGAGTATATTTTATATCGATTGCAAATATGTTTGACATTTCAACTAACTGGTCATTTTGGCCCACATGGCTTCTCATCTGTATTCCGCACCATCCGTGAACCAGTTGAATTTACAGTGCGTGACCACTGCTTCACGGATCAATTTCAATGTCCTCATCGCACTGGTAATCATTTTTCCTTTACTGCTTCTCCCAATAAATCTTTGGCGAGAACATTGTTTTTTTTCCCTCTGTGTTCATGATTACATTCAAGTTCTTTCTAACTATATATTTCAAAGCAGAAAGATTCATTTTAGATATTGATCTCAGTACTCTCCTAAATTTATATAGGGCAAATTACCTGTGTTTGCTGAGGGATGGTGGATGTACACTATTAAAAGTTTTACATGACAACAGTCAAAACTTCCTTGAACTTTTTCATTCCTTCCATCCCATTCCATTTTATGAAAAATACGTGTTAGAACAGCTAAA
The DNA here is from genome assembly GCA_933207985.1 of Pelobates cultripes. Lineage (NCBI taxonomy): Eukaryota > Metazoa > Chordata > Amphibia > Anura > Pelobatidae > Pelobates > Pelobates cultripes. Next base: position 415,213,022 of record OW240912.1, on the reverse strand, counting down.
GCAATGACATTTCTCTGTTTTGCAATTCTAATGCCAACGTTAAAAGCTTTTTTCCAAACAAAAAAAAAAATTGGTCCCTCTTTATTACATCTTATATTCTACATAGAAATATGAGATAAATGTTACTATGCTATTCCAGGTAGCAATGTTCACACTCAATAACTAGACACAATTATCCCAAAAATGTGGCCTTGTCTGAAACAGAGCACTCTAAACGTTTATTGTGCACAATTACTCAGGGGTCAAAGTGCATACGCGAACATGTTTCTAGAATAGGCTAACATGTTTCTAGAATGGACGAACAATCAATATTTTGTCAATATTTGAATATTGTAGCTACCACACAATAAGCATTACTCTTGAAAAGAATAATTAATTGTAACCTTTATATTCACTGCACACACACTTTATAACAGAGGGAGCCAATGAAAACTAAGCAGTTTGTCAAAGACGTTTCCCATAAAAGTTAAAGGGACACTATATTTACTGAAAACAACTTTAGCTTAATTTAACAGTTATGGTGTATAGATCAGGGTGACTATAGCGTCCTTTTAAAGTTAAATAAAATCATAACAATGTCTACGCTAAAGTATAAGCATGAAATATAATGAATATTTCACCTTACTTGTATAAATCATAGCATCGTGGCATATTACTTAGTAAATTCAGGGGTTCATCTTTTCCCCACCTAAGATTCTGTTATTAACAGAATCACTGTTGTTTGCAGGAACACGGTAGGCACCTAGACTACTTCATCTCAATGCAGTGCATTGGCCCTGTTGGGTTTATTGTTTTGTAGACAGAGCAATGTTTTCATTGCAGAGCCAACACACCTGACTTCCACTAGAGGGTGCTTGCACTTCCATGACCGAGTCAGACTCAATTCTGTGACATTCAATGGCCTCACACGTTGCATGAGGATGCAACGTCCTCTAATGCTTATTACAGGGAAGCAGTGAGAAACATTTGATTGGATGAGCACAGCACTTGCACTGGACTTGATAAGAAGACAAACTGGAGAGAGCCTCCAGAAAGACACCAAGTGTGAGTCTTAGCACTTAAAAAAGAGCAATTGTTTTTAATTAAATTTAAGGGGACTATGAATCTAATATAGTAGAACGCTATAGTGTTGTTTTTATTATGTTAGATGGTTTTATTCCAAACACTATAGTGTTCCTTTAAGTCCAGTAATGGGGATTATTTTATTTATAAAGCACCGCAAACATAAATCTGGGTTCATGTGTGCTCTTGCTAGGCAAACCACCTAGAGGTCTGCTCAGAAGGTGATGTAGGCTGGACATTTGCACCTAGATAAATTCAAGACCAAGTGAAATGATGGTGAATACAAACATACCCCCATCCTCACCCTCAGTGTTAGTTGTGGAATAAATGCACTTATCTTTTACAATTTAGTGTAGTACAACTTTCCCCAAGGGGTATTCCAGCAAATGTCCCCTTATGAAAGAGCAAAACATACCATACAACGGGAACACAGCTGACTGATCTACAAGAGAAAATTAAGATAACATAGTGTCATAAAGTTAAGAGAAATCTTTAAGAGGCGATTAAATTACCATCTATTTTGTGAGCGCTTTTCTAGCGGCACAGTGTTTGAATTTTATTTTAACTTTATGACACTTTGTTATCTTTATTTTCTCTCATACATCAGTCAGCTGTATTCCTGTTGTGCTGTACGTTTTCAAGCCAAAAATGTGGTCAGTATTCATGAAGAGTGCAGTGATAAAAAGTACAGAGTTACAAGCATGGTCTGTTAAATAATCATGTAGAAGGCTTCATAGAAGAAATGGTTGAGATCAATTCAGAGGGAGGTGTTCATTCCAGATCAGGGGTAGGCAACCTTTTTGTTGTACTGTGCCAAAACACGATCAAGAGGTCCCTTGACATGACAGTCATATTTTTTTTTTAAATAGAGGTGTGAAAGTTGCCATATTGTGCTTGTGTTATTTATAGGTGTTGCAGTTGCTTTGTTGCATTGTATTTGTGTGTGTGGGGTGTTATATTGTATATGTTCATGAGTAGTTTGTGGTATTATGCATGATACCTATGAACGTGGGCTTTGTATAAGGGCTTCTTGTGGAATTGTGTTTCTGCATGACATTCTGTGTTTGGTGGTGTGTGTATGTGTGGGGCTGCTTGTGGTATTGCATGTGAGAGGTTGCTTGTGGAGTTGTATGTGTGTATGTGGTTTGTCAGAGGTGTTGTCTTTGTGGAGACTGTGTATATGTTTGTGTGTGGCCAGTTTGTATTATTTGCATGAGGGGAAGCCTTTTTTAAGAGCACTGTGTATATCTAGCAGTGTGGGTGGCTTTCCTGGTTCCAGTGGGTACTGGGCTGGCCAGGTACAGGTCAAATGCTGCTCTTGCATGCAGCACTTAGAGGAAGTGATCTGAGATCACTACCTCTAAGTGTTGCAATGTGTAAATTGAGGATTGTCCCTCACCACCTGCAATCGCTGCTCGGGTTGCACTAGCAAATATCTGAATTTCCACTGGAACTTCTGATACTGATGGTCAGAGCCAAAAAGCCGTGCAAAGGCACCTTGAGCCATAGGTTGCTGACCCCTGTTTCAGATTTTAACAATGTTGTTGCAAGTATGAACCCTTCTTTCAATTAGACATTGTAGTAGACTGGATCTCTTTATTTAATTATAACAGTTTAAGCAACAGCAGTTAGTGCTTCCAGCATTAAAAGACATTTAAACCAAAGGTCTAAGTGTGTATAAATGTAAAGAAGCACTTGCTGGGCAGATCATCCCCTTTGTTCTTTAACATTAAAGTTGCACTTCTTCCTACATTAAATAATGATAGCAATCATAAATACCAGTAGAACACCTAACCTTACTGTCAATCATTCACTGTTTCCTCCTCGAGATAACACATTATACATCTGATAGCTTTGCAATATCAGTTTCTTCATATGAAAATAAATTGTATTTCTTTGAATGAATGCATTTTACTTTGAAGTATATAATGATTGTTGTGCATTTGATACTAGCATGAAATTATGTATTTATTTATTTATGTATATATTCAAAGTCGACAAATTAGATGGAAAAATAACTTGGCAGTCACAGACTTGCTTGAAACAAATCCAGCTTTAATGTTCTCAAAATAACAATTAAAATGTGAAATAAATGCAAACATAACAACAGTGGCAGAGTCATGCAAACAACTACAGTCCCACAGGTAGATGTAACTTGTAACCAAGTGAAAATGTGTTACAAGTTTAGGAATTTTTGGTTGGGGCTATATTACATACTGGAACGTATCCCATTAGCCCTACGTGACACGGTATTGTGACACTGTAGATGATCCCCTGCTACTAAATTCTTCCTTATTTTAAATATAGTCTCCTCCTTTACTGTGTTGATTCCCTTTATGTATTTAAATGTTTCTATCATATCCCCCCTGTCTCGTCTTTCCTCCAAGCTATACATGTTAAGATCCTTTAACCTTTCCTGGTAAGTTTTATCCCGCAATCCATGAACCAGTTTAGTAGCCCTTCTCTGAACCCTCTCTAAGGTATCAATATCCTTCTGAAGATACGGTCTCCAGTACTGTGTACAATACTCCAAGTGAGGTCTCACCAGTGTTCTGTACAATGGCATGAGCACTTCCCTCTTTCTACTGCTAATACCTCTCCCTATACAACCAAGCATTCTGCTAGCATTTCCTGTTGCTCTATTACATTGTCTGCCTACCTTTAAGTCATCAGAAATAATCACCCCTAAATCCCTTTCTTCAGATGTTGAGGTTATGACTTTATCAAATATTCTATACCCTGCCCACTCAAGATGCATTATATGTCAGTTGCCACAGCTCTGACCATTTTTCTAATTTACCTAAATCATTTGCCATTTGGCTTATCCCTCCTGGAACATCAACCCTGTTACATATCTTATTATCATCAGCAAAAAGACATACCTTACCATCAAGACCTTCTGAAATATCACTAATAAAAATATAGCATTTCCCTTTTGTTTTTACAATGTATGTTTGGAAACCAGACCAGATTCCCTTTGGGATTAGGCACCCCCGCAGCCCCACACCCCCTTCCCCCAGCAGAACACCTTTTGGAGGTGACCACAGGTATATATTTGAGATTCAATTAAAATTTTCATTGAGCAGAGCAGATATGTAATTTGCATTGTGGGAAAATACATAAAAGCTCTATCACTTTGATTGTTTAATTTGCCAATGAATTGTTTTTATTGCATTTATCACAATTATTTTGCATTATATATATTCACAATGCTCTTACAAACATATTCATTAAATAAACTTCAGCTTATCTAGAGCTAGCACTATTTAATTTGTCTCCCATGTTAGAATTAGTTTAGGACCCACCGATATTGGAGTACTGTGAAGTAATGATGTGCTTAACACAACATGGCCATATGGTGGAACTGATTCCTCATGTTTTTTTTGCTAAGATAGGCGATTTTAAGAATCCTTATAGAATTTTTTAATTTATTTTTATGAATGTGCTGTTCATTAATCTTTATAATGTATAAGATTAGTTTGGCATGATCTCCCTGAAGTAAACCCATGTTGTCTCTGATCTTGAAACCCATGTGATTTTAGATGTTCAACAATCCTATACTTTAACATGGTTTCCATCACTTTCCCCACTACTGAAGTAAGGCTTACTGGCCTATAGTTGCCCGACTCCTGCCTATTACCTTTCTTGTGAATGGGCACAACATTCGCTAACTTCCAATCTTCTGGGACTACTCCTGTTAACAATGATTGGTTGAATAAATCCGTTAATGGTTTTGCTAGTACACCACTAAGCTCTTTTAATAGATTTGGGTGTATCCCATCAGTCTCCATCTACCTATTTGTCTTTACCTTAGACAGTTGAAATAGAACCTCTTCCTCTGTAAACTCACGTGTAACAATTGTCTCAGTCTTTTTCCTAACTGAGGTCCCTGTCCTTTATTTTCATCTGTAAATACTGAACTAAAATATTCATCGAGGCAGTCAGCTAGATCATCTTCTACATACATTCCTTCTTTTGTTTTCAGTCTAACTAATTCTTGTTTTACATTCCTTTTCTCGTTTATGTATCTAAAAATGTTTTATCCCCCTTTTCACTAACTGGGCTATTTTCTATGTTGTGTGTGCTTTAGAAGCTCTTATAACTTGCTTTGCCTCTTTCTGCCTAATCTTATAGATCATTCTGTCTTCCTCACTCAGGTTTTTTTTATAATTACTAAATGCTTACGTTTTCTCTTTTACTATTTTGGTCACAGTGGTTTCTTTTTTGCTCTTACTAACTAGTCTAACGCAGAGTAGTGTAAGCAGCTCAACTTCAACTGATCTCTTGTTGGATGAATTGCGTATGTACATTGCAAATGTTTGGCAAAAAGGGGAGATGTGGCCAAGGGATAGCAGACAAAAGTCCAGCATGGCTATGAATCCAAAACCTATTAAACAAACTTAAGTTGTGTAGGTGCCCAGAATATCCCTTTACAAGTTGTTTGTAGTTGTCTTAGTTGCGCCTTACAGCTTAAGGAGCATATTTTAGGTTTATGGTAGAATTTTTTGGGTGCTGTCCTCCCCCCTCTTTTTATGTCATATTATTTTTAAGATTTTGGACAAATAACATAGCTTTTTGAGTACTGGCACATTGCACCATGGACATGAGAGACTGTAGTGGTTCTGGTGCTTACAGTGTATGGATATATACTTATGCTAAACATATTATTATATTAAATATTAAATATATATGTATGCCTTCAAAATAATATTATGGGAAAATGCCATGAAATTGATTAATTAATTTAATTGATGCATTGAAGAAACGCCAAGAATTGATGAATCACAATACTTGGTAATTTTATGCATTAAAGCAGTTAATGATATTGCTGATTAAAATACACATGGCACAGTAAGCGCATGCTTTGACGTCACCGTATCGGATTAGGTTTGGTAATAGATTACCTGACTGTTAATCATTAGTCTTGAACCATCAGATTGTGAAATTGAGAGAGTCCTCGGTGCAAACAGAAATCAATGTTAAAATGCTCCCTGTTGCTGATTACATTACACTGTATATTTTAAGAGGCAGTGATATACTCTTAAATCTGGATTCCATGTATTCAGCAGATAGCAGAGAGGTTTATTAATAATACAAAATTGTGATGAATTAAGAAAAAAAAACTGACAATACAGGCTTGAAAAGAGGATAAATGTAAAAATATTTTAATGTATTTTCATCAACATTTTGCTACTTGGCTTCCAATTTACCACAATACAAAGGTTAGTTAATAAAACCCCATTGTCTTATCTGCCAGAGAAGCAAAGCAAATGGATGTGTCCAGTTTTCCTACATTCATTTTAGAGTAATAATACTAAAACACACACAAAAAATATATCTATATATTAAAAAAAAAAAAAAACAACACGCCAAAGCAATACATGAGAAAAATAAAATGTGCTTAAAGGACCACTCTGGGCACCCAGACCACTCCAGCTTAATGAAGTGGTCTGGGTGCCAGGTCCTTCTAGGATTAACCCATTTTCTTATGCTATGTTTATGTTAGGGTTAATCCATCCTCCAATTCTTCTAGTGGCTGTCTCATTGACAGCCGCTAGAAGCGCTTGCTTGATTCTTACTGTGAAAATCACAGTGAGAACACGCAAGCGTCCATAGGAAAGCATTGTAAATGCTTTCCTATGAGACCAGCTGAATGCGCGCACAGCCAGCCGAAAGGGAGGATCGGAGGCGGAGAGGAGGAGGAGAGATCCCCATCTGGCGCTGGAGAAAATGTTAACCCCTTTCCTCTCCCCAGAGCCGGGTGGGAGGGGGTCCCTGAGGGTGGGGGCACCCTCAGGGCACTATAGTGCCAGGAAAACGAGTATGTTTTCCTGGCACTATAGTGGTCCTTTAAATATGCACATGTATATGATTACAGGGGGTTAAGGAAGAGAGCTGCCAACTGGGCTCAAAGTGAGGTCAAAAAGAACATTAATTGGGAAAATCAAAGATGGTTCAGGAACACCAGGACTCAGTGAACCAAGCCCAAAGAAAAGGTGTAAAGTGCACAATTATGTAAAGTGCACATAGTACATGAAAATGTTACAATTACAATACAAGAGTGATTCCATCATCGTAAATAATAAACAATGTGCAGAAATGCATCAATATATTTGTAGTGAAAATGTAAATATTCCTATAAAATACACCATATAGAACAATGACACAACAAATATGCTAAAATTCCCTGTATTGGTGATTAAATAAATACATAAATTCCTCAAAATTAGTGTAAAATAAGTTAATATGAATAACAAAGAATCCTAATAGCAGCAAATGACAATTCTCCTTGGACTTGGTCATGTGACTTGGATAATTAAATGCCCTCTCAGTTTTAATGACTTCTTTTCGTTTGTCTTTGAAGGAATAGAGATGTATTGATTTTAAACTTCTAATGATTATATTTGTAAATGTAATTGAATAATTATAGCCATTAATGTAAGAAATAGGAATAAGGTGATACAAACTGTATTAACGTATATGAAAGGATACATCTCTTTCTTCCCATGTGATAAGTACTCTCCTTATCTCTGTATGTATCATGATGGGTTTGTTATTTACCATTTAAACTTATATTGTAGGAGCACTGCTTTTATTAATCCCTTAGCTTGTTTGGTACTTTATTTTTTATTTTATTTGTTGTTCCCGTATTCTTCCCTCTTGGTGTAGACATGTTGCCATATTGATGCACCTCTATGACGCTCTTCGTACGCTTCCTTTAGTCGACTTATTTCTATGGACACGAGCTGGTTATGTGTATATGTGATGTCACTTTGTCATGTTTTTGAAGCTTTGTGACATTCCTTTTCAACGCCGACCTGAAAAAGAAGATTTTGGGCTCTTATTTGTGTTATTGAATACCCTATAAAATGTTCAATGCTTGAAATGGTGTTAGCTTGACAAAGAGGTTGAAACATAGCTCTCTACATGATGTTGCAATAAAGTTGCCTGAGACTGAGCCCTGGTGGGCCTGGTGGGCCTAGTATGCCTTTGTTTTACTATCGTATTAAGGGGTAGTGCAGACCACAGGTCACTTAGCACCCACTGTGACTTTCCTGGAGGTGTGCAGTTCCTGTTCTCTGTATACAATTAATTGGAGACCTGTCATGCACAAAGGCCTGCCAAGAATACCAGATCTTGTTATGGGCCATGAAAGTATGACTAAACCTGGCTCACTTCATATTATAAACAAAAATAATTGTATTTATTAGATCCATGGTAGGAAGAGAAATAACCTTCCAATGTCTGGCCATGCAGATTCTCGAAGCTGAACAAATTTCATGGCAAAACCTTCAATCAGGAAGGTGGAGCCAAATGTCATGGTAATTGCTTTTAAACAGTGCAATCATTGGCTCTTGGATGATGCGAACACCTCTGGGATAAGGCGAGCACCCACCATCCCACTTAAAAGGTGGAAAGCTTAAGAAAAAAAACAAAGAAACTACAGGACATTCCCACCATGTATGGATACAAAAGTCAGATATTATTCTAAAAAAATTAAAAGAATCACATTGTCGCTTGTCAATTGTAATCAGGGGTAACAATCCATAAAGAACTATTTGAAAATGAAAAACACAATAATGCAGATGTATGATGTATGAACACACAAAGATTAAAAGTATAATACAATCATAAAAAGTTCTGCCCAGTTAGAGCAGGTTAGAGCTTCCGTTCCTCTCCTACCCAGATTGAAGTGTCAGCAGGCTGGTAAAATAAATATTTAATCTTCCCTCCGGTCCATGAAGGCACACCAGCTGGTTCATTCTTGGATAGTGCTGGCCCTGCATGGGCCGGCAGGGGAGATCTTCTGATCTCCATTGTCTACCTTTGCCCAAAGTCATAATCATGTGTAAAAGTGGTGATGTGAAAGCATGCAAAGGATGGTTAAATAGACTTGGGTGTGCAGTAAAGGTTAAAGCAGGGCCCGATTAATAGAGGCAGATGGAATAGGCCCATTGATTTGAAGAAAAATAAAAAACTCACTGGGGAACAGCTACATAACACAGAGAGTCCAGACAGCAGCTCCTAGCCTGCAGAGACAGTCTACAGTTCAGGTAAGTGAGGGATGGGGGAAAGGCTGCAGGGAGACATGGGGACACTGGGAGACACTAGGGGACAGTGAGAGACTAGGGGATGCTGTGAGACACTTGGGGACACTGAGACACTTGGGGACACTGAGTCACTGGGTCCCTAGTATCTGTGTCCCCATGCCAGGATTACAGAATGATCCAGCATGGAGAACGGTGTAACACAGAGGACTGATAGGTAACGTATACCGGACCTTAGAATGGCCGGACTAACGTACCAAAGAATAGTCAGGAATAGTGATGTCGCGAACACGAAATTTTCGGTTCGCGAACGGCGAACGCGAACTTCCGCAAATGTTCGCAAACCGGCGAACCGGGCGAACCGCCATAGACTTCAATGGGCAGGAGAATTTTAAAACACACAGGGACTCTTTCTGGCCACAATAGTGATGGAAAAGTTGTTTCAAGGGGACTAACACCTGGACTGTGGCATGCCCGAGGGGGATCCATGGCAAAACTCCCATGGAAAATTACACAGTTGATGCAGAGTCTGGTCTTAATCCATAAAGGGCAGAAATCACCTAACATTCCTAAATCACAATGGATATGGATTGACACCTGACATATAACATATTGACACCTTGACATATGGATTGACACCTGTCCTCAGAGCCCCTGATACACACTGACACAGAGCAGAATAGAGACTGTTCCTCCTACATAGGGTCACTTGGCAGATATGGATTGACACCTGTCCTCAAAGCCCCTGATACACACTGACACAGAGCAGAATAGAGACTGTTCCCCCTACATAGGGTCACTTGGCAGATATGGATTGACACCTGTCCTCAGAGCCCCTGATACACACTGACACAGAGCAGAATAGGGACTGTTCCCCCTACATAGGGTCACTTGGCAGATATGGATTGACACCTATCCTAAGGATCCCTGATAAACACTGACACAGAGCAGAATAGGGACTGTTCCCCCTACATAGGGTCACTTGGCAGATATGGTTTGACACCTGTCCTCAGAGACCATGATACACACTGACACAGAGCAGAATAGAGACTGTTCCCCCTACATAGGGTCACTTGGCAGATATGGATTGACACTGTCCACAAGGACAAGTTGCAGGCTTCCTGGCAGGGCCCATACAAGGTGGTAGAGCAGGTTTGTGATACCACCTTTGTGATCGGTGCGGTCACAGGCACGGGAGGCAAGCGCATGCTCCATGTGAACATGCTCAAGCCATACCACGAGCGCACGGAAGAGGTAACCGCGATCTGTGCACCTGCCACTGAAGATTATGATAATTTGCCACTCCCAGATCTCCTAGACCTAGAGGGCCAGAGCGGAGACCTGGGAGAAGTACAGTTAGGAGAACGGTTAGACCCCCAGGAGCGAACCCAGGTCCAAAGACTAATCCAGGACAAGGGGGCCACGTTTTCCAACCTACCTGGGTACAGTCCGTTAACCACTCACAAAGTTGAAACCCTAGACCAGACCCCCCTTCGCCAAACCGCCTATCGCATACCCGAAGCAGTTAAAGAAAATATTCAGAAAGAAATTGAGGAAATGATGCAGTTAGGGGTGATAGAACACTCTGACAGCCCCTGGGCCTCCCCGGTAGTACTAGTACCGAAACGGGACGGCACGACCCGTTTCTGTGTAGACTACCGGAGGCTAAACGATAAAACAACCTCAGACGCCTACCCTATGCCCCGGATAGACGAGCTCCTAGACAAAATGGCCAGAGGCCAGTACCTCACCACAATAGATCTGTGCAAGGGGTACTGGCAAATTCCATTAGCCGAGGACGCCATCCACAAGTCGGCATTTGTCACCTTGTTTGGCCTGTATCAGTTTAAGGTCATGCCATTCGGGATGAAGAATGCCCCGGCTAACTTTCAGAGGATGGTAGATCGGCTACTGGATGGGTTTCAGGAGTATGCCTGCGCCTACTTGGATGATATAGCCATTTTTAGCTGCTCCTGGCCCGAACACCTGACCCACATAGGAGCCGTACTAGACCGGATTAGGGAGGCCGGACTGACCCTAAAGCCCAGTAAGTGCCATATAGGAACGCGTAAAAACCTCCCCAAGATAGTAGTATGGGCCCCAGAGTGTGAACAGGCCTTCCAACAGCTCAAGACGGCGCTCATTAAATCACCTGTACTTTCTGCTCCTGATCCAACTAAACGCTTTCTCGTCCATACAGACGCTTCTATGTTTGGATTGGGAGCAGTACTGAGCCAAGTCGGAGCAGATGGCGGCGAGCAACCCGGGCTTATCTAAGCTGGAAACTTTTGCCCAGGGAAGTAGATACACTGCCATTGAAAAGGAGTGCCTGGCGGTGGTGTGGGCCCTCAAAAAGCTGCAACCTTACTTGTATGGACAACCGTTTACCTTACTCACAGATCACAACAAATTTGGGGCACTGTGCGTGCAATCTAATGTGCCACCAGATAGGAGTGGTGTGTTAAGTAGTACTATTCTTATCAGTTTAATCCCTGTTATGTCCCCTATCAGGGGACGTGTATATGGCATCGATTTTAGGAACCGGGAGATGGAAAAAGATGCTTGGTCGGTCCTCCTTCTTCAAATTTGGGGCACTGCGCGTGCAATCTAATGTGCCACCAGATAGGAGTGGTGTGTTAAGTAGTACTATTCTTATCAGTTTAATCCCTGTTACGTCCCCTATCCGTTGATGTGGAGCAAGACGCAGCAGCAGAAGAGGACTCAGCCGAGGAGGTTATGGAAGAGGATGGAGTAGGAGGAGTAGAGGAGGTGGCAGCAGGCCTGCCTGCAAGTCGTGGCGGTGTCACCAACTCCTCTGCAGAGCCACGCATTCCATGCTTGGCAGCCGTCAGCAGGTTTGCCCAATGCGCAGTGTAGGTGATATACCTGCCCTGACCATGCTTTGCAGACCAGGTATCAGTGGTCAGATGGACCCTTGCCCCAACACTGTGTGCCAGACATGCCATTATTTCCTTTTGCACAATCGAGTACAGGTTGGGGATTGCCTTTTGTGAAAATAAATTTCGTCCGGGTACCAGTGAGTGAGTGGTGGCACTGGGCACAGTATCCACTGTGAGCCTGACACACCCGCTGGCAGACAACTAACTGCTATTCAATCTATAACAGTGAAAAAAGTTGTTTTTAAATGCAAGCTATTATGACACCAGATATCAGTGGCACTGTAAACTGGCAGAGTACACGCTGTAGGGCTGACACACCCGGTTTGAGACAACTAACTGCTATTCAATCTATAACAGTGAAAAAAGTTTTTTGTTTTTAAATGCAAGCTATTATGAGTCATAATAGCTTGCATTTAAAAACAAAAAACTTTTTTCACTGTTATAGATAGTTTTTTGGTGATTTCACAGAATTTTCTCTTATGTCACTCCTTGTGATTTACTTGCATACATAATTAATTATGCAAATTAGCAAGGGTGGTATTTTTTTCCAAGGAAGGTGGCAAACCTAACTACTCTACACATCCTCTTGCTTAAGTATGGAAACTTAAGAGTGATGTATGGGAACAAAACTTGTGTGGATTGGCTGACAATGAAATTAGTTTAGGTAATGCTGACTTTGGTTTATAACACTGTGGCATGTCCCCTTTCTTCTACACTCACTACATACATCTTTTCTCTGTACCAGGAGCTTCTGCCTGCTATTACGAAGGTAAGGAGACAAGTGGACATGTGAGTGCTAGGGGACAGTCCATAGAAAGCGTGATGCAAACACATCATTAGGCACATTTATGCCAAGCTCAGGGTGCTGTCTGCATAGCATGCCCTTAGTTGGCTAGCCTGCATGATTGGCAGGCAGCCTGACATGCATTCATGCCAGGCTGGCCTTACAATTCTTTAGGCAGACATGCCCCTTTTTTAGGCATGTCCGCCTCTTTCGGCAGTTCTGATTACATGAATCGCGTCAGTGGCACACTGATTGCCTGCTTTATTGGACACTGCAGTTAGGGGTATGGTTTTACTTGCAAGATGAAAGCATAATTTGGAGAGAGATTAGCATAGGGTATGTGTTTTCTTATAGCTGTATCCTATGAGTTTCTCTCCAGCACCACTTCCGCCAGATACATGACGCTTGGGAGGTATGACTTTTTTAGTGTTTTTGGTCGATAAAATTCTGTAAATAGGCCCCATTATAATTGTCAGCACCAGGCCCACTGGGCTCTTAATCTGGCCCTGGGTTAAAGTGATTGTGATTATGTGAAGAGGTAAATGAACTAGGATCGTAGAAGGACTTTTTAAAATGATTGTGGAGAGAGAATAACTGAATTGGAAGCATGCAAAAGGATTTAAGGAACTGTGAGAATATGACAGAAGGTAAAGTAGTTTGTAAAATGAGAAAGCTGCTACACAGTTTGATTGATCTCCAAATACAGGGATGGATAGTAAGATTTTATAGAATCCACATCTTGGAGTTATTGAGTGAAACATAGAAACATAGAATGTGACGGCAGTGAAGAACCATTCAGCCCATCTATTCTGCCCAATTTTCTAAATACCTTATCTTATAGTCAGGATAGCCTTATGCCTATCCCACACATGCTTAAACTCCTTTACTGTGTTAACCTCTACCACTTCAGCTGGAAGGCTATTCCATGCATCCACTACCCTCTCAGTAAAGTAATACTTCCTGATATTATTTTTTAAACCTTTGTCCCTCTAATTTAAGACTATGTCCTCTTGTTGTGGTAGTTTTTCTTCTTTTAAATATAGTCTCCTCCTTTACTGTGTTGATTCCTTTATATATTTAAATGTTTCTATCATATCCCCCCTGTCTCGTCTTTCCTCCAAGCTATACATGTTAAGATCCTTTAACCTTTCCTGGTAAGTTTTATCCCAATCCATGAACCAGTTTAGTAGCCCTTCTCTGAACCCTCTCTAAGGTATCAATATCCTTCTGAAGATACGGTCTCCAGTACTGTGTACAATACTCCAAGTGAGTCTCACCAGTGTTCTGTACAATGGCATGAGCACTTCCCTCTTTCTACTGCTAATACCTCTCCCTATACAACCAAGCATTCTGCTAGCATTTCCTGCTGCTCTATTACATTGTCTGCCTACCTTTAAGTCATCAGAAATAATCACCCCTAAATCCCTTTCCTCATATGTTGAGGTTAGGACTCTATCAAATATTCTGTACTCTACCCTTGGGTTTTTACGTCCAAGATGCATTATCTTGCACTTATCCACATTGAATGTCAGTTGCCACAATTCTGACCATTTTTCTAGTTTACCTAAATCATTTGCCATTTGGCTTTTCCCTCCTGGAACATCAACCCTGTTACATATCTTAGTTTCATCAGCAAAAAAAATACCCTAGCATCAAGACCTTCTGCAATATCACTAATAAAAATATTAAAGAGAATGGGTCCAAGTATAGATCCCTGACTAGAACTTGCTTTGAATATACCTAATTGACTACAACCTTCTGTTGCTTGTCACTTAGTCTGACTTATTCAACAAAATTAGAATCCAAACTCAAAGATTACTGTTTATTGATAACATAGAAACATAGAAACATAGAATGTGACGGCAGATAAGAACCATTCAGCCCATCTAGTCTGCCCAATTTTCTAAATACTTTCATTAGTCCCTGGCCTTATCTTATAGTTAGGATAGCCTTATGCCTATCCCACGCATGCTTAAACTCCTTTACTGTGTTAACCTCTACCACTTCAGCTGGAAGGCAATTCCATGCATCCACTACCCTCTCAGTAAAGTAATACTTCCTTATCTTATTTTTTAAACCTATGTCCCTCTAATTTAAGACTATGTCCTCTTGTTGTGGTAGTTTTTCTTCTTTTAAATATAGTATCCTCCTTTACTGTGTTGATTCCCTTTATGTATTTAAATGTTTCTATCATATCCCCCCTGTCTCGTCTTTCCTCCAAGCTATGCATGTTAAGATCCTGTGGCAAACCTAGCCACTTGGGACTGCCTAAGATAGAATGGTTGTGCCTATTTTCTGTTGTGTACTGCGCGCCGGTATAGTGTGGCGTCTCCGGCTATGTTTAATTTATGCTGTACTGTGTATGTCTGTTCGAATCCTCCCCATTCGTTAGCATTGCTATTAAAACTGACTAAGTTGTTATTTTGAATAAAGTGACAGTTGAGTGACCTGCTTTAAATATCAGTCTTTTTGAATAAAGTGGCAGTTGACTCTCAGACTGTGTTTCGTCTGGTTCTTGGGAGGATTTGGGAATATTGCCTGCTTCCAGCTTTGTACTTGGTTATTGCATTCTACCAGCAGAGATCCTGGGATTATAAAATTGCAGCTCCGCAACAATTGGTGGCAAGCGGCGGGATCCAACCGTACAGCAGGAAAAACGCTGTTTATACAATTGGAATTGACATACTGGAAAGCAGAAGGCAATTGATACAGATGCAGAAGTGAATGGGGACGGACTACACCATATTGAAACGGCAAACGTTAAAGGAGCTGTTGGAAGCCAGGGGTAAGATAGCCAGCAATAAGCCTAAAGCAAGACTTATTGCCGAGCTAATGGAAGGAGACCAAGCTCGTAGTGCTACACCCCCAGCAAACATGGAGGAGACCCCATTTGAACGAGAAATGAGGACAAGATTGGCATTTTGGCCCGCTCCAGTATCTCCAGAAATTATGACCATAATTTCGGCGGATGCACAGGAGTAGGTGATGGCGCAAATGAATCAAGCCTTCTCACCTCAAGCAGAAACCGCTGCTGTTTCAACTGTGGGCCAGGGAAGGCCAAAAATACCACATCATGCATTTAAAACTTTTTGCGAGGATAAAGACGAAATAGATGGATTCTTGCAAGATTTTGAAAGATTGTGTGACTTGCATGATGTAGAGCAAGCTATGTGGGTACCTTTGTTGGCAGGCAAACTGTCTGGGCGTGCAGCAGACGCCTACCGGGCTGTACCCAGAGAGGACAGCAAGAATTATGACAAGGTAAAGCAGGCGCTATTAGAAAGGTATGCCATTACCCCAGAGGCATACCGGCGCAAGTTCCGAGAATTGAAAAAAGGGGACAAAGACTCACATGCGGAGTGGGCACACAAGCTTGACCAAGCCTCACAAGGCTGGATACAAGCCAGCAGAGCTACCACCATGGAAGAGTTACGCCAGATGTTGCTACTGGAGCAGTTTTGTAATGGCCTGGCACCAGAGGCTCAAGAATGGGTGAATGACCGAAATCCTCACACCCTAACCGAAGCGGCACGATTGGCCGACCAACATTATGATGCTAGGAGGCATCATAAAAATAATAACCGAGGGTATGCAAAACCCAACCCGCAACCGTTTCCAGTTATTGCTCCTGCCCCAGCGACAGCACCATCCAGACCAGCACTTGTGGGACAACCTCCCCACTCCCGTTATAATGGCAGGTCCAACATCCAGTGCCATGCCTGTAAGCAATGGGGGCACATGGCCCGGGAGTGCACCCAAAACCGGAGCCGCAAGAACTGGAATCAGCTCCGGCAGAATATGGCCCCGCGGGCAGCTGCTCATTATTATCATGCAGAGCCAACTTTGCCAGGAGTGCCGCTTGAGTCGGCTGATGAACCCCTGGGCGTTTTGCACGATGTAATGTCCATCCATGCTACTGACAACCGACAACCACATTGCCAGACCGTGACTCTGGAAGGGAAAGAGGTACAGGGGCTACGTGATTCCGGCGCTACCTTAACTTTGGTTGCCCCGCATTTGGTGTCAGGATCAGCACATACCGGGGGATCGGTAGCAGTCCGGGTAGCAGGGGGTGCCATGTACCGGCTACCAACTGCCAAGGTACATCTGAATTGGGGTGCGGGGGAAGGTATGGTGGAGGTGGGGCTGATGCACAAGTTACCAGCTGATGTTGTTTTGGGGAATGACCTGGGGCAAATGACTTCCGCTTTTGTGCCCCAAAGTCCTCGCCATGAGGCATATCCAGTGACCACCCGTCAGCAGGCTCGCACCACGGCTTCATCTTCCACACACTCTGAGGCTCAGGTAAGAGACAATGTACCCCGTGTAACCCGTGTTTCCTGGGATACCCCGACTGACTTTGAGGCAGAGGTTAAAAACGATCCCACGTTGCAAATTTATAAGGATAAGGCGACAGCTGGTCAGACAGGTTTAGAGGGAGAACAGTATGTATGGGAGAAAAATCTGTTATATCGTGTTGCTGAGCGGGTGGTAGGGGGGTCTGTACATGTGACTAATAAGCAGCTTATAGTGCCCCAGAAATACCGGCAGGAACTGCTTAGAATTGCCCACGATATTCCGCTGTCTGGGCATTTAGGGATGACAAGAACGAGGTACAGATTGACACATGCATTTTTCTGGCCAGGTATATCTAGAGATGTGAGACAGTATTGTCAGACATGTGACATTTGTCAGAGAGTGGGAAAAAGGGGTGACCGCCACAAAGCGAAATTGTGCCCCCTTCCCATTATTGAAGAACCCTTTAGCAGAGTAGCAGTGGATATAGTAGGACCACTGTCCAAGCCTAGCCCTTCCGGCAAGCGGTATATTCTGACCATTGTAGATTATGCCACCCGGTACCCGGAGGCTATAGCCCTTTCCAATATACAAGCAGAAACGGTAGCCGAAGCTATGATGAAGATATTTTCCAGGATGGGATTTCCCCAAGAGATAATTTCGGATAGGGGGACCCAATTTACAGCCGAAGTGACCCACCAGCTATGGAAGTTATGTGGCATTAAGCCAATTGTAAATTCTGCCTATCACCCGCAGTCCAATGGGTTGTGTGAGCGCTTTAACGGTACCTTGAAGCAGATGCTCAGGACATTTGGGGAGTCCCATAAAGACTGGGAGAGGTTTTTACCCCATCTGCTTTTTGCGTACCGAGAAGTGCCACAGGAATCTACCGGCTTCTCTCCGTTTGAGTTATTGTTTGGGAGAAGGGTGAGGGGACCCCTAGACTTAATTAGAGAACATTGGGAGGGGGGGAGCAGTGCAGATGGAGTCCCCATTGTGCCATACGTGCTGGAGTTCCGGGACCGCTTGGAGGCTCTAACCCAAACCGTACGGGAGAACCTCCGGGCGGCTCAGCGGCGACAGCGCCGGTGGTACGATAGGGGAGCCAGAGACCGTAGCTTTCAGGTGGGACAGAAAGTTCTAATTTTGAAACCTGTCCGCACAGACAAGCTACAGGCCACCTGGCAGGGCCCATACCAAGTGGTAGAACAGAGATGTGACACCACTTATGTGATCGGCCCGTGCTCTGGGGTAGGGAAACGACGCATGCTCCATGTGAACATGCTCAAACCCTATCACCAGAGAATAGAGGAGGTAGCAGCCATCTGTGCCCCAGCCACTGAGGATTATGAGAATCTGCCCTTGCCAGACATGTTAGAAAAGGAAGATTCTGCAGAAAACGCTACAGGTGTGCAGCTGGGGGAGCGGCTAAGTCTCCAGGAGCGTGCCCAGGTACAGGAGTTGATTGCGGCAAAAGGTGCTACCTTCTCCAATTTACCAGGGTACACTCTGTTAGCTACCCACCGAGTAGAGACCCCAGGACAGCTCCCTATGAGACAGACTCCGTATCGTATCCCTGAAGCAGTAAGGGAGCACATGAGGAAAGAAATTGAGGAAATGTTGCAGTTAGGGGTTATCGAACATTCAGATAGCCCCTGGGCATCACCGGTAGTGCTAGTACCCAAGAAGGATGGCACCACGCGGTTTTGTGTAGACTACCGGAGGCTCAATGACAAAACAGTGTCTGACGCCTACCCGATGCCCCGTATAGACGAGCTGCTAGATAGGATGGCAAGAGGCCAGTATCTCACTACCATTGATCTGTGTAAGGGATACTGGCAGATTCCACTAGCCGAGGAGGCCATCCCCAAGTCGGCGTTTGTCACCCCGTTTGGCCTGTATCAATTTCGGGTCATGCCTTTCGGGATGAAAAACGCTCCGGCTACCTTTCAGAGGATGGTAGATCGGCTACTGGACGGGTTCCAAGAGTACGCCTGTGCGTACTTAGATGATATAGCCATTTATAGCCAGACCTGGGCAGATCATTTGAAACATATTAGTGTGGTCATTGACCGTATTGGAGAGGCAGGGCTGACACTAAAACCTAGCAAGTGTCACATAGGGATGGCAGAGGTGCAGTACCTGGGTCACAGGGTAGGATGCGGACAGCAGAGGCCCGAACCGGCCAAGATAGAGGCAGTAGCTAAGTGGCCTACCCCCAGGACAAAGACACAAGTATTGGCGTTCCTTGGTACCGCTGGTTACTACAGAAAATTTGTGCCCAATTACAGCGCCCTGGCCAAACCCCTGACGGACTTGACCAAGAAAAACTTGCCACGACAGGTCAACTGGGCCCCAGAGTGTGAACAGGCATTCCATGAACTAAAAACTGCATTAACTAAGGCTCCTGTGTTAACTGCCCCTGATCCAACTAAACGATTTCTTGTTCACACAGACGCTTCCATGTTTGGATTGGGGGCAGTACTGAGCCAAGTGGGAGCTGATGGCGGAGAACATCCCGTAGCTTACTTAAGCAGAAAATTACTACCAAGGGAAGTAGGCTACGCCGCCATCGAGAAGGAATGCCTGGCCGTGGTGTGGGCCCTCAAAAAGTTACAACCTTATTTGTATGGACAACCATTCTCCTTGCTCACAGATCACAACCCGTTGGTGTGGCTACACAGGGTGTCAGGAGACAATGCCCGGCTGTTGCGCTGGAGTTTGGCGCTGCAGCCGTTTGATTTCACGATCCATTATCGCCCTGGAAAACAGAATGGTAACGCCGATGGGTTGTCCAGACAGACAGAACTTGAGAAATGATCTGTGAGCACTCCCCCGGACATCCCCAAGCCGATCCGTTGGGATCAGACTGTGTATGCCGGCTTGGTTTTGGGGGAGCATTGTGGCAAACCTAGCCACTTGGGACTGCCTAAGATAGAATGGTTGTGCCTATTTTCTGTTGTGTACTGCGCGCCGGTATAGTGTGGCGTCTCCGGCTATGTTTAATTTATGCTGTACTGTGTATGTCTGTTCGAATCCTCCCCATTCGTTAGCATTGCTATTAAAACTGACTAAGTTGTTATTTTGAATAAAGTGACAGTTGAGTGACCTGCTTTAAATATCAGTCTTTTTGAATAAAGTGGCAGTTGACTCTCAGACTGTGTTTCGTCTGGTTCTTGGGAGGATTTGGGAATATTGCCTGCTTCCAGCTTTGTACTTGGTTATTGCATTCTACCAGCAGAGATCCTGGGATTATAAAATTGCAGCTCCGCAACAGATCCTTTAATCTTTCCTGGTAAATTTTATCCCGCCATCCATGAATCAGTTTAGTAGCCCTTCTCTGAACCCTCTCTAAGGTATCAATATCCTTCTGAAGATACGGTCTCCAGTACTGTGTACAATACTCCAAGTGAGGTCTCACCAGTGTTCTGTACAATGGCATGAGCACTTCCCTCTTTCTACTGCTAATACCTCTCCCTATACAACCAAGCATTCTGCTAGCATTTCCTGCTGCTCTATTACATTGTCTGCCTACCTTTAAGTCATCAGAAATAATCACCCCTAAATCCCTTTCCTCATATGTTGAGGTTAGGACTCTATCAAATATTCTGTACTCTGCCCTTGGGTTTTTACGTCCAAGATGCATTATCTTGCACTTATCCACATTAAATGTCAGTTGCCACAACTCTGACTATTTTTCTAGTTTACCAAAATCATTTGCCATTTGGCTTATCCCTCCTGGAACATCAACCATGTTATTTATCTTAGTATCATCAGCAAAAAGACATACCTTACCATCAAGACCTTCTGCAATATCACTAATAAAAATATTAAAGAGAATGGGTCCAAGTACAGATCCCTGAGGTACCCCACTGGTGACAAGTCCAAGCTTCAAATATATTCCATTGACTACAACCCTCTGTTGCCTGTCACTCAGCCACTGCCTTACCAATTCAACAATATTGGAATCCAATATTGGAGTGACTGAGTTTTGTTACAGATAGCTTCTAGTGCTGGGGTAGGCAACCTTTGGCACTCCAGACTTCATCTTCCACAATGCTCTTACAGCCATAATGATGGCAAATCATCATGGAAGGTGTAGTCCAAAACATCTGGAGTGTTGAAGGTTGCCCATCCCTGCTCTAGTGTATGATCAACTTTTTGGAGAGCATTAAATCTACTTATTTTTTTATAAGTACTTACCAGACAAGCTACTCTGATTTACACTCCCACCCTCATAGTGGGACCAGTCTGATATGCTTCAGAAATCTTTTCTCTGTAATGGCACAAGATGAGCAAAAACCAGCTTGAGAACTGAGCGGGGACCCACCGAAGGGCAGGCTATTTCAGCTGCTGCCCATTCTCAGTATTCTCTTGCGACCCATTTTTTTGCTCTCCACCCTCATAGTATTTAACATTTATTTGTGTTACTTTGTACCATGGGCACCAATGAATAATGCCTGAAATATACTTTGTAACTTTTTTCCTGCTTGTGCATGTGCTACATATATTCTCCCTACATTTAGTCACTCACAAATATGGAAGACTCTGTGATTTTATTACTATTTGGGAGGTCTCCTCCCTTTTTTGGTTTTCTTCCGTTCCTTCTTTCTTTTTTTCTTTTTTTATTGTTAACTATCGGCTTACGCTCTGGATAGTCTGGTACTATCCACACTAATATATTGCTTAATGTTTAGAAAAAGAATCTGAGTTTGATATAGTCTGTTAGATATGTTGAACGACCCTGAGCTGTATCTTTATCTTTTAATAGATATAAAAATGTCTAACATTTCAGAAATATCTAAAACAATCGGTTATGACTAGTCCTTATTAGCAGCAGGAGAACTTTGACCTTGCTCTGTGCAATTTTCCAATTCCAGATTGAACGGCATCCAACAACCAGAGACACAGGAGATCCATCAGCAGATGGCAAACACATTATATTTCTCTTTAAAAGGAGATTAGAAACATAGAAACATAGAAACATAGAATGTGATGGCAGATAAGAACCATTCGGCCCATCTAGTCTGCCCAATTTTCTAAATACTTTCATTAGTCCCTAGTCTTATCTTATAGTTAGGATAGCCTTATGCCTATCCCACGCATACTTAAACTCCTTCACTGTGTTAACCTATAAAGCATAAGGCTATCCTAACTATAAGATAAGGCCAGGGACTAATGAAAGTATTTAGAAAATTGGGCAGACTAGATGGGCCAAACGGTTCTTATCTGCCATCACATTCTATGTTTCTATGTTGAATATAAATACAATTTAATATACAGCCAGTTGGATTTTATACATGATTTCACATATTGCATACAGCCTGATTTAGAAGATGTTGGGAATCTTATTTTATGCATAAATTGAGTAAAGTTTAGTAAATGCTTTTTGTAAAATAATTTCGGATTTAAATGTAGAAGAATTCTTCGAACTCCTCAATAGCTGTGAGAAATGCCACCACTATTTTTCTTCTATACATTTGTACATCTTGTTCTGCCTGCGTGTATTCATGATGTGTTCCATCAAGACACATGCTAGGCAACAGGCATACAGACACCAGCGTTCCACATCATGGACGATATATGAAAATTACTCTAAGTTTAATACACAGAACTAAATTGTGCTGTAAATTAGCACTTGTATGCAATCATGCCATCACTAGATTTTTGGGTGGAGGGAGGACCAGGTCAAATACTGCCCCCAAGAAGTTTTACAACTGTAAGGCAACTGGGGCAAACGGAGATGTCATCCCCACTCCAACCCCAAATACCTGCATCAGAGTCGTTCAGAATTGCCAGGGCAACCACTATTAAGGCTACTACACACAAACAGAGGGGGATATTTTACTGATTTGTCAGAAGCTGCATGTCTAAATAAGTGAAGATATTTATTTCTGTATGTGTATTGTGTTTTTATAAATCCTTATACCTGGGTTTGTGTGGATGTCTGTTTTCACCTTTTAGAATTCTTCACAAACATTTCCTAAGATGACCTCATTCTAAAGCTTAAAAAACAAAGAAGACCCAGTGCAGACTACTATACTGCAAGGGAATGGAAACAAAATCAACAAGCAAATTAATTGTAGTTATTCCAGTTACACTACAATAACTTGGATGTAGACTGGTAAAAACAAAAAAGGCAACTGCTGTGTGTTTAATGGTATTAAAAAATGTCAGAAGCAATAAGCACATTTTATTACAGCAATCGAAAACTCCTTCAAAAAATCGTTAAAAAAACTACTTCTTCATAAAAGCGTATCAATTAAAGGACCACTATAGTGCCAGGAAAACATACTAGTTCAGCCAGGCCATAGGAAAGCATTCTCTTTCTGATTTTCACAGTGAGAAGCATGCGAGCGCCTCTAGCGGCTGTCAAGATAAAGTTTCTCTGAAACTGCTATGTTTATTAAAAAAAGGGTTAATCCTATCTGGACCTGGCACCCAGACCACTTCATTAAGCGAAAGTGGACTGGGTGCCTATAGTGGTCCTTTAAACTGTCAATAGCTCCTGAGTGATTCCTCTTCTGCACCTGTCACTAGTCTAATACTATCCTTACCTTTTTGTGCCATTTTACCCCACTCCCTCTAGCATGTAAGCTCATTGAGCAGGGCCCTCAACCACTCTGCTCCTGTGTGTCCAACTTGTCTGGTTACAACTACATGTCTGTTCGTCCACCCATTGTAAAGCGCTGTGGAATTTGATGGCACTATATAATAAACTTAATAATAATAATAATAATAATAATAAATCTGGTTCTGGTAGATTATTGGATGCAAGGATGGATGGCATGCAATATATTATATACAGCATTTCTGACTAATAATATTGATGATAATCAGAGCCGGATTAGTTGTTAGTCAGCTTAGGACCTGGTTGCATTGACTGGAGTACCAGCCATAGAGCTTCTCCACCGGACCACCAGGGATTCTGCTCACCCTCCACTGGACCACCAGGGAATGTAAGCAAGGTGGAGCAAAACATACACACAGACACACTTAGACTCAGACCCGGATTAAGAGCACGGTGGGCCTGGTGCTGACAATTATGATGGGCCTAATTACGGAATCTTATCGACCAAAAACATTAAAACAATCATACCTCCCAAGCGTCATGTATCTGAAGGAGATGGTGCTGGAGGGAAACTCATAGGATGCAGCTATAAGAAAACACATACTCTATGCTAATCTCTCTCTAATTTATGCTTTCATCTCTGAAGTAAATCCATAACCCCTAACAGCAGTGTCCAGTAATGCAGGAAGTCAATGGGCGGGGTAAAAGGGTGTGCCACTGGCGCGAATCACGTGACAAGACCTGCCAAAAGGGGTGAACATGCCCAAAAGGGGGCATGTTTGTCCAAAGAATTGGAAGGTCAGCCTGGCATGAATGCATGTCAGGCTGCCTGCCAATCCTGCAGGCTGTCCAACTAAGGGCATACTATGCAGGCAGCACCTTGAGCTTGACATAAATGCGTCTAATGATGCGCTCACTCCATTCTTTCTAAGGACTGTCCCCTAGCACTCACTGGTCCACTTGTCTCCTTACCTTCTTACTAGCAGGCAAAAGTTCCTGGTATATAGTCTGAGACAGAGAAAAGGTGTCTGTAGTGAGTGTGGAAGAAAGGGGACATGCCACAGTGTTAGAGAGACCAATGTCTGCATTACCTAAACTAACTTTAATGTCAGCCAGTGCACACAAGTTTTGTTCCCATACATCCCTCTTAAGCTTCCAAACTTAAAGGGACACTATAGTCACCAGAACAACTACAGCTTATTGTATTTATTCTGGTAAGTAGAATCATTCCATTCAGGCTTTTTGCAGTAAACACTGTCTTTTCAGAGAAAATAACTCCACTGGCCGCTCCTTAGATGGCTGCTAGAGGTGCTTCCTGGGGCAGTACTGCCTAGTGTGCAGCACTGCCATTCAGTGTCTCCACCCTTTGCATGCAGACACTGAACTTTCCTCATAGAGATGCATTGATTCAATTTATCTTTATAAGGAGATGCTGATTGGCCAGGGCTATGTTGGACTTGTGCTGGCTCTGCCCCTGATCTGCTTACTTGACAGTCTCAGCCAATCCTATGGGGAAGTATTGTAATTTGCTCAGACCACCACTTCTGAGCCAGCAGCTGCAGAATTGAATACAAGTAATATTTTACAATATTTAGGGAGGCAAGAAGGGGTCTGGGTGGTGGTTTTAACATAATAGGGTCAGAAATACATGATTGTGTTCCTGACCCTATGGTGCTCCTTTAAGCAAGAGTATGTGAAGAGTAGTTAAGGTTGCCACCGTTCTTTGAAAAAAATACCAGCCTTAATCATTTGTATAATTATTTAGTTATGCGTGACATCACATGATGTAAATCACAAGGAGTGACATCAGAGAAAATTCTGTAAAATCACCAACAAGCTACTCACAGTTTGATTCTGCTGTATAGATGGATTGCTCCCAGTGTCTCCCTGTCTCCCAGTCTCGCAAGTCACTCATTGTCTGTGTCCCTATGTATCACAGTGTCAGTGTCCCCATGTCGCCCAGTCCCCTAGTCTCCCAGTGTCTGTGTCCCCATTTCTCCCAGTGTCCCAATGTCTCAGTGTGTCCCCATGTCATTAGGATACTGGGGACACTGAGAGACATGGGGACACTGGGAGACATGGGGACACTGAGACATTTAGGGAAACTGGGAGAAATGGGGACACTGAGACACTAGGGACACAGACACTGGGACACTGAAACATTTGGGGACACTAAGACACTAGGGACACAGACATGGGAACACAGACACTGGGAGACTAGGGGAGACTGGCTGGGGACAGACACTTGGGGACACTGGGAGACATGGGGACAGTTGTGGACATAGACATGTGGACACTGGGACATATAGGGACACTGGGAGACATGGGGACACCAGGCACACAGACACTGGGAGACATGGAGAAACTGAAACATTTGGAGACACTAAGACACTAGGACACAGACACTGGGAGACTAGGGGATACTGGGAGACTAGGGGACACTGGCTGGGAGACAGACACTTGGGGAGACATGGGGACAGTTGTGGACATAGACATGGGGACACTGGGACACAAGGCACACTAAGACATGGGACACATACACTGGGAGACTTGGGGATACTGAGACACTAGGGACACTGGCTGGGGACATGGTGTCTCCGTGTCCCAATGTCTCCCAATGTCCCTATGTCTCACAGCGTCCCCATGTGTCTCAGCATCCCCCAGTGTCCCCTAGTGTCTCAGTGTCCCCATGTTTTCCAGTGTCCCCAAGTGTCTCAGTGTCCCCAGGTCTTCCAGTGTCTGTGTCCCCATGTGTCCCCTAGTGTCTGTGTCCCCTAGTGTCTGTGTCCCCATATGTCCCCAAGTGTCTGTGTCCCCATGTTTTCCAGTGTCCCCAAGTGTCTCAGTGTGTTCCTACTGTCTCAGTGTCCCCTAGAGCATGTGTCATCATGTGTCCCCTAGTGTCTGTGTCCCAGTGTCCCCATGTGTCCCTGCTGCCTTTACCCCCATCCATCACTTACCTGAGCTGTAGAGCTGCTGTCTGGACTCTCTGTGCTGTGTAGCTGCTCCCCCGTGGATGAATGAGTAGTAGAGAGAGGCAGGGATATTCTGTAACTTCCTATCTCTGCCTCTCTCCACACACAGTGACCCCTACTGGCCGGTGCTGGTATTGCAGAGTAATTTCCATTTATTCTGAGAAAATTACCTGCATTTGTATTGCCAGTATTACTGCAATACCGGCACGGCCAGGCAGCCTCAAATACCATCTGTGCCATTAAAATACCAGTCAGGTGGCAAACCTAAGAGTAGTGTGTAAAAAAAAAAATTTTTTTTTTTTTTTTATTTTTTTTAAAATGGGCCTATTCCATGGGCCTGGGCCTGGAGCTGCAGCTCCATCAGCCCCTATGTTAATCCGGCCCTGCTTAGACTGCTCTACACACACACACACAAAAATTCAGCCAGCCCACACACACATACACACTCAGACTCCTCTACACACACACACACACACACACACACAAAATTCAGCCAGCACACAATACTCAACCAGCATACACTCTGCCCCCAGAAACACAGCACAGGACTCTAGGAGGGAGCCACAATCCCAAGCAAACTTAATACAGCTCTGAATAATAATAATAAATAATAAATAATAATAATAATAATAATAATAATAATAATAATAATGTGTTAATTTAAATATCCTAGTTTGCACTTTGGTCAAAGTTGACCAATATTATGAACAGAGTAGAAAAACCATCTAGTTTTCAATAAACACAGCGGATCTCACAGACTGAAGCCAGTATCAGTGTTTATTACTATTTGTAGAAAGCAAGAAAATCAATAAGTCATTAAAGCCTCCCTCTTAGTAATTAACTATTTTGTTGCCTGAGGATTCATTTCTAAATGTTCCACTTTCTTTTATGTTGACCTGGTCAGATTTTTCTTTTAGGAAAGGCAGTTATAAAGAATATTTCTGGGGCTGGGGTAAAATTAAATTAGGCATTCAGACCTCTGATGGCACATTCTAACTGTACCCTTTCTTACAAATTTATAGCCCCTTTAACTCACCTGATGCTCTGATTACTTTAATTGTAGCAAGCGCTATTAAAAGCGCACACCATACCTATCAGGTATGCTTAACTGTTAGTGGGACAATACCCCTGCTCAAAAGTATGTCTACATTTTAATTAAGCTAGGGGATGTCTTTTTGCTGATGATACTAACATTTGCAACAGGGTTGATGTTCCAGGAGGGATAAGCCAAATGGCAAATGATTTAGTGTCTTTGAGTGTTACAAGGTCTCAGGTGTGAATTGAGAGCAGGTGTGTTGAAATTGGTGTTATCACTCTCACACTCTCTCATACTGGTCACTGGAAGTTCAACATAAAGCAGAAGACTATATTTAAAAGAAGAAAAACTACCACAAGAAGGACATAGTCTTAAATTAGAGGGGCAAAGGTTTAAAAATAATATCAGGAAGTATTACTTTACTGAGAGAGTAGTGGATGTATGGAATAGCCTTCCAGCTAAAGTGGTAGAGGTTAAAGGACCACTCTAGGCACCCAGACAACTTCAGCTTAATGAAGTGGTCTGGGTGCCAGGTCCTTCTAGGGTTAACACATTTTTTCATAATTATAGCAGTTTCAGAGAAACTGCTGTGTTTATGAATGGGTTAAGCCTTCCCCCTATTTCCTCTAGTGGCTGTCTCATTGACAGCCACTAGAGGCGCTTGCGTGCTTCTCACTGTGATTTTCACAGTGAGAGCACGCCAGCGTCCATAGGAAGCATTGTAAATGCTTTCCTATGAAGGAACTGAATGCGCGCGCAGCTCTTGCGTGCGCATTCAACGGTATGCAAGGAGAAGGAGGAGGAGAGCTCTCCGGCAGCTGGAAAAAGGTAAGTTTTACCTTTCCCCTTCCAGAGCGAGGCGGGGAGGGACCCTGAGGTGGGGGGCACCCTCAGGGCACTATAGTGCCAGGAAAACAGTATGTTTTCCTGGCACTATAGTGATCCTTTAACAAAGTGAGGGAGTTTAAGCATGCGTGGGATAGGCATAAGGCTATCCTAACTATAAGATAAGGCTAGGGACTAATGAAAGTATTTAGAAAATTGGGCAGACTAGATGGGCCGAATGGTTCTTATCTGCCGTCACATTCTATGTTTCCATGTTTCTATGTAATTAGGGTGAAAGGATTAGAAAAATAAAATGGTGGATGGAACAGATGCAGAGAAAAATGGAGACTTGAGGCAGCTTTGGAGGGCCATGGAAAGAAAGGGACAGAGATCAAGGTGGAACGAGGCACCTGAGAAGTAAAGAAATCATAGAATGTGATAGTTTATGGCTTAAAATATTATTTTCTTGCTCATTGTAGGCATAGAGAAAGACAGCAACAAATGTATTAATGTCCAGGTTTTGAAGTACTTTGTAACTCACCAGCCCAAGACTACTGCTTTAAAGGGTGAGGGTTCCCATAAAAAGGGGGGCAAAGAGAAGTGTAGAGGAAGAGGCTGGATATGGAAAACAATTAATATATAGATTGTGGGAAAAGAGACTGAGAAAACTATAGAGAAGAGGAATGGCCGGAGAAAAAGAGATATACAGTTGGGACAGATGAGAAAATGACAAAAATCCTTGCCTTAGCCCTGTATCTAATATATATTCCATATGGCACTTAATAGGTTAATACTAGTGAATTCATAGTGATTTTTTGAAAACTACTTTCCCACTACCCATCTATTATTTAACAATATAAAGCAGAGAGGTATTTGGCAAACTTACATTGCTATCTGATGTCTTTATGACTAGCCAGCAATGAAAGGGTTAATATATATTTTTTCCAAGAGGTGGTGTTAGATAAGTTTTGAAATATTAATAATAAAACTAATAATAAACAGTCTGAAAAAGAAGTGTTAGTTTGCATTGAAAACTGAAGAGAATAAGACATTAGAAATAAGGAAAACTTTGAGAGGTTGACTGAATGTGATGTTTTACCTTTATTACGAGTACAGAAATGTTGGTACATTATTAATGAATTCTTACTGTATAAAATAGTTCTGTCCTCCACCTAAATTATTTTCAGACACTGCTTTATCTTGTTTTCATTAGCTCTGTCTTTTCCAGGACTGAAGAGGTTAACACGACGCAGCGCATGAATGAAAGCAGAAATATGTTTGTTACAGCTGGGATTACATTCTGGCAAATTCCTCCAACCTTTCTTTTTCAATAATAGAAAGAGCAGCTGATAGGACGCAATGGATGGGAGCCTGAAAGAGAGGGGGGAGGCATTTGTGTTAGACACCAGTCCATCCCTCTGACCTGCCAGAGACGTCGAAAGCAAATGAAGAGTTCTAAGGAAGGACCAGACTAGCTGACTGAATCCAGTCTGCACGGTAAAGAGATGAGCTGAGGATGAAAGAGCAGGAATCTTCGCTGGTGCGACTGTCCTCTAGCAGAGAAACACTTCTCTCACTTTCACGCTGTTGTTTTCTCCCCAATTTAACAACTAAACTAAAAAATGTCAGGAAGACAACCCCATTTCTATGGCAACCTAACAGTGTTTTTGCTTTCTGCCAAAGCCAATTGCATTCTAATTTTTAAACTCATCGGGCTGCTGAACCTGCTAAATGTGACTGTTTCATGTCCATTAAAATGCTCTTGCATTCAAGAGACTGGCTTTATGCAATGCCATTTCCTTCAGGGCATCCCAAAGGATATCCCTCACTGGGTACAAAACCTGTCAGTCAATGGCAGTAATATCACCACACTCCAAGCTGCAACCTTCAGGAGTAATGGAACTCAACTGAGCAACCTAACCACTCTTGTTTTAACTAATAACAAGATTCGGACCATAGAATCTTTGGCTTTTCATGAGTTGCCTAACCTTATTACCTTGGACCTAAGTTACAATGTCTTACACCATATATCTAACAACGCATTTGTGGGACTGACTCATCTGAAAGTTTTAAGACTAAACCAAGCCTTCTGGGGAGCAGACACAAAATTAACAAATATGCGATGGCTGAAAAACGTGAAAAGTTTAAGAACCTTGGAGATATTTGGCAATGGTCTACAGTCATTCCCAAGCGGACTTTTGGAAATTGAGAACCTACAATTTCTAAACATTGGAAATAATTCCATTAAAATGTTTGACAAAATGACAGTTTTATGGTTTAAACGCTTGAACATATGGGTTTATTTAAGTCCAAATCCTTTAGTATGTGATTGTAAGTTAAGTGAAATGATTTCATGGCTCCGGAACACAACCCAGGTTTTGGATGCTCAGAATCTCCTCTGTTTTGCTCCCGAAAACTTAAATGGGACACGTGTCAACAATCTCGAGCTAGATAGCTTCAAGTGTCTCAATGAAAACCTGGAGACAGCATCATATGTGTTTTTTGGAATAGTGCTAGCTTTGATAGGGTTAATCTTTCTCATGGTCCTGTATCTGAATAGACGGGGCATAAAAAAATGGCTGAACAATTTCAGGGAGGCCTGCAGGGACCAGATGGAGGGTTATCATTACCGCTATGAACAAGACACAGACCCCAGAAGGTCGAATGCTGCAACTGGAATTTAGATTAACTGGAACATTAGCCATAAACTAAACCAATACCTTTAAAAAACAGACCCCCCCACTTTTTTGGGGATTGTTTAAGAGTTCACTTTCAATGTAAGCTGGACAACAAATAAGGGGATGTTCTGGACATATGGGTGTGTTTGTAGAGACTGATATACCCCTTTCACATCCAACTTTTTTTTCCTGGTGAGTATAGAAAAGCAGGTTTATTAGCTTTCAGAAATGATTGCAAAGCTCTGGACACATAGTGTCACACGAGTACCGGATATACTGTAGGGGATATAATGTAAAAATATTGCTGGGTAAATCAACCATCATTAAACTTTTCTTTCAGGCGTCCATGGTACTAGAATGGTGAAAAAAATATATTTGTTATCATCCAATTCACTTACAAAAGCTCAGAAATGGGAGTAAAATCTGATTCCTATAGAAATCAGTCATTTTTATTGTAAGGTCTGTATTGCTCATCATTATGGCATTTAAAGGGTTAAATGAAGTTAGAGTGCTGGTGTGTCTGTCCTCTGGCAGAGAAACACTTCTGTCACGTTAACACTGTTGTTTTCTCCCAAATTTAACAACAAAACCAAATAAATGCCAGGAAGACACCCTTATTTCTATGGCAACCTAACAGTGCTTTTTCCCCCTGTCTCTTTACGACTATTTCATATTTAGTGTATCCACTCCTGTGTATTTAACGTATAATAGATTGATCGTGTCATCTGTACACTAACAAAGATGATTTAACTCTACGAGTGCCTGTTAAAAAGTAGGTGTTCTTGTGTGATTGAAAGTGTAGTGCATTCAAGATGTGCATTAACCCGATGATAGCACGGTCTGTAAGTTTGCCTTTTTTAAAATATACATCAACAACGTGATAGAAAGCAAATGAACGCAAGAACTTTGTATGGGTTTAAATGGCAAATGGAGAATCATTAACACAATGAGGATTCCCTAGTGCCGAGAAAAGATGAGCTCCATTTTTGATCAGGTGAGAAGGTTGCTTAAAAGAGATTTTTTTTTTTAAATGATCAAAAGATACGTACCACATCTGTAAAATATGAGACAAAGGAAAAGCAGAGCGACAAAAAAGTCAAATTTTGTAAAATAATTTTTACTATCAATCACATAAAGGACATGGACATATTAGGAGAATAATGGCATTAACTTATATTTAATGACATATAAATTTGGTGATCAAATCAGAATAAAAGAAAAAGTGTTCAGATGAGCTTTCTATAATTAAGGAAATTTTAAAAGTAAAGCAATCGCCATGGAAATCAATGAACTGTTTATATCGATGGCTCCATTTCAAAACTTGGTCCCAATATGACTGTTCAAAGTGTCAGATGTATGTATGGCTCAAAATGAAATGACAAGCATGAGCTGATCTGGGCTAAACGTCCAACTGACAGTGCTATTCAGGTATAATGTGCTGCTAGGAATGGAATAGGACAGCAGACATCCAGTGCCGTCAGGCACATGACAGACACCCCACTAAGGTGAATGCAGGAAGATAACCCCAAATTTGTTGGTACTGACCCAGAAAATCCATGTACATTGTTCCCCAAGCAGGCATCTCATCCCAAGTATGTCCTACTCAACAAAACATTCTCATTTCATTACAAACTCACACCGTAAAATAAATAAATACAGAAATTAATAAATATAAAGAGTTTTATTTAACTTGCATTTTCCCATCATTTATTTTGTTTTGTTACCTATCTCTGAGCTGGAAGATTAATCCCTGAAAACAGACTCCAAGTAAACAGAGTTCAGAGCGTTCAGTGTGACTGGTTTCAGATCTGGATTTGCAAAGCTGTTTTCTCAGAATCCGTCAAATTTCTTATTAGCAACAAAAAAACAGTGAGGAAGTGTAAGAAAAAAATAGCTTCGGGTGCTTTTCACATGAGCAGTGCTTAATCATAGGCTGTGACACCAAAAGGAAAGCTCCTAAACAGATGGTTTAAATTACGTTTCCGAATTATGAGCATGTGGTGTGCAGCCTTAGCGTAATCTGTGACATAAAGTGACAGAAAATGATCAGAATGGGTTCCACGGAAAACAGCAACAGGCTTTAAGGGCTTGTTACATTGTATAATAAATACAATCACAGAGTTTGGAAGTAAAGAATAATGAATAACGTGAGGACAGAACCGATATATATATAAGATCCACGCCATGTGGGGTCTTTATTAAAAAAACAGATTGTAAAACAATATTTTGTTGCAGTTTATTGTGATATCTTTTTTACTAACACAATTTTGGAATTGGTGGAAATCTCCTTTTATTACATCTAAAACAAATGCAATTCTTTCGATTTAGTAAGTCTGCAGTTCCTCAGTTCTTTTTGTCAAAAAGAAAATGGTAATTAAAAAACGAGTTTTACAACATGCTATAATACACCATTCTGCAACCGTCCATCAGTTATCATCAAACTACCATAGACTTTAACTTTTGGAGACAAGGAATCTATTCCAGGAATAGCAGATCCACAGGTATACACATATTGTATGTATGAGATAGGAATAACCGCTACAGTAAATACAATTTAGCTTTTATAGATCACACATCCCAACTGACTCCAACAATACTTGCAGTGGAACACATTCTAGATTGTAGTAAGATCACTCTGACATTCTACAGTTAAGAATATATATAACTCTATATGGATATTATCTTCCAAAGGTATTCCAGAAACATTTAAGGTGTTTAGGAAAAAAAGAAGTAAGGTTACAGTTGTTTGTGTCTGGTTTTATTTGCAAATTTGCCTAGATTTAAAAATGGCTTCTAGGGGCAGGCAAAGATATAGTAATTAGAATAATAATAATAATAATGATAGAATAGACTGCATCCAAAGTATGAACAGCTAATTAAAATAATAATTATAATAATATTTCAACTTCCGTAAGGACTAAGCAGAATATAAAAGGAAGGTGTAAAATTCTCATCATAAAATCTGCCTTATCTACAGCAGCAGTTATCCACACGAGTCGGCCAGTTTCGGTTCTGTCTAGAGATCTTTCAATGGAACAGAGTCTCCAGGTCATGGTGGAAGAGCGACTCTGGCAGAATGGAGCTTTCTGTAAGTAAGGAAGACCCAGTAAAAGTAGGAATTTAGGAGGAGATAATAGTTTAACGATAGATATATAAAACCTGGAAAGCGATACTGTTTAGCGAGTCTCTACCTCTTCCACCTGAGTGAAGAATATTCCATCCGTCATTATTAGTATTATTATTACTGACATTAATAAAGCACCAACAAATGCGGTAGTGCTGTACAATTGGGGGAAAAGACAATACAATAAACACAGAATAATAAAAAGTAAAGAGGGCTGTGCTTGTGAGCTGAAATCTAGCTATTGAAACTCTTGAAGCTACAATCTGGTCCCACCTTCCTACCTCTGTAAGGCCATTCTTAGCCTTGATCCACCAGTCTTCTATGTCAGGAAATGAAGTGTTCAATGTTTAGTGCCTAACAAGGCCTCGATTTATTAAAGGAACACTACAGCATTACAAATATGTATTCCTAACACTATAGAGACCTAGCCACCATTTATGTGACCGGGTCACTGCTCCAAGGGTTGAAAATTGTAGTTAACTCATCTTAACTCATCTTTCTTCTCTCTTTGATCATCAAGATCGATAATTTCAGCCAATCCAATGCTTTCCAAGAGGAAAGCACTGGGAGTATAGTGTGCATGCTCGGTCTTGCACTCTTTCAGACCATCTGACAAAAATAGCAGAATTTGACCCTGCTATTTTATGGAAGTCCCTCTAGTGGCCTTTATATTGACAGAGGCAGGTAAACCCTGCAAAGAAAACATGACCCTTCCAGCAGAACGGCAAATGTTTTCAACTGTAAGGTAAAAAGGCACTTTGCACCGAGACCACTTCATTGCGATGATGTGGTCTGGGTGTCTGTAGTGTACAATGATTCAGAACTGTCAGAAAACATTTTCAATTGATTTATCTACAAAGATTCCCATAGATGTTAATGGTGATGTGTCAAGAAATGCTTTGGAACGTTTTACAAACAGTATTGAATCAATTGGAAAGCTTTTTAAATCGAGGCCATAGCTTTGTTTTATCCTCTACATCTTATAGACGTATGACTCGGTTCCGAAATGTTTATATTTCTTATGTTTGTTTTAATAAATAAACTCCTCGTTGTGTTAATTATGGTGCTCTGAAATTCTGTCAGTAGGTGGCTTGTATGTATTACCGAGCAGCGCTATGCCAGCCATCCTAGTTCTACGTATCCAATATAACAAAGTCATAGAAGAACATGCTAGGGATGGGTAAACATTTCCTCATGAGAAACAAAAATGACTTTGTGATAAATAATAATTTGTTATAGAATTGTGTCATTCTAAACACTGGAAGACAGCATTAACAAGAAGAAGAAAAATAATGGAAAAAAAATGATGTGTATTATTTATTGTGTTCGGATAATTGGCCATGATTTCCATGGTAACTCAGTCCAGCTGGACTTGTCTGTACTGAAAGCCTTTCAAGGTCGAGATATATAAAGTACTATGTTTCAT
Source organism: Pelobates cultripes (assembly GCA_933207985.1). Lineage (NCBI taxonomy): Eukaryota > Metazoa > Chordata > Amphibia > Anura > Pelobatidae > Pelobates > Pelobates cultripes. The sequence continues at coordinate 415,177,297 of OW240912.1, read as the reverse complement.
AGCACAATAATGAAAAATAATAATAATAACAACAAGCTCATAACTGGAATCAGTTAGCATTTGTTAGACTCGCTTTCCATGGGTTAGTGAATGCGCATAACCTTGTTTAACAGCAGCATGAAATGGCAAAGCTTCTGAAATATCTACTATTTATATGAACTATTTTACAGGTATTTATAACGTTCAGAAGTTTTTGATTGAAATAAATGTGTAATTATTTTATTTCTCATCCTTCGCAAATTTAAATAATGGATATCTGCCATGTGTATATGTAGAAATATAATAGAATTTTAGCATATTTATTATAAATTCTAAAACTGATTATTAAGAAAATACAATATTTTAACAATTGTCAAGGAAGTAAACTAAAATGAACAAAGTGTGTACCTCTTGCCAGCTGTATGCACGTCTCGCTCATTTACTAGTGAAGCCCATTTAGTACCCTGTAACAGGACTCCTAGCTTGAAAGCCATATCTTCATATACAGTGCCTCGAGTAACAGGACTTAGAATGTAAGCTCTTATGGGCATGCGCTCAATTTGCTTTAAAAAGCTATCTGTGTACAGTACATGTCCTCTCTCATACTCTGTGTATTCTATTGTATCGCTATAAAATATATGTATTGTATGTCTCATACATTAGGTTTCATTGTAGGGCTTAAAGGTTGTTTAAGAAACCTGGGCCCAATAAAGATTCAAGGAACCTCAGTTGTATCATTGCCTACTTGTTTGTATATGTGTCATGATAATAAATGTTATTGATGGGCAAAGAATACATACTGATCTATCATAGTGTAGATGTCAAGGAAATTTAAGCTTAACAACTTGCTTTCCTACAGGTTACGTAAGGTGACAACACAGAAGGGATAGACAAGCCGATAGTTTAGAATGAGCAGATCATGATGAGAAATGGGGGAACACGAATGAGAGAAGGCAACTCAGAATCAGAATGATATAGATAGCCTCATGATCAGGAAGGCGGCAGTAATGTGTCAAATTGAAGAACATCACTTTTGAGCTAACTAATGGTTCAAATGCTTGTGTGTCCACATTATTTCCCATTATAGCAATTTCACTGTCAGATTGTGAGGATCCAGTGAGCCCCAACACCAGTTCAAGGCAGATGGCAGTGTTAGCAAGGTAAATGTTGTAAATCTATGTGAGGTACTTATTCTGCATTGCCAAATCATCCCTTCCTTAGTTAGGGTGCATGGCACAAACATTAACTACATTGATGTTTACAGGGCAGAAGTTGCACTACAGAGAACAAGTCCTCTGCTCCCAGGGCTTATTTTTAAACCCATAGATGCCCCTGATAACCACTGGTCATAGGAACAATAACAGGATAATAACAGTTATCGGTTATCTTTCTCAAAAAGTATTACCTCCTCCTAGTTCACTAAAGCCCCTGGCACAGTATTAATCAACTTTCATGCCAACACTGGCTTTGTACTTTGATTTAAAACATCTCTGCTTTTGAAAACCATCATACGTTTAAGAATCAAAACCACAGGAGATACAGAGATACCTGAATAAAAATTAAACAAACACACCACACATAGTTTGTTGGTAAAATCTCTGATTTGCCAGTAGACCTGAATGTGATCTCTGTGTCTACAAAAGGTTGACTTTTTCAGTAAAATGATTTGCCTGTGCACATATATAATGATTTATAGATATATTTTACAAATTATGATCTTGAAAAGCCTGTGCTCATTATATTCAATTTCTTGGCTAAGATGCCCCTTTTAGGATTAATTAGAAACTATAAATTGAATTCACTGACATGTCTGTGTGTTTTCATATACATATGAACATTGAATGATTTAATTAAGTTGAGCATTACAAATTTGAAACTCAATAATGGTCATCAAGAAATGTAATATTGTGTTAGTGAAATGCAATTACAGCCACTCTTTCGTAGATTAGATTATGAGACAAAATGTGGAAAACATTCAGATTTGGATTAGATTAGCTCTGGGGCTGTCTTTTTGCATGACCCCACAAGTACAGAGGCCCCACCGTGATGTCAATGGGCCAACAAGGGAGATCCTTTCATCTCCCCTGCCAGTCCATGCAGAGCCAGCCTCGCTGCCTGCCTTCTCGGGCCAGTAGGAAAGCAAAGATCTCCCTCACCGGCCCAATGACGCTTTGTTATGGGAGTGGGAGGTAGGAACCTGGAGGCTGTGTGTTCCTGCCGAGAGCAGGCAATGTTCCGATACAGAGCTGAGCTTGCAAGAGGACAAGGGAGTCAGCCTGCAGCCAAAGGAGTTGACACAAGCTCTACACTCACCACTGGACCAATGTCGCCCCCTCCCTTGCAAAAGGTAAGAAGGGAATGGGAGGACATAAAGCTTTTTTTATTTATTTAAAAAAAAAAAAATATATATATATATATATATATATACATATACACATTTTCTATTTTCTCCCTGATATTCCCCCTCACAATATAGACCCTATGCACCCCCCGAACACACTGCACCCCTTGCACATACTGCAGTCCTACACACACTGCACCACTACACACTGCACCCCTACACACATTGCATCCTTCACACACTGCCCTTCTACACAAATGTTGCCCACACACTGCACCCCTACACACACTGCATCCCTCAAACACACACTGCACCCCTCACACACACACTGCACCCTGACATACTGCACCTCTCACACACTGCACCCCTACATACACACAGCACCATTACACACACACACACTGCACATCTACACACAAAGCACATATACACACACACTGCACCTTTACCAATACTGCATCCCTCACACACACACTTCTACACACACACGCACACTGCATCCCTACACACACACTGCACCCTTCACAAGCTGCAACCCTACACACACACACTACACCCCTCACATGTACACTGCACCTCTACACACACCCCTCACATGTACACTGCACCTCTACACACACACTACAGGACTCACACACTGCACCTCTACACACACTGCACCCCTCAGTGCAGTCTGTCTGTGTGTACTCCTCAATCTGTATGTGTATTCAGGAATCTGTGTGTGTATTCAGAAGTATGTGTGTGTCTATTCGGCAGTGTGCATGTTCAGCAGTCTGTTTGTGTGCGTTTAGCAGTCTGTGTGTGTATTTAGCAGTCTATACGCGTATACAACAGTTTGTCTATGTGTATTCAACAGTCTGTGTGTGTATTCAGCAATGTGTGTATTTATGTATTCAGCAGTCTCTGAATGTATTCAGTCAGTTTAAGCACTGTAGCTACTACAGACTAATGTAGTTGTTATGGTACTAATATACTGCAAGCTTCATGTCTGGTTCTTTTACACTTCCTCGCTACCAATGCCAATTTCACTGACACTATCAGCATATCACTGCCATCTAAAACTGTTAAAATTGCCATTTGTTTTTTTAACGGAGCTCCCCGTACTCCGACGAGTACCCTCCGTTGATGGACGCTTCCTAGCTTGCGCCGAGGACCACAACCACCGCAGACTCCGCAACTGCTGTAGCTTGACCAGAGTCTCACCGTCTTCCTTCCACCCTGGATCAGCTTCTGTCCTCCAGGACCGTATGGGAAAGGCCTCTTCCTTCCACCCTGTATGAACCTCCAGCATCCACGACTGTGTGGGGAAGACCCCTCCTCCAAGAAGAGCGTGTCAGGAACAAGCTCTTAAAAGATCTAAGTGATTCAAGCTCAGGGATACATGCAGAGCATAGCAAAGCCCAGTGTGATTATAACTGCTCCCTCCAATAACGAGACAAGGCTACATTTAGAGGGATCAAGAAGAACTGTCTAAACCTTTATTTTACTTGGGACTAGCCCATATGGTCATTACATTAACAATGCTGTGAAAACTCAATAAAATCACAAACAGTCAAACAATAGCAGGCAACACACAGTGACTTATCACAACACAATGGCACATTTTTAAAGGGGTGGGGGAGACAATATTTAACAGAAAATATCTCATGTGCCTGCAGAATTGGCAATATGCAAATCTACCTGAATATGCAAATGAACCAGTCTTCAGGTAGTGCATATTGCTGTTGAGGGCACAGAGGGCACTAGACAAGCTCCATAGCCGAACCCACCTAGTTGGTAGCAAACCTCAGCAATACAAGAGAGCAGGTAATACATTACACAGTACACACACACACACTATAAACAATTACATTACACACACCCTGCACCTATAATGGGTACAGGGTGACTAAAACATAAGAGAAATAAAGCAACCTAAATAAATAGTCTGTCTGAAGGTAGAATAGGGGCTTTAAATCCAAATACATGAAAGAGTCATAGTCACAGGGGAGGAGGCTGGCAAGTAGGCCTCTCCAGGACCAAGTGGCGAAGGGCACTTCGTCACAGTTTTAACATCAGTTTTTGTATCATACCTATCATGCTGCTGACCTTTCTAAATAAAATGCTTTCGTATTTTTAATTTCTTAACCAACCTTTCACAACCTTCTGCCAACCTTAACCAACCTTTTACAATCATTTTATGTATTTGTTTTTGTAATGCAATATTTTGAAAGCATCATTTATCATATTTCTTTAAAGATAATGAATTTATCCTCTGTTTTCTTTCAGTTAAAGTTTATGGCAGTCAATGAGTTTTTAAAATATAATACTGCAATCGATATTTCACTCAAGCACTCCATAACGTGAATATTTGAAAATAGGTCAGAACTATCACAATTATTCACTAAACTGAAATATGGCAAATTAAATCCGATTGGTAAAATCGAGATTAATATAACTGAACTGGAAAGGTACTCAGACCCAGCTCGGCTATAGCCAGAGCTTAATTATTTTATCCTCTGTATGAGTTATTACCAGATCCAGGCTAGCATCTGCTTTAGCTCCTGCTTCTGCTAATGGAGACATGAAAATGTCATTCAGGAAATTCTAGAACGCGTTTCCCTTAGCTGATCATCTAGCTCCTGTATCCTAATCAGTGGCTGGGTAATTAAAATCTCCAGTGATTAAAGAATTACCCAGATGTAATTCCTTTTACACTTAGTGATAACAACTGATCATCATTATTAACATTCAGGGTTTATAGCATATCCCCACAATTTACATTTTCTCTCTTACAGCTCACATGCAAATTTCACCACAAAACGATTTCTCATTTTCTTCATAAACTTTAATGTTAATCTTTAACTCAGGCTTCATATGTTAACACGTCCCCTCCACATTTCCTATTTTATGTTTAAATTAACATCCCAGCCATGTGCTTCATTTAATTTTGTTCATTCTGTGTCAATAAGTGTAGCTCCTCAATTGTGTTAATCACGCTTTTAACATTAGCAAAAGGTATTTAATGTTAACAACAGTCTTTTGGACTTATTTTAGGACTTTTAGCAAATACTTTTTTTTTCTAGGTGGTAATTTAATAATAGCAATATTCCATATCACTACAACATGTCTATCTTTCCTCCTTTATAGATAAGACAATCTATACGATTAGTCAAAAAGAGGCTAAGCAAGTTATAAGAGCTTCCAAACCACACACAGAAGAGAAAATAGCACAGTCAGTAAAAAAAAAAAAAGGGGACAAAACATTTTGTGCCAATTCACAAGGAAGGACAGTAAACCTTACTTCAGTAGTGGGGAAAGTAATGGAAACCATGTTAAAGGATAGGATTGATGAACATCTAAAAACACATGGATTTCAAGATCAGAGACAACATGGGTTTACTTCAGGGAGATCATGCCAAACTAATCTCATTGATTTTTTTGATTGGGGTACTAAAATAATAGATCAGGGTGGTGCAGTAGACATTGCTTACCTAGATTTCAGCAAGGCTTTTGACACTGTTGCACATAGAAGGCTTATTAGGGACTTTAATTTGTGGCTTGGTGAATGGTGTCGGGAGCAAGGATTTGGCTTTATTTCTAATGGTAGCTCTGTTTGGAATGGAGATAAGCTGTACAAAAAAAATGGTTTGCATCTTTCTCAAAAGGGAACAAATGTTCTCAGTGAGCAGTTCAGAGGTTTTGCAAGTATGTATTTAAACTAGGAGGGCTGGGGGCAAAAGGGTGATAAAACATCAATCCAATTGTCCCCCAAAACAAGGACAGAAGGTGCCTGTAGCAAGTGTGTTAAAAAATGATAAGCTTAGAGTCATGTCTACAAATGCTCGCAGTTTAGGGAAAAAGATCCATGAACTTGTGGCAATAATGGCAACTGATAGTGTAGATTTAGTCGCTGTACTGAGACATGGTATAATGAGAAAAATGACTGGGACATAGCAATACCAGGGTACTCTTTATATAGAAAAGATAGGGAAGGCAAGTAAGGGGGAGGGGTGGCCCTGTATGTGAAGGATATCATAAAATCTAGCCTAATAAAAGTTAGTGAGACAAACATAGAGTCAGTTTGGGTTACGTTAGAATTTGGTAATCATACAGTAACTCGTGTAGGTGTGATTTATAGGCTTTTTATTATAGATTATAGATTTATATTATAGGATTATAGATTTTTAGATAATCTACTAGTTGAGGAAATAGCTAAAATGACAATGAAGGGGGAAGTTATCATCATGGGTGACTTTAATCTTCCTGATGTAAATTGGAAAACAAAATTAGCTACCTGTGCCAGGAGCACACATATTCTAAACTCGCTACTGGGATTGTCTCTAAAACAAGTTGTTGAAGAGCCAACTCGTAAAGAGGCCATACTAGACTTAGTGTTAACAGATGGAGATTTGGTATCAGATATTACTGTAGGTGAAAGTTTAGGATCCAGTGATCATCAGTCAGTGTGGTTTAATATAAGAACAGTGACTGAGTCACACCACACAAAAACAAAAGTTTTAGACTTTAGAAAAACAGACTTTTCTAAAATTAGAATATGTGTAGAGGAATCATTATCAGACTGGAGCAATTTAATTGGAGTCCAAGAGAAATGGGATTATTTAAAAGTTGTACTATTGAAGGCAACAGAAAATTGCATTAGGCTTGTCAGTAAAAGCAAAAAAATCAAGAAACCACTGTGGTACTCCGCAGATGTGGCCAAAATAGTTAAAAACAAAAAGTTGGCATTTAAGAATTATAAAAAAAAAACCCAGAGTGAGGAAGACAAAATGATCTATAAGATTAGGCAGAAAGAGGATAAGCAAGTTATAAGAGCTTCCAAATCACACACAGAAGAGAAAATAGCACAGTCAGTAAAAAAGGGGGACAAAACATTTTTTAGATACATAAATGAGAAAAGAAAAGTAAAACAAGGATTAGTTAGATTAAAAACAAAAGAAGGAAGGTATGTAGAAGAGGATAAAGGTCTAGCTGACTGCCTCAATGAATATTTTTGTTCTGTATTTACAGATGAAAATGAAGGAAAAGGACCTCAGTTGAGAAAAAGGATAAATTAGTAATTTATCTATTTCAACTGTCAAAAGTAAAGACAAATAAGTCAATGGGACCTGATGGAATACACCCAAAGCTATTAAAAGAGCTTAGTGGTGTACTAGCAAAACCATTAACAGATTTATTTAACCAATCATTGCTAACAGGAGTAGTCCCAGAAGATTGGAAGTTAGCGAATGTTGTGCCCATTTACAAGAAAGGTAATAGGGAGGAGTCAGGCAACTATAGGCCAGTAAGCCTTACTTCAGTAGTGGGAAAAGTGATGGAAACCATGTTAAAGGATAGGATTGTTGAACATCTAAAAACACATGGATTTCAAGATCAGAGACAACATGGATTTACTTCAGGGAGATCATGCCAAACTAATCTTATTGATTTTTTTGATTGGGTAACTAAAATTATAGATCAGGGTGGTGCAGTAGATATTGCTTACCGAGATTTCAGTAAGGCTTTTGACACTGTTGCACATATAAGGCTTATTAATAAACTGCAATCTTTAAGTTTGGATTCCAATATTGTTGAATGGGTAAGGCAGTGGCTGAGTGACAGGCAACAGAGGGTTGTAGTTAATGGAATATATTCGAAGCTTGGACTTGTCACCAGTGGGGTACCTCAGGGATCTGTACTTGGACCCATTCTCTTTAATATTTTTATTAGTGAAATTGCAGAAGGTCTTGATGGTAAGGTATGTCTTTTTGCTGATGATACCAAGATATGTAACAGGGTTGATGTTCCAGGAGGGATAAGCCAAATGACAAATGATTTAGGTAAAGTAGAAAAATGGTCAGAATTGTGGCAACTGACATTTAATGTGGATAAGTGCAAGATAATGCATCTTGGACGTAAAAACCCAAGGGCAGAGTACAGAATATTTGATAGAGTCCTAACCTCAACAATTGAGGAAAGGTATTTAGGGGCAGGGACGTATTAGACGCGAGGCAAACAAGGCATTTGCCTTGGGCGGCATTTTTCAGGGGGCGGCAAAAAACACCGCCCCCAAATGCCCAGGGCAAATGCCTAGTTATCCTTGCGGCTAACTGACATCCCGAGCGGGCGGGCGGCTGGCGAGGGAGCTCTTCCTCTGAGCTGACTGCTCAGCTCCCTCGCGCGCCGCAGAGTGAGGCTGGGAGCCGGAATATGACGTCATCTACCGGCTCCCAGCCTCACTCTGTGGCGCGCGAGGGAGCTGAGCAGTCAGCCCAGAAGAAGAGCTCCCTCGTCAGCCGCCCGCACAGCAGCCAGAGCTGACCAGCCCGACAGGCAGCCACTGGACCACCAGGGAGAGAGAGACCCCCTCCCCCAGCACTCCCAAAGGTAAGGAGGTTGGGGGGGGGGGATTTAAATTTAAAAACAAGTTAATGTGTGTTTGTGTCTGACTGTGTGTGTGTGTGTGTTTGTGTCTGACTGTGTGTGTGTGTGTGTGTGTGTGTGTGTGTGTGTGTGTGACTGTGTGTGTGTGTGTTTGTGTCTGACTGTGTGTGTGTGTGTGTTGTGTCTGACTGTGTGTTTGTGTCTGACTGTGTGTGTGTGTGTGTGTGTTTGTGTCTGACTGTGTGTGTTTGTGTCTGACTGTGTGTGTGTGTGTGTGTGTTTGTGTCTGACTGTATGTGTGTTTGTGTCTGACTGTGTGTGTGTGTTTGTGTCTGACTGTGTTTGTGTCTGTGTGTGTGTGTTTGTGTGTGTGTTTGTGTGTGACTGTGTGTGTGTGTGACTGTGTGTGTGTTTGTGTCTGACTGTGTGTCTGTGTATGTGTCTGACTGTGTGTGTTTGTGTCTGACTGTGTGTGTGTGTTTAAGTCTGACTGTGTGTGTGTGTTTGTGTCTGACTGTGTGTGTGTGTATATAGAAGGTGGTGCGGGGGGAAAGGTTGGGTGGGGGTAGCGCGGGGGGAGGGGGCGCCTGAGTTTTGTCCTGCCTAGGGCAGCACAAAACCAGGATACACCACTGTTTAGGGGTGATTATTTCTGATGACTTAAAGGTAGGCAGACAATGTAATAGAGCAGCAGGAAATGCTAGCAGAATGGTTGGTTGTATAGGGAGAGGTATTAGCAGTAGAAAGAGGGAAGTGCTCATGCCATTGTACAGAACACTGGTGAGACCTCACTTGGAGTATTGTACACAGTACTGGAGACCGTATCTTCAGAAGGATATTGATACCTTAGAGAGGGTTCAGAGAAGGGCTACTAAACTGGTTCATGGATTGCGGGATAAAACTTACCAGGAAAGGTTAAAGGATCTTAACATGTATAGCTTGGAGGAAAGACGAGACAGGGGGGATATGATAGAAACATTTAAATATATAAAGGGAATCAACACAGTAAAGGAGGAGACTATATTTAAAAGAAGAAAAACTACCACAACAAGAGGACATAGTCTTAAATTAGAGGGACAAAGGTTTAAAAATAATATCAGGAAGTATTACTTTACTGAGAGGGTAGTGGATGTATGGAATAGCCTTCCAGCTGAAGTGGTAGAGGTTAACACAGTAAAGGAGTTTAAGCATGCGTGGGATAGGAATAAGGCTATCCTAACTAGGGACTAAGAAAGTATTTAGAAAATTGGGCAGACTAGATGGGCCGAATGGTTCTTATCTGCCGTCACATTCTATGTTTCTTTGTTTCTATGTTATCAATAAACAGTAATCTTTGATTTTGGATTCTAATTTTGTTGAATATCTTAGACTAAGTGACAGGCAACAGACGGTTGTAGTCAATTAGGTATATTCAAAGCAAGTTCTAGTCAGGGATCTATACTTGGACTCATTCTCTTCAATATTTTTATTAGTGATATTGCAGAAGGTCTTGATGGTAAGGTATGTCTTTTTGCTGATAATACTAAGATAAATAACATGGTTGATGTTCCAGGAGGGATAAGCCAAATGGCAAATGATTTTGGTAAACTAGAAAAATAGTCAGAGTTGTGGCAACTGACATTTAATGTGGATAAGTGCAAGATAATGCATCTTGGACGTAAAAACCCAAGGGCAGAGTACAGAATATTTGATAGAGTCCTAACCTCAACATATGAGGAAAGGGATTTAGGGGTGATTATTTCTGATGACTTAAAGGTAGGCAGACAATGTAATAGAGCAGCAGGAAATGCTAGCAGAATGCTTGGTTGTATAGGGAGAGGTATTAGCAGTAGAAAGAGGGAAGTGCTCATGCCATTGCACAGAACACTGGTGAGACCTCACTTGGAGTATTTTACGCAGTACTGGAGACCATATCTCCAGAAGGATATTGATACCTTAGAGAGAGTTCAGAGAAGTGCTGTTCAGCTGACCATTGCTGGAGGAAGTCTTGCATGTTGTCATATTTTTACCCATTACAAATTCATCACTCATTCAGCACAGACTTCAACCTTGCTAAACAGTCATACTTTCCATTAGTTCATACTCCACAATCCCAGGTGTCTGTTTGAGATCTTCTATTCTCTTTGCCCTGTTATGGCCACATCCCAAACAAGCCAGGGCTTGTGCATGCTATTTTACTGACAATGGACACTCCAGACCCTAAAGCAATAAACAATATCATAATATCACATAATATATCCTTTAACCCCTTAAGGATGGAGCCAAATGTACACGTTGTGAACAAAACAAAATGTAAACAAAACCTGGCATTTGCGCTACATGTCTGTCCAACCGTAATACACCTCTTTCATAGTAAATGCACCCACCCTTATTATATATCATTTTATTCAGGGGAAACAGGGCTTTCATTTAATATCAAATATTTAGCTATGAAACATAATTTAATATGAAAAAATGAGAGAAAATAAAAGATTTTGTTATTTTTTTAGTTCTACATGACATTTTAACTGTCAATGTCATAATACTGTTTGCTTTTACTGCAGTAACATACACACATTTGTATTCAGCAAAGTCTCACGTGTAAAACAGTACCCCCTATGTACAGGTTTTATGGTGTTTTTTTGGGAAGTTACAGGGTCAAATATAGAACGTTATATTTGAAATTGAAATTCGCCAGATTGGTTACGTTGCTTTTGAGACTGTATAGCAGCCCAGGAATGAAATTTAGTAGCCATTTGGTCGCAAACACTGGCCAAAGTTAGCTTTAAAATTTGTTTGTGTGAAAAATGCAAAAAACGCCAATTTTGGCCAGTGTTTGTGACTAAGTAGTTACTAAAAAAAACTGGACATACCTCCTTTGCAATACCTTGGGTTGTCTACGATTGCAAATGGTATGCCATCATAGGGTAATTTTCATTCTTGGGCTACCATAGGGTCTCAAAGGCAACGTAACTAGTGATGTCCCGAACGGTTTTCAGAACGGTTCGCGAACGGTTCGCAGAACGGTTCGCCACGAATGGTTCGCCACAGACTCCAGTCAGCAGACACATTCCGGCCTATCAGCAGCAGACCCTCCTTCCCAAACCCTCCCACCTTCTGGACAGCATCCATTTTGAAGCTGCATTCTTAGTGAGCTGTCCAAGAGGTGGGAGGGTCTGGGATGGAGGGTCTGCTGCTGATTGGCTGGAATGTGTCTGCTGACTGGAGTCCGCGGCGAACCGTGGCGAACCATTCGGTGAACCGTTCGGGACATCACTAAACGTAACCAATCTGGCGAATTTAAATGTGAAAAAAAATGAAACACAAGCCTTATATTTGACGCTGTAACTTTTGAAAACACCATAAAACCTGTACATGAGGGGTACTGTTGTACTCGGGAGACTTCGCTGAACACAAATATGGACTTAATGACGACTTTGAATTATGCAATTTTTTAAGAGAGTAGTTTTAATATTTTAGAATTATTTTTATACGAGATATATATACATACCTCGCATTATTTATGTTTTATTATTTTTTATTATCACTTTTTTATACAGTATTACATACAGATTTTTTAAGAGAGGAATTTTGCAGGAATAACTTCTATTCTAGCAATATGTACATGAAGTCGTCATTGATGCCATATTACAACCATTTTTTGGATGCATATGTGTAATACATATGTTGACTTCCCACAACAACACTGTCTCACTTGTCGGTAATTTTTAAAATAGATATGTAAATGTATAGAATTTGTATTCTATTTATTAATATCCTATCATCCATGTTTTGCTCTTTACATTTTGCCTTCTATGAGCATACTATTTTAGGACCACAACATATTCTGTGAAGGACTTTATGTGGACATTCTTCTTTGCCAACACTCTGCCAGCAATAAAGATGGTGGATGGGACTGTTATAAAAGGAAATAGATGTGCAATTTGCCAACTCCTACACATTACGTCAACCCCACAACATGGAGGATGCTGGGATCAACAGTAAATATCCCCATACCACGTCAGTTCTGTAATGGGAGGCGGACTGACGGAAAGAAGTTCGGCAACTCATATCTCACATTTACCAGAGTCCTATCACCTCTGTCTCTGGGTTTTGCAACGCTCCACTTAAGAGGGAAGACTCCCACATTGTATCAACTCCAAGTGGTATGCTCACTGGAAGCTGGTAGTACTGTGCAATATAGGACAAAGAGAGGCAGGACCTCCAATTGAATAGTATCTTATACAATTTATTAAAAATGAAAGGTTAAATACTCTTACTTAGCGAGTGGTGGGTTATGCTGACATAGCTACCCACATAAGAGCATGAATGCAGCAAGCAGAAAGTTTGTAGATAGTCACTTCCGGGTTTCGTCCTTCCCGATCACATGATCACTTCCACAGTCTCCACTTTTAGGTAAACTAAGCTTGAACCATGTCAGGTGTATGCTAAATAAATTATTAGTTACCTACAACGATATCACAGCTTTTTTCTCTCATTCCCGTGTGGTCTAACCTCTACTTAAAAGGACTGTCCACTGCCCAAATTAAAATAATAATATTTAAATCACTGTTCAGTTGATATACCCCTAAAAACATGCATGCATTTAATTTTGTGTGGACTGACAAACACTTATTTGTAACCAGACAATTTGGACACACAGGAACAGAGGGGTTGACTGCCCTGCTCAATGAGTACATGCTAGAGGGAGTTGGGTATAGTGACACAGAAGGTAAGGGTGGGGTAGAAAAGTATGTTGCTAGGATAGTATTAGCTGACTTAGTGTTTTGATGACAGTGCAGGGGGAGGAGGGCAGGGGAGGGCTGGCAGTCTTAGGCCTGGGGGGCAAATCCAGTCAAGTGGCCCATTGCACCACCAAATCAGCTCACCATCCATGCCCACCTTTTCCTGGTTTTATAATGCAGCCAAGTCTCTCCCTCACTCCGTTGGTGCTGCCTAGTGCCTATCTTCTGCCTCCAATCTCCAAGAAGATTGTCTGTGCGAGGACTGGGAGACTGGGAGTTGTAGTTTCCTGCTGAGCTAAAGATAGGTTCTCCCCGCCCTCCGGGAGCGTGAGTAAGCCCCTAGCAGGGACTACAACTCTCTGAATGCATCAGCTCTCACTCCCTGTCAGCCAGTAAGCGGCCATTCCATACCCCCTCCCTCTGACTCCACAGCCAAGCGATCCTGTCTCTGCCTCCGTGGCAGGCAAGCAGGCAGAGACAGCCAGGGCTGGACTGGGGATACACAGCAGCCCTGAAAAAAAAATCTATGCCAGCCCCATAAGTCATAGTGCCTGCCCCATAGTAACTGGAGCAGGATAGTGGAGTGCAGGGTAATGTTGGTGTGTGAATGCAGACTAGAAGGGGTTGAGTTGCCAGCCAGGTGTTAAACGTTATGAGCCATCTCAAATGCTTGTGCACAGTATTTTTTTTTTTTTAAATTCAGGTATGTACACAACTTCAATTTGTGTGTATGCAGGGGCATATTTGTATTGATAGTTTTATATGTGACTCATAATGTCACTTCCCCGGAACAAGCTGCACGGAGCTGCTCTGATCAGTATATCAGGCAGCATGCATTTAAGTCCGTGCGGCTGGGTACTCTCTCCAGACAGAGGCTCTGTCGGCTTTATTACAGCCAAGGCTCCCTTTGGCACTGGGGATCTGTGAGCTGTGTTGGACGCTCGGTGCACTCAGTGCACTGAGCGGCCGGCACAGCTCACAGTTCCCCATCAGACAGCGGTCATTTTCAGCATGATTTAGGGTGGCCTGGGAGGCAATTGCCTCCTTGCTCCCCAGCCCGCCCCTGGAGGAGGGAGCTATTTGATTTGAACAGTTTAATTGATACACTCTCATGAAGAAGTGAGTTTTTCAATGATTTTTTTGAAGGTGTGGAGACTGGATGAATGTCTAACGGAGAGAGGAAGGGAATTGCACAGGAACAGTGCAGCCCTAAAAACAGCTTTTTGTAAAATGAAAAGTGCTGAAGTGTTTTGGGGGTTTTGACCGTCCCTTTAATGGTGCACTAATATACAACCGACAGGTAGACGAAATCCCAAGGAGTTCGATTCATCGGAAAACAGCACTGGTAAAATTAATAAACACCTCCTTTAATTAACTCTAGCAGAAAGTGTTGATAAAAGGAGAGAAACGTGTCTTAGACTTCTTATTAGGCAATAATAATGTATCCCATATTGAAATACCCACCAGCAAGTGCACAATTAGCTGAAATACAAACCACGAGTCATTTCCCTCACCACCCGCACAGAAAATTACTGGTGACATGGGATCATTTTCCTTTGAGGGTGATAGACACTTTCTAAACACACAGCAGGGGAATGCTAATTACATGTTGAGTTATTTATAAAAGACAAGCAGCCGAAATCAACATGATGAATCAATATCTTTGAAGGCAATGAATATAATTATTGAGTTTAAGAGGAAAAACAGATTCCAGGTGTTTAGAGTATATGTGTATGTAGAAATATATGGAGGTGTGTATTAACCCCATAGGACCAGTGATGTTTATGACATCGTAGCAATCCGTTCTGTAATGATCCTATTCCAAAATGGAATGACTCACGATTTAATGACGGCCAGCTATGTAGAGCTAGAGATGGCATGCTGGCTGATAATTTTAAATAATTAGATTGTAATGAAGGCTGACTGTAACATTCAACACTTAAAGGGACACTCACTGCCCAATGTAAAATATACAAAAATAAACAAAATCACTGTTTAGTAGATATACCCCAATGGAAACATGCATGTTTTTAATTTCATGGGGAGTTAATCTACAAACAGCTTGCAGTCATTCAAGAAACCATGTTTTTGTAAGTTTCCCAAAATCCCCATGTCTGCATGTAAATGTTCTCAGACAAGCATTGTGTTTCAGTCTACAGGCACCCTAATGGCAATAAACAGCTTTTTAAACCAAAGCATGCGATGCGAAATTGCATAAATCAGTGCAGAGTGTTATCATGTCTGGCTCTCACCAAAAGTTGTTCATACTGCCACCTAGTGTAGATTCAGAGAACTGCACTTATCATGAGATACACATTTACATTTTAGACCATTTTTGTCATGATCATTTTGGGTTTTTCACCTTACTTTTTAAAACTTGCCACGCGTCTGTTATCTCACAGATCATATTTTAAAATCCCCTGTAGGTTGCTTCACACTGTTCATTAGGACCGTTTTGTGATTGACTGTACAGAATTACCTTGAGTGGTTACAGATCTATGTGTCAGCTTTCAATGTTAATTCAGTTCCTCTCTCATTACTGATATATCTTGACTGGGGTGACAGAATATCACAAAAGGGAAGGGGTTAATTAAAAACCAAATTAAAAAAAAACCACATAAAAACAACATATATTAAACGTTTCCTTCTCTAAGGGAAGATAATATTTTTTAGAATTCCATAAATAAGAAGTCAGTTGTACAATTATTTCCTATAATGAACGGGGAATAATGCACAAATTACCTGCATGCTGTTTGAGGGCCTACTTTTGAGCATAACTCAGTCATGCATATTGCAATCTGTATGAGATTAATGGATTAACACTTCCAAGTGGCAGCTATAGCCATGTTAATGATGGCAGCTGAAATTGCTGCTGCCTCTGACTGTATCTCGCTCAACACAGTAATAATCCCTCCCCTTACACCAGGGGTTCTCAACCCAGTTCTCAAGGACCCCCTACCAGTCCATAATTTAGGGATTACCATGTTGTGTCTAAAGTGTTTGTTCCCCCCCCCCCCCCAAAAAAAAAAAACACATTAGACACAACGTTGGTGGTTCAGTAGGAGATCTCAGGCTGGAAAATGAATACCTCTGTCCCTTTCTCGCCCAGCACCCGTGGCAACAGGTCCTCTCTCACCTTAAGGAACTGCAGGAGAGAGAGGGGAGTTTATATCAGAACTATAACCTCGGGTGACCTCCTGTAAATCCTGCTGCCTGCAGGGTGAAAAGAGATGCAGTGAGCAGGGGGACAGAAAAGCTTAAAAGGTATTTTAAAGATAAAGAAGAGGAGAACAAGTTAGGGATGGTGAACAAGTGAGGATTTGGGAAACATAAGTGGGGAACAAGTGAGAGAAGGGGATAATGAAAAATGGAACAAGTAATGGAAGGAGGGACACGAAGAGTGGAACAATAGGAGAAAGAGAGGGTTTTGGGGAGAAGGCATAATTAGGAAAGCGGAAGATAAATGGATGGAGGGGGCTGGAGAGAGATAAAATGTGGCAGATTGGAAATGGAAAAAAAGTGCACACTATACATGTTCACTAAATGCCCACACATGCACACTAAATGCTCCTGCATGCACACAGGAAATCTATAAAAAAAACACTAAATTCACACACTAACACTCCACTCAAATACATCAATGCGTCATTCACAAATATGCTCCTACACACATATTACCATTCAGCCATCCAACCAGCCTCATACTCCAAACTGATCATATTCCTCTATCCACCCAGTCAGGTGGTCCTGTCTCACCTCCCAGTCATACCCACTCCCCATGTCACATTTATACACTTGGTCACATTTCACGTAGCCCCACCAACCTTGCCTTTATTTCCATCCAGCCAACCAACCACCTAGTCATAGGAACATAGAATGTGACGGCAGATAAGAACCATTCGGCCCATCTAGTCTGCCCAATTTTCTAAATACTTTCATTAATCCCTGGCCTTATCTTATAGCTAGGATAGCCTTATGCCTATCCCACGCATGCTTAAACTCCTTTACTGTGTTAACCTCTACCACTTCAGCTCGAAGGCTATTTCATGCATTCACTACCCTCTCAGTAAAGTAATACTTCCTGATATTTTTTTTAAACCTTTGTCCCTCTAATTTAAGACTATGTCCTCTTGTTGTGGTAGTTTTTCTTCTTTTAAATATAGTCTCCTCCATTACTGTGTTGATTCCCTTTATATATTTAAATGTTTCTATCATATCCCCCCTGTCTCGTCTTTCCTCCAAGCTATACATGTTAAGATCCTTTAACCTTTCCTGGTAAGTTTTATCCCGCAATCCATGAACCAGTTTAGTAGCCCTTCTCTGAACCCTCTCTAAGGTATCAATATCCTTCTGAAGATACGGTCTCCAGTACTGTGTACAATACTCCAAGTGAGGTCTCATCAGTGTTCTGTACAATGGCATGAGCACTTCCCTCTTTCTACTGCTAATATCTCTCCCTATACAACCAAGCATTCTGCTAGCATTTCCTGCTGCTCTATTACATTGTCTGCCTACCTTTAAGTCATCAGAAATAATCACCCCTGTGACGAGACCAATCTCGCCACATTGCATTGGAGAAGCCTGGTTGCTCGCCTGCTGCCTTTGGACTATGGCCCCCTTTTAAAAGACTTTATTTTTCCATGCAGAAAAGCTGTATTTGTGCTTTTCTGCCGGTTGTTCGGTAGTTTCAAACTACTGAACAACCGTACGAATGACTGGACCACCTGGGAGCTGGAGTGTGCCGGCAATTAACCTCCCTGAAGCTGCGGTTAACCGCAGCTTAATTGATGAACGCTGGGTGGCCGCCGTTCGTATCCCGAACACGAGGTCGCGGCCATTTTAAACCATACGAATGAACAGCGGTGTTCGCCTCTATTTTCATGGAACTAAAATCGGACACAGTTTTGCGCGAACACCGCTGAAGCCGCCGACCTCCCTTCTTGTTCGGTGAAAGCACACGAATGACCCGGTGTTCGGTATTTTTGTGTGAATGTCTTATACCCCAGATAGGAATCCCATGGAGCCCATTCGTATGAAACCGACTGTAAAGATTTTGGCTCCATGGCGATTAAACTGTATTCGTGTGGTCTGAGTGCCATTCACCTAATAATGTGCACTCAGACCTGAGCTATCTGGGGATATGTTACATGTCTGTGTTTTATGTAGTAAATGTTACTTTGTGCATTTTAAAGTATTATGCTGGTTTTGTGTTCCCACGTGTGTAGTGGAGTTTTGCCTTTGTCTTGGGAGATAATTGAGTTACTTCCCAATTATCTCCCAGGGCAGAGGGGAGGAAGCCAGGATGCATTGTGGGAATATACTGTGACTGTGTGTCCTATTTGTATACTTGTCTGTCCCTTGTCACAGTCTCCCATTTGGTCCCCTAGGGGAGTGTCCACCAGGTGGGAGACCTGCATAAAAGCCGGGCAGGTAGCCCTCATTAAACAGACCACTGCTTGACCCTCAACACGGAGCCTTGTCTCGTCTTTGGGGGGATTTACTGTATGCTGCTAAGGACTGATTGCCAGGAGTGTAAGCCGCTTGGGAGCTTTTCCTGTTCGTCTGGTAGCAGCAATTCAGTATGGTTCCTGTTCGTGTATTTGGAGTGCTACCTTATTCCCTTGTATGCCGTTCGGGAGTTTGGAGCATTCACTTGTATGCAGTTCGAGTGTTTGGACCATTCCCTTGTATGCAGTTCGAGTGTTTGGAGCATTCCCTTGTATGCCGTTCGGGAGTTTGGATCATTCACTTGTATTCAGTTCGTGAGTTTTGGTGAATCTACAGTAGCTGTGCCTGTCTCTGAAAGGGGATTATCGTCTAAGCGGTTTTTTCCCCTTTTGTGCAAAACGGTCCGTTACAACCCCTAAATCCCTTTCCTCATATGTTGAGGTTAGGACTCTATCAAATATTCTGTACTCTACCCTTGGGTTTTTACATCCAAGATGCATTATCTTGCACTTATCCACATTAAATGTCAGTTTCCACAATTCTGACCATTTTTCGAGTTTATCTAAATCATTTGCAATTTGGCTTATCCCTCCTGGAACATCAACCCTGTTACATATCTTAGTATCATCAGCAAAAAGACATACCTTAGCATCAAGACCTTCTGCAATATCACTAATAAAAATATTAGAGAATGGATCCAAGTACAGATCCCTGAGGTACCCCACTGGTGACAAGTCCAAGCTTCGAATATATTCCATTAACTACAACCCTCTGTTGCCTGTCACTTGGCCACTGCCTTACCCATTCAACAATATTGTAATCCAAATTTAAAGATTGCAGTTTATTGATAAGCCTTCTATGTGCAACAGTGTCAAAAGCCTTACTAAAATCTAGGTAAGCAATGTCTACTGCACCACCCTGATCTATAATTTTAGTTACCCAATCAAAAAAATCAATAAGATTAGTTTGGCATGATCTCCCTGAAGTAAATCCATGTTGTCTCTGATCTTGAAATCCATGTGTTTTTAGATGTTCAACAATCCTATCCTTTAACATGGTTTCCATCACTTTCCCCACTACTGAAGTAAGGCTTACTGGCCTATAGTTGCCCTGACTCCTCCCTATTACCTTTCTTGTAAATGGGCACAACATTCGCTAACTTCCAATCTTCTGGGACTACTCCTGTTAACAATGATTGGTTAAATAAATCTGTTAATGGTTTTGCTAGTACACCACTAAGCTCTTTTAATAGCTTTGGATGTATTCCATCAGGTCCCATTGACTTATTTGTCTTTACTTTTGACAGTTGAAATAGAACCTTTTCCTCTGTAAACTCACATGTAATAAATAAAGAATGTACTTCCCTCTCTTCTAACTTTATCACTGTAAAAGATAGAGAGGTACAAAATAGTGCAGATATTTCTATACACAAAATATAAATAAAATATAAATCATATGCACTCCAAAGAATAAAAACGTGAATTATAATAAAAATAGAAGTTATAGCGAAGTTGTTAAACACCCAAGAAGGAATTACCACAATGAGCATATACAAACTCCAAAGATAGATAGAAGAAATTCTAATCAAAGCAGAAACCCATCATCAAATCCGAATGATATTCCATTAACTAATAGATTTCAAAGTTTAATGAATCAGGAGTCAGATCAGTTTTTTACACAGGACCGAACCCGACATTTTCAGAGACAATTCCAACATCCGCAGGTATGGGAATCACCAGGAAAACGCCTGAGATCGGTAGAGGAAGGAGAAATAGAAGAAGACGAACCGTTAAACAGAGAGAAAAGAGGAAGGAACTAGGTACTTAAGGAATTTTTAATCTAACTGGAACCCCACTAAAGGAGGATCACGTCAATATATTGCAAAAAGGCCTAAAATTTGCCCCAACGGTTGATTTTAATGAATTTAACTTTTTTATAGATGTAAATAGATTTATAAGACAACTATCCTTAAAGGACCACTCTAGGCACCCAGACCACTTCAGCTTAATGAAGTGGTCTGGGTGCCAGGTCCTTCTAGGGTTAACCCATTTTTTTATAAACATAGCAGTTTCAGAGAAACTGCTATGTTTATGAATGGGTTAAGCCTTCCCCCTAATCCTCTAATGGCTGTCTCATTGACAGCCACTAGAGGCGCTTGCGTGCTTCTCACTGTGATTTTCACAGTGAGAGCACGCAAGCGTCCATAGGAAAGCATTGTAAATGCTTTCCTATGCGACGGGCTGAATGCGCGCGCAGCTCTTGCCGCGCGTGCGCATTCAGCAGGAGGGGAGGAGGAGAGCTCCCGCCCAGCGCTGGAAAAAGGTAAGTTTTTACCCCTTTCCCCCTTCCAGAGCCGGGCGGGAGGGGGACCCTGAGGGTGGGGGCACCCTCAGGGCACTATAGTGCCAGGAAAACAAGTATGTTTTCCTGGCACTATAGTGGTCCTTTAAAGAAATTATTTTTTAATAAAGAAGCTAGGACCGACACAGAAGACAACGATATAGAATTTATACAAACGGATTTAAAACAAAAATCACAATTTTTCCCGAAATGTATGATTTTGGATGAAATGAAAACGTTTGAGAAAATGATTATGAAGGAAGCTCTTAGTATTAAAAAGATAAGCAAATTCCAAAAAAATGTATCCGTGACTGAACAGAAAGCAGTAACGGATTTGAAAAAGAAGGATGATCTAGTTGTTAAACCAACAGATAAGGGAGGTGGTATTGTGATTTTGAAAACAGAAAATTACATCATAGAAGCAGAAAGGATTCTTTTAGATACCAATACCTACAAAAAAGTAACCACTAACCCTAGTATAGAAGTCCAAACAAAGTTTAACAGTTACATAGAAAGAGGTTGTGACCTTGGAATTTTGAAAGAAGAAGAAAGAAAATATCTACAAATCCCATATCCTAAAATTCCGGTATTTTATTATCTACCTAAAGTACATAAAAACAAAAATAACCCTCCAGGAAGACCAATAAAATCAGGAATTGATTCTATTTCTTCAAGAACTTCAGAGTACATAGATTGTCTTTTACAACCGATAGTAGAAAAAAATTCTTAGTATCTTAAAGATACTATTCATATACTTCAAATTTTAGAAGGAATAGAATGGCAAGATCATTATCTGCTAGTCACTTGTGATGTCGGATCCTTATATAGTATCATACCCCATCAAATAAGGATAGAAGCAACAAAATATTTTTTAAAGAAATCTAGTTTTAAAGACATACAAATAGATTTTATATTGGAAGGTATTTTATTAATTTTAACTAACAACTTTTTCTGGTTTAAGGACTCATTTTTTATGCAAATCACGGGCACGGCGATGGGTACCAAGTTCGCACCTAGCTATGCTAATTTATTTATGGCCTATTGGGAGGAAAGGATTCTATTCCCGAGCGACCATGCGGCGAACTTGGTAACCTATCGCCGGTATATAGACGATATATTTTTTATATGGAAAGGTGGAGAAGAGAGTTTGAAGGTCTTCCTTAATTTTTTAAATAACAACGAATGGGGGATTGTTTTAACCTCCACATACAGTACCCATCATATTGACTTTTTAGATTTAAAATTTTTTATCGCAGAATCAAGAATTCATACTAGAAATCACTTTAAAGAGGTAGATGCTAACAGCTATATCGAGAAAAAAAGCTGTCATTATCCTCCATGGCTAAAGAATGCCCCAAAAAGCCAATTTCTAAGGCTTAGAAGAAATTGCACACAAGATTCGGATTATTTGACACAAGCAGATGTAATAAAACAACAATTTCTACAAAGAGGTTATGATGAAGAAGAACTTTCGACAACTTTAGAACAAGTCAAAAAGATGAAAAGAAAGGATCTGATAAACCATAAAGGAACAAAATCAAAGAATACAAACAAAAATAACATTAATATATCCTTCATATGTAACCATAGTGGAAACAATGGAAGAATTAGGAAAATAATTAAAAAATATTGGCCAATTCTGCAAGAAGACCCTATTTTAAAACAAATAATACCATCAGAACCTAAAATAGTCTATAGGGGCTGTAAAAATATGAAACAAATCTTAGTGAACAGTAGTTTTAAAACTAAACAGATCATTTTTTAAATAAAAGTAAAGGTTTTTATGGCTGTGGTTCTTGTTTAGCTTGTAGAACTACATGCCAGAAAAAAAGACATATTTTATCTTTTAACTATCAGAATGATAAAACATTTTATATCAGAGACCAATTAACCTGCTTTTAGAAAAATGTAATTTATATTTTAAAGTGCCCCTGCGATCTTATCTATGTAGGACGAACCACGAGATGTTTAAACATTAGAATTTCAGAACATGTAAGAAATATAAAGAAAGGGGTAGAGACACATAGTGTTTCTAATCACTTTAAAATACACCATAACAGTGATCCTAAAAACACATTTTTCTGTGCAGTCAAACTCGTACAAAAGGATTGGAGAGGAGGTGATTTTAATAGAAAGATAGGGGAAGAAGAAATGAAGTGTATTTATAATTTTAAAACTTTAATTCCCTATGGTTTAAACCAAGATTTTGAGTTGTGCCATTTTTTAGTATGATTGTTTATGAAATATCAGATTTTTTTTGATTTTTTTTTATAAGATATATTTTTTATACATAATCTTTTTATTGATTATCCAATCATATTTTATCAATATTTCTAGTGACCATTCTATCACATTTACACCTTATTTTAGATTAATACTGTTGGGGTATATTCATTTTTGATGTGATCCTGCTTTTATGTGATCCTTTTTAAAAAAAAAATTTTTTTTCTTTCTTGCCTGCTTATTGACTGTTTTATTTACATATGTCCTAACCCACTCATTCTAGTACTGTTGTGGTATATATGTTCATTGCTGAAGCACTTTAATAATGATACCATCTGCAGCACCTTAATAATGATACTGCTAATAATCTTGGGACTGGCACATCTATTGTGTACAATATTGGAACGCATATGCGTTCCAAGGACATTTGAATAAAGAGGATGCCTCTCTACACACAGCCTGACGAAACCAGAAATGACGCAATCCCTCCGGAACTAGGAAGAAGTCGGTGGAACGCATGGATGCGTTCCACCGGATGCTTTGAACTTTTGGCGAAACCGGAAGTGACGGAGACGTTCCGGAACCCGGAAGGAGGCGGTGGAACGCACAGATGCGTTCCACCGGAAGAAAATTGACCGCGATTTTTAAATATTTAAAGGACTTAGAGGATACCACTATCTTATGCCAACTGAGGAAGCCACACACCGGCGAAACACGTTTTGGCAAGCATACTGGACATTGGGAGGTTTTACCCTTTATATTTATACTATTTATATCGATTTTAAATTTTTCTTTTTTGAATAAATATTTTTTCTCTGGAATATATTATATCTCCATTGCCTATCATTGAAAGAGAAGGAAGACATATTTGAACAAGTACCACCAAAGAGGTTTGGGGATCACCCAATTAAGATCCCAAAGGAGATCCACACCAGAGCCAGGTTTTATTATATGGCTCTTCCATTGTGAGTGCATATGATTTATATTTTATTTATATTTTGTGTATAGAAATATCTGCACTATTTTGTACCTCTCTATTTTTTACAGTGAGAAAGTTAGAAGAGAGGGAAGTACATTCTTTAATTATTATCACTTGCTCCACCTATTTTCTGTGTGTTATATGTCATTTTATGTGAAGGTGTAGGGGTTACCTCACTGGTGTTGAGAGCAATTATCACTTCTGTAGACATACCTGTTTTTATCATTTCACATGTAATAAATGACTAATTTTTTATCCTTTTTCTTAACTGAGGTCCCTTTGCTTCATTTTCATCTGTAAATACAGAACAAAAATAATAATTGAGGCAGTCAGCTAGACCTTTATCCTCTTCTACATACCTTCCTTCTTTTGTTTTTAATCTAACTAATCCTTGTTTTATTTTTATTTTCTCATTTATGTATCTAAAAAAAGTTTTTTCCCCCTGTGGCGAAACAAACCTCACCACTGGGCATAGGAGAAGCCTGTTTGCCCTCCTCCTGCCTGCTGACTATGGCCCCTGGGAGATTTGGCCCTTTAAATACAGTATTTGGGCATATTGTATTTTAATATGCTTCTGCTGGCCCTTTAAGAACACTCTGGGGACATACTGTGACTTTTTGGAACAATGCCCCTTTAAGACTATGGCCCCTGGAAGATATTGCCTGTTAAAGACTATTTTAGCAGATTGGATTTTAAAAGACTTGCTGCCCCTTTAAATTGTATTGGAGCAGTTCTGCAGCTTTAAATTGGCACTTCGGATGCAGCCGAAGTGCCGAAGTAGTCGAAGTGGCCTCCATTCGACAAACGAACACGTGGCGGCGGCCATCTTTGTTCATTCGAACGAGGTCAGCGGTATGTGTAGCCAAATCCATGGAACTGAAATCGACTACACATTTCAACGAACACCGCTGACCCTTACCTTCTCCTACACTCAGTTTTCAGCTGCAGAGACTAAGTCCCGTTCGGCAGTTTGAACTCACTGCTATACTAAGCTAAATGCACGAATGGCCCCGTTCGTGCATTCGAATGGGACTTAGTCATTTTTCTGTGTAAAATAGACCGACCGCACAGCCCAAATCTATGGAACTATTTTGGGCAGGAAAATGTGCTTGCGGTCGGTCATAAAGGACTCCCAGCTAACTTTTTATCTACTGGATGGATTTGTCTGATTTTTGAGAGTGTTTATGTTTAAAAGATTGGATGTAGATTTTTAAAGTTATAGCACATGTATAAAAACTGTATTTTTCCTGCTTGTGATAATTATGTGTACCATAATTAGATCACAGGCAGAGGGGAGGATTTTGTGTATAATTGCTGGGAGTGTTTTCTGTAATGTACATGTGTTATTGGTTGTTCTGTAAAACCCTGTGAGCAGTACTAAGTTTATGGATTTGGAATAAAAGAGGCTGTATGTGCCAGTACAGTCAGTTCTGCATGACCTCAAAATGAAGTGTCGTCTCGTTATTGGGGGAATTGGATTGTATGCTGATTGCCAGGAGTGTAAGCTGATTTTAGGCTTTTCCTGTTCAGCTGCTTACAGCATTCATATGCTTGAGAGCATTCATATGCTTCTCCGGTTTGGTGGTTGTGGTGTCTGCTGCAGTGCTTGGAGTCCTCAGGAAGCGCTAGCAGCATCCTTCAACGGAGGTACCCAGTCACGGTGCCAGGTGATCCGTTACACCCCCTTTTTTACTGACTGTGATTTGGAAGCTCTTATAACTTGCTTAGCCTCTTTCTGCCTAATCTTGTAGATCATTTTGTCTTCCTCATTCTGTTTTTTTTTTATAATTACTAAATGCTAACTTTTTGTTTTTAACTATTTTGGCCACATCTGCAGAGTACCACAGTGGTTTCTTGAATTTTTTTGCTTTTACTGACAAGCCTAATGTAATTTTCTGTTGCCTTCAGTAGTGAGACTTTTAAATAATCCCATTTCTCTTGGACTCCATTTAAATTGCTCCAGTCTGATAATGACTCCTCTACATATATTCTAATTTTAGAAAAGTCTGTTTTTCTAAAGTCTAAAACTTTTGTTTTTGTGTGGTGTGACTCAATCATTGTTCTTATATTAAACCACACTGACTGATGATCACTGGATCCTAAACTTTCCCCTACAGTAATATTTGATACCAAATCTCCATTTGTTAACACTAAATCTAGTATGGCCTCTTTACGAGTTGGCTCCTCAACGACTTGTTTTAGAGTTAATCCCAGTAGGGAGTTTAGAATATGTGTGCTCCTGGCACAAGCAGCTATTTTTGTTTTCCAATTGACATCAGGAAGATTAAAGTCACCCATGATGATAACTTCCCCCTTCATCGTCATTTTAGCTATTTCCTCAACTAGTAGATTATCTAATTCTTCAATTTGTCCTGGGGGCCTATAAATCACACCTACATGAGTTACTGTGTGATAACCAAATTCTAATGTAACCCAAATGGACTCTATGTTCGCCTCGCTAACTTTTATTAGGCTAGATTTTATGTTATCCTTCACATACAGGGCCACCCCTCCCCCTTTCTTGCTTTCCCTATCTTTCCTATATAAAGAGTACCCTGGTATTGCTATGTCCCAGTCATTTTTATCATTTTACCATGTCTCAGTAACAGCGACTAAATCTACACTATCAGTTGCCATTATTTCCACAAGTTCATGGATCTTATTCCCTAAACTGCGAGCATTTGTAGACATGACTCTAAGCTTATCATTTTTTAACACACTTGCTACAGGCACCTTCTGTCCTTGTTTTGGGGGACAATTGGATTGATGTTTTATCACTCTTTTGCCCCCCCTCCTAGTTTAAATACATCCTAGCAAAACCTCTGAGCTGCTCACTGAGAACATTTGTTCCCTTTTGAGAAAGATGCAAACCATCTTTTTTGTACAGGTTATTTCCATTCCAAATAATGGTGGGTATAACGGATCACCTGGCACCCCGACTGGGTACCTCCATTAAAGGATGCTCCTAGGGCTTCCTGAGGACTCCAAGCACTGCAGCAGACACCACAACCACCGAACCGGAGAAGCATTTGAATCCTCTCAAGCATATGAATGCTGTAGACAGTTGAATAGGAACCATACGAATAGGTTTACTCTCCTAGCAGTCAAACTGGAACAGCATACAATAAATCCTTTCCCCAATAATGAGACGACACTTCACTTTGAGGGTTAAGCAGGAACTCTCTGTACTGTCACATACAGTCTCTTTTATTCCCAATCCACAAACATAGTACAGCCCACAGGGCGTTACAAAACAACCAATCAATCCGTACAAAACACCCAGACACTTCCACACAAAATCCTCCCCTCTGCCTGTGATATGATTACTGAACACAATGGGTAATCTCATTATCACCGGCAGAGGAATACAGTTTTTACACAATATTTATAACTTCTAAAATCTACATGTCACAAACATAAAACATACATTTTCATAATCAATCCATTCAGGGGAACAACATATTAAAAAATGGCACGAATCAGACCAGGGGTTCAAACGTTAAGGGAAAGTCCTTTGTGACTAAATGAAGCATGGTTTTTCTGCCCAAAACCAGTTCCACTGAGTCTTCTATAGTGGAGATAATTGAGAAGTAATTCAATTATCTCCAATGACAGAGGCAAAACTCCATTAGCCACATGGCAGACAAAGGACAATAAAAGACATAAAAATACAATAAAATATACAAGGTTACATTTATTACATAAAATACAGACATTCTACCTATCCCCAGATAGCTTAGATCTGAGCAAACATTATTACCGGATGGCGCCCAGATCACATACAAACAGTTCAATCGCCATGGAGCCAAAGTCTTTCATACAGTCTTTCAGTATACTGCTGGGGTCCATGGCATAGCTATCTGGGGTAGCATGGCTTTAACAGTCCGCAGGGAAAAAGAACAGGGGCCATAGTCTAAAGGCAAGAGGCGGGCAAGCAGCCCCCTCCAAGGACACGTGGCGAGGTTGGTTTCGCCACAGTGGGCTAACCACCTTAGGGCCCCCAAAGGAGGCAGCCAGCTGTGTGCTAAGGAATAGTAGGCTCTTGCTAACTTTGACAGAATGGCACTCAGATCACATACATACAGTTCAATCGCCATGGAGCCAAATTCTTTCACATAGAATCTGGGGTAGCACTGTTCACAGAGCCAAAGTCCCGAATGGCCCGGCGTTCGTATAAACAAATGAGAACAATAGAGGGGAAGTCGGCGGCTTCAGCGGTGTTCGTGAAGAATAGTGTCCGATTTCAGTTCCATGAAATCGTTGACGAACACCGCTGAGCATTCGACTGTTTAAGATGGCAGCCGCCACGTGTTCGGCTATACGAACAACGGCCACCCAGCGTTCGACAATTAAGCTGTGGTTAACCGCAGCTTCTGGGAGGTAAATTGCCTGCACACTCCCTACACATGTGGTCCGGCCATTCCTATCTTTGTTCGGTAAATTGAGTTTACCGAACGCCATAGCAGAAAGGCATGAACAAGCCTTTCTGCAGGGCAGAGGCAACAGTTTAATACAGGGATCATAGTTCTGAGGCAGCAGGCGAGCAACCAGGCTTCTCCAGGACCCAGTGGCAAGGTTGGTTTCGCCACATCTCCCCCCTTTCCCAAAAAGACTAACAAGGTATCTGACCTCCTGTCGGTCAGTGCCTTGGTTAGTCCAGCAACCCACCCACAAAACATAATCAGTAGTGTAGCCCACCCACAATAAATGGTTACTGCACCTGGGGAAATGTGTAGCCTGTCTTTGTCCAGGGGCTTCACCAAGGCTGTTTCGGGTATTGTTACTCTGGATCGGTGGGTTGCTTGGTGGGCAGAGACCAGCGGTACTCTGCCCTGGTGCCAGCGCTTCAGCTGGAGTAGACTGGTTGGAGCTTAACTGGGAAGAGGGGGTAGTAGGCTCCTCTCCCTGGAACCGATGCTGCTGCTGGAGAGGGAGACTGACTGTCTCCCCTTTCAATAACCAGTCCTGGGATCTGGACAGGCCATCCAGCATCACTGTGGTTCAGGTACAGAGACCACGATCCCATCTGTACGGTCTGGGAGCCCAGTATCTCCCCTTAGTTGAATAATCTGCCACTGGGGAGAGGGGGTAACAGGCTCCTCTCCCTGACACACTCTCTGCCGCTAGAGAGGGAGACCGACTGTCTCCACTCCCAATAAATTGTCCTGCCGCTAGGGAGAGAGACCGACTGTTTCTGCTCCCTGTAGGACACTCTGCTGCTGGGGAGGGAGGGCGCTGCTCTCCACTCCCTGCAAGGAATACTGCTGCTGGGTAAGGGAGACGATGCTCTCCATTCCCTGCAATTCATTCTGCCACTGGGGAAGGGAGACAATGCTCTCCATTCCCTGCAATTCACTCTGCCGCCAGGGATCTGGGCCAACCACCCAGCATCCCTGTAGGGCCGGTGGAGAGACCTTGGTCCCATCTCCACCTGCCAGCTGGGGGTTCTCCCAGTAAACTTGTACAATATCCTCCCAGCTGAAGGTCTCCAGATCTGGATTTGTCACTCCGTTCTCCTGCTGTGTATCCTCAATGGAGCGGAATAGATGTCTGTAGTCCTGCTCCAGTTCCCACTCCATGGACACCAGATACACCAGGTCTAGTCTCACCTTGTTGAGGTCAGCCCAATGTTGCACACTCTCCCTGTAGTCATAGATTTCACGGAATCGGGTCTTTGAAGGGCTCCTGAATTCAGATTCCATTAAAGCCTCTCACAGCAAGCCAGGACCATCAAACTCGTCTCCCTCTGCGATGTCGTGATCCGCCATCCAGGGTGTATACCGAGCTGTATACCACCAGAGCGCCTGGTAGGCATCCTCTAGCCACAACTCCTGTCCTACCCAGAGCTCCAGTTCCTTCACCCACTCCTCCAGGGGCTGTTCTCCCAATAGGGGTGTGGCGAAACCGACCTCGCCACTGGGCATTGGAGAAGACTGATTGCCAGCCTCCTGCCATGTGACTATGGCCCCTGGGATGTATTGCCCTTTAATGACATTATTTGGGCTTATTGGATTTTGAAACACTTTTTCTGCCCCTTTAAATACATGAGAAGGTGTGCCCCTCCCCCATTGCTATGGTTTAATCCCATGGCGATTGGACTTTGTTTGTGGCATCTGAGTGCTGTTCGGATATCGTGAGCGCTGAGATCCAAGCTATCTGGGGATAGGTTGAATGTGGAGGTTCTGTTAAGTATAATAGGAAGTATGTATTTTTATGTGTTTTTACTGTTGTGAATAGAGCTATGTTCTGTATGCTGGAGGTAATTGGCTTACAACACCCAAGCCATGCTTGCAGGCGGTCACAAAGGGATTTCCAACTAACTTTTGAACCATTGGACCAATTTGTATGATTTTGACGTATGTTTGTATTTGGAGTATGCTGATTCTGAAAATGTAAGTGTGAATGTTTATGTGAATGTGATGTATACTTTTAGAGTTATGAATATTGTTTAAAGCTGTGTATTTTCCTGCCTGTGATAATTACATTAGACCATTGTGTTCAGTAATTATATCACAGGCAGAGGGGAGGATTTGTGTGGGAGTGTCTGAGTGTATTGTACGTATTGATTGGTTGTTCTGCAAAACCCTGTGGGCAGTACTATGTTTGTAGAATGTGAATAAAAGAGGCTGGATGTGCCAGTACAGTCAGTTCTACTTCACCCTCAATTTGGAGTGCTGTCTCTTATTGGGGGAATCTGCTACAAGGGATTGCTATACTCTGCATACTCTCTTGCTATATTCACTGCTAAGCTCTTGTAAGAACTTGTTCCTGTCTTGCTCTCTGGAGGAGTGTTATGGTGTCTGCTGCAGTGCTTGGAGTATTTAGGAAGCGCTAGGAGAATCCTTCAACAGAGGTACCCAGTCGGGAGGGCCCGTCGATCTGTTACAAGGGGCATCCGCAGTGCCAGTCACCTCTGCCATCGCTGCTCCTCACTGGTGAGTCCCTCACCCCGCTGGTGCTGCACGTCCCACAGGGCCTCGTGCCAGATACCTTTCCTGACTGCATCCCGATCATCCAGATCACCTTCCTCATGCATGAATGTTGTTAGGGTACACACTGGTTCCATCCTGCTGCTGTCAGGGTCGCTGTACTGAGACAAGCGTTGCCCTCAATTTGTAAATCCACAAAATGGTGTTGCCTTGTAGTTGTCCTTCTGGGCTGTGGGAATCATCCCGCCGCTTGCCACCAATTGTAACGGCACCCCAGGCATAAAAGGGGCTAAAAGCCGTTTAGGAGATATTCCCTTTCCAGAAACAAAGGCAGCTACCGAATACACCAATCCGTCGAACAGGAAAAACCATACAAAAGGTTTACACTCCAAACTGCCGAAAAGGAAAAACCATACAAAAGGTTTACACAAAAAACAGCAGAACAGGATAAGCATACGAATAAATCCCCCCAAGTACGAGACAAGGCTCTGTATTGAGGGTCAAGCAGGAATCTGGTTTAATGGAGCTATCTGCCCGGTATTTATGCAGGTCTCCCACCAGGTGGACACTATCCTAGGGGACCTGGTGGAAAACTGGGACAAAATACTACAGTAACAAATCAGAGCATTACAGAGATACACACTCCCACAGGCACATTGTAAACCCTCCTCTTTATCCTGGAGATAATTGGAAAGTAACTCAATTATCTCCAGGGATAGAGGCAAAACTCCATTTCACACATGGTAATAAAAACACATAAAAATATACATATATGGCGCTCAGATCACATACATACAGTTCAATCGCCATGGAGCCAAAGTCTTTCACATAGTCTTTCGTTATACGAATGGGCTTCATGGGATAGCCATCTGGGGTAGCACTGTTCACAGAGCCAAAGTCCCGATTGGCCCGGTGTTCGTATAAACAAATTAGAACAATAGAGGGGAAGTTGGCGGCTTCAGCGGCGTTCGTGAAGAATAGTGTCCGATTTCAGTTCCATGAAATCGTTGACGAACACCGCTGGGCATTCGACTGTTTAAGATGGCCGCCGCCACGTGTTTCGGCTATATGAACAACGGTCACCAAGCGTTCGACAATTAAGCTGTGGTTAACTGCAGCTTCTGGGAGGTAAATTGCCTGCACACTCCCTACACAGGCGGTCCGGCCATTCGTATCTTTGTTCGGTAAATTGAATTTACCGAACGCCATAGCAGAAAGGCATGAACAAGCCTTTCTGCAGGGCAGAGGCAACAGTTTAATACAGGGACCATAGAACTGAGACAGCAGGCTAGCAACCAGGTTTCTCCAGGACCAAGTGGCGAGGTTGGTTTCACCACACCTGCTTTATCTACAGACCTGCACCACACCAGCTTGCACAACCCTACGTCCCTGCTTGACATGCAACCTGCTTAATTCTATACTGGACTTTAATTTATTATTACTTTCTGGCTACCTGCGTTACTCCTATATTGGATTTACAAACATTCCAGATTATATTGGCATTTTTCATAAAAGACCTGTTCCTGCAGTTCAACCTCTATTCCAAAGAAACTGAACAACTACAAACCCTTTATAACGCAATCTTCATATTTCTGTTAACTATTTATTTTCCTGTAACTTAATTTCTCATTAATAGGTTTTCATTCTCTTGCTTTACCTCTCTTATAGGTTTCCCTGTTTCTTTATATCCTGTTCTGGGGCATATTGCCTAAATCCTGTTTTACCTTTAGTTTGTACCTCTAATTTCTCTTATAGGTTTATCTGCAATCTCCTACTTACAACTTCATTTATTGGTTTACTTAACTTCCACTTTGGCTTATTGTTTAAACCCTTTAATTCATAGCCTAGTTATTCTCACCTGTAATATGTTATTCACTCTGTTTTCTCTCTCTCCCATTCCTATAATTTATATTATGGGATATCCTGTTCTTACTATAATGTCTAAGATCTCAAAGAAAGACCATGAAGTTAACCCCAGTTTCAGTCTCATCCCTGACCTGCACAAGATCATGACAGAGGTATATATAGTCAGTATTGCCCTGCCTATGGTATGTTTTACAGTAAACGCCCCAAACAAACTTACTCATGTATAGATAATTCCCCTACATTTGGTAATTAAATAACTAACCCTACTGCAATTATGGAGTCTTTTACCAAGTGGCTACAATTTGGCACTGCATCATACTATTCAGGCTATTATAGAGAGCAATCTACAATTTAAAAGTCGGGGGGAAAACTGGACGACCATCTAACAGCTGTTCTCACACAACATTGCAAATGAGTTAGTGGTGGAAGGTATAGAACCTGCAATACTGATTACAATAATTTACATGTGTTTGCAATTAGAAGGAAGCTATTAGTGGCTGCAACCAGAGTTCTGTTAAGTGAGGTTGTGAAAAACCCTCGAGTGACTGCAAAAGACCTGCAGCAAGACTTGGCAACAGGCACTGGGGTTTCACCGAGCATAGTAATGTGCATAGTAATCAAAAAGAACACAGTTAAGCATGGTGGTATCTGGGTGATGTTCTGCCGCTGCTTTGCATCCTCTAGCATTAGAAACTTGCAGTGTGTGGAAGACAATATGGATTAATTGAAGTATCAGGAAATCCTAAGAAAACTGTCTGTGAGGAAGCTGAAGCTTGGGCATCATTGGACCTTCGAACAAGACCATGATCCCCAAGCATTCCTCAAATTCCATCAAGGCTTGGTTGCAAAAGAAGTCCTGGAAAATTCTATAGTGGCCCTCACAGTTGTAAGAAATTGATATGCAAAACTGCAATATTGTATATAACTTTCTGTGTATGTGACTGGTTTCACAACTTGGGGTAATTTCCTTGATAACAGTGTGATAATTATCAACGTTTTCAGTTGCATTTTACAGCACCCAGCTAAAACATAAGCTTACATCCCTCCAGCAGTTCTCCTGCCAAACAGTTTTCCATGCATGTTAGCAGAAGATCAGAGTAATGAACATCTAGGAGTAACCATGGAAGTGTGTGTTTTCCAAGCCATCCTGTCCAATCTACCCAGAAACCAACCCTTACTGGTCACTTCTTACTGGAGGGAAGAGATCAAAGAAAAGGACTGAAAATAAAATATGGAACTCTCAGGAAAAGAGGGTGGGATTAACCACTTTTTGGGAGGTGAAAGGGATTCTGGGACATGTAGTTAAGAACTGCAAGAATCAGTCTTTAAAATTACAACAGCTAAGGAGGTTGGGCACCTCTCTGTCTCTTTTGGGGAGGACAGCGCAGCAAGCAGCATCTCTTTGCAGCAGGTTATAACAGCAAAAGGGTGCTCTACTAAGTACTAAAGATGTGAGGCTGGAGAAGTCATTATACATTGCATTTTCAGTTGAATTTTGGGAAACCACTTGAAGCTATTATTGTGCTGAGCTATTTCAATTGCTTTTGTTTGATTTGTTCTAGGGATCGACCGATATTGATTTTTTTTATGCCGATACCGATAAGCTGTGAAGTTTCAGGCCTATAGCTTACCAATATTCTGTTCATTTACCATTTTGAGAAAAAAAAAATGCAAATGATTATTATTAAGTGGTAAATGCACAAAAGATACATGCCAGTCATATATATATATATATATATTATTATTTTTTTTAAAGAATATTTATATGTGTGTGTAGTGAGAGTATTTGATTGGTAAATGCAGTGTGTGTTTGTGTAGTGGATGCAATGTGTTTGTATGAAAAGTGGATGCAGTATGGGTAGTGGATGCAGTGTGTTTGTGTGTAAATATGTGAGATAGGAACTCCCCATAGCGACCCATCCCCACTCCCTTTAATGTTCCTCTCCCTTATTTTTTAGTGCCCCCGCCCCAGTGTTATTTTTCCCTTCCTTGTACCTTAGTGCCCTCCCTTAACCCCTTAAGGACACGTGACATGTGTGACATGTCATGATTCTCTTTTATTCCAGAAGTTTGGTCCTTAAGAGGTTAAAGAACCACTATAGGCACCCAGACCACTTCAGCTTAATGAAGTGGTCTGGGTGCCAGGTCCCTCTAGGATTAACCCTTTTTTTATAAACATAGCAGTTTCAGAGAAACTGCTATGTTTATAATATGGTTAATCCAGCCTCTAGTGGCTGTCTCTTGACAGCCGCTAGAGGCACTTGCGTGCTTCTCACTGTGAAAATCACATTATGAATGCTTTCCTATGAACTGGCTGAATGCGCGCGCGGCTCCTGCCGCGCATTCGCATTCAGCCGATGACGTCACTATGGAGGAGGAGAGGAGGAGGAAAGCTCCCCGCCCAGCGCTGAAGAAAGAGGTAAGTTTAACCCCTTCCTCTCCCCAGAGCCCGGCGGGAGGGGGACCCTGAGGGTGGGGGCACCCTCAGGGCACTATAGTGTCAGGAAAACAAGTGTTTTTTTTTTAGATTAACTATAGACCTGTTTTCAGCCTGTTTGGATCCAAATGAAACACTGAAATCCGTAACAGAATGATAGAAATACACAACCAAATGCTCAAATACAACAGATGGCGAATACCTACCTGCAAATTCTGTTAAATCAAATTGATACAATTTGATTGAATGACATTTGTGAGCAGATAATGAAAATTTTAATACAGGCTAATATATTGCAACATCTATTATTTGCCATGTTTAGTGATTGAACTAACTCATAAGGAGATATAATTAACCTCTATAGTGGGTGCATTATATTCAATAATCAAAACAAATATCAGAGTTATTAAATGCATATTGTATGAATATTATGCACAAGAGTGTCTTGCCCAAAGGAGCACTTAGAGAAGTTGCCACCAGATAATTAGTTACATAAAAAAATAATAATACAAATTAAAACATACGGAAAACCTTTATTGCTAGTAGTAAAAGACTGAATTACTGACATTCCCAGTGGAGAGAAATGTGCAATTATTTTGTATAAATGGTAGAACTGCCCCATACTGTGCTGTATTGCTATGTCTGCTCAGCTTTCTCTTTAAAGATTGTTTGTGAAAAATGTCCAGACTGAGAACACTTCGCACATGCTCAGTATGCCCTTGTGATATTTATAGAGCCAAACGTAATGATCAGTAGGGCTTCTAAGCCAAAATGTCCTAAATGTAATAGTTCTAAAGACCTGCAATTCTATGCAAATTCGTTATTTATAGCCTGGAGGCTGAGAATTTGACTTGTAAAGTAAAAGTTACGTAGGCGGAAAAGAGACACGTGTACAGCCTTTCTCTCATCTTTCTTTGCTGCTGACCCAAAAGAAGGCAAAAAAAACAAGTTTTAAGTGTGGTCAGATTTTGCAACAAATTCCTTCTTGACCCCAGTATGACAGTCAGATTTTTCCTTACATCTAGAAGCTATTGCCTCATAAATTAAAATTGTTGTATGTTTGTATTCAGTATTCCGTTGCAGTTTAAACATTTGTACAAACTGATAAAACAGTTTTCTATTCAGGCAGAGAGCTTCACATCCTTATTGTTCTTACTGTGAATAACTTTTTCATTAGACTAAATCCCCTTTCTTCTAGTCTAAATGTATGACCTAGTATCCTATGTATTATTATTTAATTTTTAATATAGCACCAGCAAATTCTGTAGCGCTGTACAATGGGATAGTCTTGTTAATGAATAGATTTCTACGCAATGGATTTTATTGGTCCCTGTTATATATGTATAATGCGATCATAACCCCTATGAGGTGCCGTTTTTCTAAACTAGACAGATTTAAATTTGTTAACCTTTTTTCATAACATATTCCATTCCTTTTATCAATTTTGTAGCCCGTCTCTGCACTTTTTCTAGTGCAATAGTATTATTCTTTAGAACAGGTGCCCAAAATTGCACAGCATATTCATGATGTGGTATTACCATTGATTTATAAAGAAGCAAAATTATATTTTCATCGCAAGAATGAATGCACTTTTTTAAGCATGACAATACCTTACTGGTGTTAGACATGGCTGATTGACATTGCACATTGTTGCATTGTTTGTTTATAACAATTCCCAAATCCTGCCAATCCCATTCTAAATATAATAGGAATGAGGATATAGTACAAGGGAGGGTGGGGTTAGACAAAAGCAAGGGCTGATGGGAGATTGAGGAGGGACAGGGCAGCCAGTTTAAACTGGTCTGGAAGTGTCAGTGGGACAATGCCCTGCTGGGGTAACAATAGGACAGGAAAAAGGGTGAGGGGGAAAGGCATAGACAAGCAATACATTCAACATACCCTGCACCAATACTTGGCACAGGGTGACCAAAACACAAGAGGACTCTGGCGATCCTCACACAGTGGCTGTCTTCCATCCCCAGTGATGGTGACTACCATCATAGTTGGGTTTCCAGACAGAACTAGAAAGGTAAACTCCATAGGTGGAGCCTGGTGCTCATCTTAAAACTACACTGGATGCTATTTACATATTAATTTTCTTTTCATTTTTTTTTTTTCATACCTAACCATTTTTCCTGGGCTGCTTGTGTTGTCAGTGAGCAAATGTATTTCTATAGGTCCACCTGCAAAAAGCATTGTGAATATATGTAGCAAATCTTCCTTCTACCAGATGTGCTCAGAACTAAATCTGGTTGAAATTAGGTAATGTGTGTGTGTATATATATATATATATATATAAATTACCTAATTTCAACCAGATTATATTATATATATATATATATATATATATATATATATATATTACCTAATTTCACTAGATTATATTTATATATATATATATATATATATATATATATATATATATATATATATATATATATATATATATATATATATATATATATATATATATATATATATATATATATATATAAATATATATATATATGCAAATCCTATCTTTTATATAGGATTCCCATATGAGAATTACTTATTTTAAAGCAGATGCCCAATGGTATTAGTCAAAATAACTGATATGAAACAGCAGCCTTGCAGTCAAGTAAAATAAATAAAGTTTCAAATAACATTATATCACCATAGCTACTGACTGAGATATTCGCTAAATGAAACATGAAAACACAGTAATGGCGGTAGATGGCAATAAATGTCCAGTTAGGTATTTTCTATTAATCTATGCTTTTGTAATTGATTTTGCAAGCAGAATGTATTCATTTTATATAAGAATAAAGGGATATTTAATATGCATATGTTGTGAATAACAGTTGCAACCAGTAATTGTTTCCGGGCAAGACAAAGTGTATCTGCCAACCTCAAATCCTCATAGATTGTAAGCTTGTTTGAGAAGGGCTTCTTCACCTCTGAAATATCCTCTTTCTATAAATGAATATGTTAGTGCTATATAAATAATAATAATAATATAAATAGTAGGTGTAGGTGTCTCAGAAACCACTAGATGGCACTGACACCACACCATAGAGTAACAGTTTTGCTCTTTTGAAACCAGCATGTTAAATGATTCTGCATATATAGAAACATAGAATGTGACGGCAGATAAGAACCATTCGGCCCATCTAGTCTGCCCAATTTTCTAAATACTTTCATTAGTCCCAACATAGCAGGTATTCAACTGGGAAAAATGGAGAGAGGCTGTCATTATAATGATGGATTTATTAGCTGATGAGACACTCAAACCCTTCTCCCGACCAAAGCAAGAATTATTGCCAAGCAATAAAGAAATCTTTACTTACCTACGTGTAAAAAACCTTTATAAATAAAACATTCATTACAAGACAAGATATTTAGAATATATATTCAGTAGCCAACTGGTAAATAAAGCACTCACTAAATGCAGCAATATAGTACATAAAAGAGAAAAACGAGTCTGGATTCCTGCCATTAGGAAAAGGGCAGAGGATCTAAAATGTTCCGTATCTTTAGAAAAATGGCAACAAGCGTTAACTATGACTAATGACTTTTATACATTGCATCAACCTCCAAAAAATCAATATAAACGAATGAAACATTGCTACTGGGTTCTAGTAAATGCAAAACTATTTATCCACTGAGCTCACACATGTGTTGGAGGTGCATCCATTGAGCTCAGACATGTGTTGGAGGTGCATCCATTGAGCTCTGACATGTGTTGGAGGTGCATCCATTGAGCTCAGACATGTGTTGGAGGTGCATCCATTGAGCTCAGACATGTGTTGGAGGTGCATCCACTGAGCTCACACATGTGTTGGAGGTGCTTCCATTGAGCTCTGACATGTGTTGGAGGTGCATCCATTGAGCTCAGACATGTGTTGGAGGTGCATCCATTGAGCTCTGACATGTGTTGGAGGTGCATCCATTGAGCTCAGACATGTATTGGAGGTGCATCCATTGAGCTCAGACATGTGTTGGAGGTGCATCCACTGAGCTCAGACATGTGTTGGAGGTGCATCCATTGAGCTCTGACATGTGTTGGAGGTGCATCCATTGAGCTCAGACATGTGTTGGAGGTACATCCATTGAGCTCTGACATGTGTTGGAGGTGCATCCATTGAGCTCAGTCATGTGTTGGAGGTGCATCCATTGAACTCTGACATGTGTTGGAGGTGCATCCATTGAGCTCAGACATGTGTTGGAGGTGCATCCATTGAGCTCAGACATGTGTTGGAGGTGCATCCATTGAGCTCTGACATGTGTTGGAGGTGCATCCATTGAGCTCATACATGTGTTGGAGGTGCATCCATTGAGCTCAGACATGTGTTGGAGGTGCATCCATTGAGCTCAGACATGTGTTGGAGGTGCATCCATTGAGCTCAGACATGTGTTGGAGGTGCATCCACTGAGCTCACACATGTGTTGGAGGTGCTTCCATTGAGCTCAGACATGTGTTGGAGGTACATCCACTGAGCACAGACATGTGTTGGAGGTGCATCCATTGAGCTCAG
Source organism: Pelobates cultripes (assembly GCA_933207985.1). NCBI lineage: Eukaryota > Metazoa > Chordata > Amphibia > Anura > Pelobatidae > Pelobates > Pelobates cultripes. Next base: position 415,137,151 of record OW240912.1, on the reverse strand, counting down.
ACATGTGTTGGAGGTGCATCCATTGAGCTCTGACATGTGTTGGAG
>OW240912.1:414914753-415137006 GCA_933207985.1 Pelobates cultripes | reverse complement strand
TGTGCACGTGTCTATTAAACATCATGCATTAAAGTAACACTCTATGAACTGTGGTGGTTATGGTGCTTGAAGGGTTTCTTAAATTTTTATTGTCTACTCGCTAAACTGGGAATTGTGGAGGATTGATAATATGGTAAAATAGCTGGAGATTTGGCGTTAGGGAATTTTTCCAGTTTGATAATTTATATATAGAAACATAGAAACATAGAATGAGACGGCAGATAAGAACCATTCGGCCCATCTAGTCTGCCCAATTTTCTAAATACTTTCATTAGTCCCTAGCCTTATCTTATAGTTAGGATAGCCTTATGCCTATCCCACACATGCTTAAACTCTTTCACTGTGTTAACCTCTACCACTTCAGCTGGAAGGCTATTCCATGCATCCACTACCCTCTCAGTAAAGCAATACTTCCTGATATTATTTTTAAACCTTTGTCCCTCTAATTTAAGACTATGTCCTCTTGTTGTGGTAGTTTTTCTTCTTTTAAATATAGTCTCCTCCTTTACTGTGTTGATTCCCTTTATATATTTAAATGTTTCTATCATATCCCCCCTGTCTCGTCTTTCCTCCAAGCTATACATGTTAAGATCCTTTAACCTTTCCTGGTAAGTTTTATCCCGCAATCCATGAACCAGTTTAGTAGCCCTTCTATGAACCCTCTCTAAGGTATCAATATCCTTCTGAAGATACGGTCTCCAGTACTGTGTACAATACTCCAAGTGAGGTCTCACCAGTGTTCTGTACAATGGCATGAGCACTTCCCTCTTTCTACTGCTAATACCTCTCCCTATACAACCAAGCATTCTGCTAGCATTTCCTGCTGCTCTATTACATTGTCTGCCTACCTTTAAGTCATCAGAAATAATCACCCCTAAATCCCTTTCCTCATATGTTGAGGTTAGAACTCTATCAAATATTCTGTACTCTGCCCTTGGGTTTTTACGTCCAAGATGCATTATCTTGCACTTATCCACATTAAATGTCAGTTGCCACAATTCTGACCATTTTTCTAGTTTACCTAAATCATTTGTCATTTGGCTTATCCCTCCTGGAACATCAACCCTGTTACATATCTTAGTATCATCAGCAAAAAGACATACCTTACCATCAAGACCTTCTGCAATATCACTAATAAAAATATTAAAGAGAATGGGTCCAAGTACAGATCCCTGAGGTACCCCACTGGTGACAAGTCCAAGCTTCGAATATATTCCATTAACTACAACCCTCTGTTGCCTGTTACTCAGCCACTGCCTTACCCATTCAACAATATTGGAATCCAAACTTAAAGATTGCAGTTTATTGATAAGCCTTCTATGTGCAACAGTGTCAAAAGCCTTACTGAAATCTAGGTAAGCAATGTCTACTGCACCACCCTGATCTATAATTTTAGTTACCCAATCAAAAAAATCAATAAGATTAGTTTGGCATGATCTCCCTGAAGTAAACCCATGTTGTCTCTGATCTTGAAATCCATGTGTTTTTAGATGTTCATCAATCCTATCCTTTAACATGGTTTCCATCACTTTCCCCACTACTGAAGTAAGGCTTACTGGCCTATAGTTGCCCGACTCCTCCCTATTACCTTTCTTGTAAATGGGCACAACATTCGCTAACTTCCAATCTTCTGGGACTACTCCTGTTAACAATGATTGGTTAAATAAATCTGTTAATGGTTTTGCTAGTACACCACTAAGCTCTTTTAATAGCTTTGGGTGTATTCCATCAGGTCCCATTGACTTATTTGTCTTTACTTTTGACAGTTGAAATAGAACCTCTTCCTCTGTAAACTCACGTGTAATAAATGACTCATTTATCCTTTTTCTCAACTGAGGTCCCTTTCCTTCATTTTCATCTGTAAATACAGAACAAAAATATTCATTGAGGCAGTCAGCTAGACCTTTATCCTCTTCTACATACCTTCCTTCTTTTGTTTTTAATCTAACTAATCCTTGTTTTACTTTTCTTTTCTCATTTATGTATCTAAAAATGTTTTATCCCCCTTTTTTACTGACTGTGCTATTTTCTCTTCTGTGTGTGATTTGGAAGCTCTTATAACTTGCTTAGCCTCTTTCTGCCTAATCTTATAGATCATTTTGTCTTCCTCACTCTGGGTTTTTTTATAATTCCTAAATGCTAACTTTTTGTTTTTAACTATTTTGGCCACATCTGCGGAGTACCACAGTGGTTTCTTGAATTTTTTGCTTTTACTGACAAGCCTAATGCAATTTTCTGTTGCCTTCAATAGTGCAACTTTTAAATAAACCCATTTCTCTTGGACTCCATTTAAATTGCTCCAGTCTGATAATGACTCCTCTACCCATATTCTAATTTTAGAAAAGTCTGTTTTTCTAAAGTCTAAAACTTTTGTTTTTGTGTGGTGTGACTCAGTCACTGTTCTTATATTAAACCATACTGACTGATAATCACTGGATCCTAAACTTTCACCTAAACGTATCATTAGTAAACTCTCTACCAAGTGTTAGTGAGTAATATAATCATACACACATGCTTTTTATGGGCATGTATACTTTTGAGTATTTTTTATTCAGCAAAAATAAGTAGCTGTAACTTTTGTTCATTTATTTAACATCAGGTTTATTTTGTACATTGTTGTGAATATAATTTCACCCTCTTACCAGGCTTCTCAAGCAAACCCCCTAAATTAACTCCTGAAAGGACTCCCCACTGGGACCCATATGGCCTCATTTTCTCCTTACGATACAATGTGATGGAACAGAGTGAATCATGGGAGAAGTGAGCAGATTTGCATAAGGGAACATTTTAACACAAATTATGCAAATTATCCCCCATTACCAGTTGCAGTTGGCAGCGTTTGTTGATAGTATATTAACTGCTGCTTGTTATTTCACAATGTCATACACATCCACAGTATTTACTGGCAAAAGAGTTCTATAATGTATCAAAATCAGAGCCATGACAGTTCCTTCTTAACATTCAGACTCTCGTGGAGTTTGCTATAAGTCAGGCTCTAATAAAGTCATGCATTTTCATTCCGTGTTTCCCACTGAGACAGAAGAGCGTACTGTTACCTCTGTCTAAGAAGATCAGTGTTGTAATACTGGCAGGACGCTTTTGCTCCACATTTCTTCCCCCAGACAATGCATGTGCTGTCAATCACGCTACCAAGCATCACGGGACCAGGCAGCCATGCTACAAAACAGACAGCCTTAATGTTAATGAATAAATATATTCAGGAATGGTAAAATATACAATTATTAATGCAGAAATAAAACCACACAATGCATCTCATAAATCATAGTTCCCCTTTCATCTTATTCTTGTTCAAGTAAACTGAAGTTGAGAACAGAATCTCATGAATTAATTTAAAAAAATAAAATGTAATAATGCAAAGGAAAATCTCACGTGTTCTATTTTCAGTAGAAACATGACTGTGATGTCAAAGCTGACTGCCACATCCACATCCACATCCATATATATATAATCTAATAATGAAGACATGCATTTACTCTGTGTTCTCTTCCAGGAACCGATTTAATGCATTCACAGGTTACTGCAACAGTACCATCTGTCCCAGGACTGGATAGAGCAGTGATACAGCAGGCAGGCTCACAACCCTGAAGGATTTTACAAAGTTTAACTCTTTAGTAGCCAAATAATAACCACTCACAAATTCCCAAACAAACAGAGTCTGGACAGTTGTCTCTTGAAAGATAATTCAACTTTTTTTGTTTGATGAGGTGAGTAACATAGTGAGGAGAAAGTAGGCCACAGACATGTGTGAAGGTAAGACGTGAGCTGGGCAGGAGATTAACTTGAAGTTAATTTGAGGTAAATAAGATACAATTTCATAACCCCTATTTCAAAAATCCACCACTGAAATTTATTGATACGAGTATAATTAGAAATTACTACTTCAAATAAGTATTAAACAAACTCTGGATTCACTATTTTCAATATTTGGCTGAACATTTGCAATTTATTTATCCATTATAACCAACTAGATGGGTGCTCCCCGACCCTCTCCTCAAGGCACACCTAATAGTCCAGGACTTGCGAATTACCCAGGTGTGTCTTTGGTGTTTAGAAAAAAATAACCTTAGAGTCTAAGGTGTATATATATATTTTTTAAACACCTTAGACAAACGCGGGTAGTCCCTAAATCATGGACTGTTAGGTGTGCCTTGAGGAGAGGGTCGAGGAGCGCTGCCCTACATAAATGATGCAAAGTGTCCAATATATTGTGCAACTTCAAGTTGATGCCCTGTGTTAGAGCCGAGAAAGCAGCTAGTTAGATTATGAAATGGTCTGCTTTTCGAATTTCAAGGGACACTATAGTCACCAGAACAACCACAACTTATTGAATTTGTTTTGGTGAGTAGAATCATTCCCTTCAGGCTTTTTACTGTAGACACTGTCGTTTCAGAGAAAATGCAGTGTTTACATTACAGCCTAGTGATACCTTCACTGGCCATTCTTCATATGACCACTGGAGGTGCACTCTGGGGCAGTGCTTCACAGTGTGACTGCTATTCAGTTTTCTGCACCCTCTGCATGCAGACACTGAACTTTCCTCATAGAGGTGCATTGATTCAATTCATCTCTATGAGGAGATACTGATTGGCCAGGGCTTTGTTTGACTTGTGCTGGCTCTGCCCTGATCTGCTTCCCTGACAGTTTCAGCCAATCCTGTGGGGAAGCACTTTGATTGGCTCAGACTTCCACTTCTGATGATGTCAGCAGAGCCAGGAGCTGCAGACTTGAATACAGGTAAGATATTACTATATTTAGGGAGGTAAGGAGAGACAAGGGGGCTAGATGGTCCTTTGAACACTAGAGGGTCAGGAATACATGTTTGTGTTCCTGGTCCTACAGTGCTCCTGTCACTCTGAAACAAATATTATTTAAAGATTGTATTAGCCTTTTTTCCCCAAATAATGTAACAGATCAATGTATCATACTTGAAAGATAGACCATTTATTTTTATGTGTTTATCCTAAATTCAATCATTATGTTGGGGCTAAACCCTAACCTAAACTTTTACTCTAATTGTGTCCTTTACCTTAGCCTGTTCCCTCCCCTACTATTTCCTTTCCTCTTTTCCTCTTCCTCACTACACCCCCTCGAATTGCAAAAAATTACCTCTTCACAAAAGTAATCTTTTTGTATTAAACTGCAACATTCCATATTCCTTGTAAAATCTCTAATCTCACAACATTCAGAATGCCAACAGTTTATCAACATTTGCATCTGCATAGAATTTTTAATCAAAAACTCACATCGAGCAAAATATTTATAAAAAACATTATTTTCTAAATAATGTTACCCATAAATTAAGAAACAATTAAAATAAAGAAAACCTATTTATAACATTTTATTCACCAGACATGTATTTATTTAATAAACTATAGCACATGCCACATTAGCGACTCACCAAGTATTCTCAGCAGCATAAACTGAATTCCAATTGCCAGAGATTTGTCTGCTGGGTTTACGTTCCTAAACATAATTTGATTGATAAACAAATTAGGGTTACCAACTTTGCAGAAGAGGAATTTCAGAAATAATCTTGTTATGTTGCACAAATATATTCAATTATTTTCTATACTTATCATCAGGGCGCAAAGTCACTAAATACATTTTGTAAAAAAATAATTGTAGATATAGTTTCTTAAATAAAGAATTGCAGATACATAGTATAATAGCCTTCTGGCAGAGGTGGTAGAAACTAAAACGTTCACTACAAAGTAATAATAAACATCAAATAAGCAAACAGTCATTTGTCGGTAGATTACTATAATACAATGATCAGCCACAACATTAAAACCACTAACAGGTGAAGTTAATAACATTGATGGGCAATTGAAAAGATCTGAGTGACTTTGACAATGGCCAAATAGTGATGGCTAGACTACTGAGTCAGTGCATAGCTACAGACAGGTCTGAGTGCCCATGCCCACTGCTGAAAGGACCTTCAATGGGGATGTAAGCATCAGACCTGGACCATGGAGCAATGGAAGAAAGCTGCCTGGTCTGATGAATCACATTTTCTTTTAGATCAGATGGGTAGCCAGGTACATGTTCATCATTTACCTGGGAACAAGATGGCATCAGACTACAATATAGGAAGTAGGCTCTGGGCAATGTTTTGCTGGGAAACCTTGGGTCCTGACATTCACACGGATGTTACTTTGACATGTATCACCCGCCTAGAGGTTTTTGCAGACCATGTACACCCCTTCATTGCAATGATGTTCCCCAATGGCAGTGGACTCTTTCAGCAGGGTAATGCAACCTGACACACTGCAAACATTGTCCAGGAATGGTTAGAGGAACATGACAGAGTTCAAGGTGTTGACTTGGCCTCCAAATTTTCTAGATCTCAATCGGATTGACCATCTGTGGGATGTGCTGGAACAACAAATCCAATCAATCGAGGTCCCACCTTGCAACTTGCAGGACTTAAAGGAACTGCTGCTTTTGTCCTGGTGCCAGACACCACAGGACACTTTCAGAGATCTTGTGGAGTCTATGCCTCAATGCATCAGAGCTGTTTTGGCAGCACAAGTGTGACCCACACAACATTAGGCAGGTGGATATAATGTTGTGGCTGATCAGTGTGTATATAGTATACAAATTACTACTAAAATATACCTAATATTGTGATTCTCTTTAATATTTAATAGATTAGCGTAATAACCAAATAAATAACGTAACATTCTTTTCTCCCTTGGCTGCTAAAATATAGCGCTATATTTACTGAAACTCTTGGATTCTTGGATTGTGTGCATGGTTGAGGGAGATTACTGCAAATCGGCACAATACAGGGGGATGAGTGAGGCTTATGTGTTTCTCACATATACGTTGCTTTGTTTAAATTGGTTTGAGAGAACGAAACTAATATTGGTCAAGTTTAAGAAAGTTTGAAAGAGTTATAATACTCTGCATAGCAGAAAATACAATCAAAATCAAGCGTGTGATTTTAGATGGGGGGCAGACTATGTCTATGAAGGAGCTGGACTGGAAGTATAGCTGGCAGATAATTTTTCCAATTCTGCTATTTTGACCTAAAATTTGAAATTCACTTTGAATTCTCCCTTTAGTGAATAACCCAAATAGAGTCATTAATGCTCCTCTGGAGTCTACTTGTTTCCATAGTGATTGCCTTAAGTTTAGAACTTTGCAGCACATTTTAGATCACTACACATTGATAAACACTCCCTGCTCACTCTATAAGCTGTGTGAATCACCCAATGCGGTCATGGAGAAAATCAAAATCAGACTAGTACAATCTCCGTACGCCCAATTTTATTAATCAATCCCTTAATGGGTTTCTTACACAATCATTTTGCTCTGTTAGAACTATATTTAGATCAGTCTGTGGTTTATTTATTAAATACTGATTTCTGGAAAATCACAAACGTATCCAGAATTGTTTCCCAAGTTGTCTCTTTTGTGTCAGAATTTTTCAAATAAATTGCAAACTCTTTACAAGCGATTATTTTAGTACATAAAACACAGATTTTCACAAACAAGATAAAGACTATTTCAAACAATGTAATTCAAATTAAATCCAGTAGCAAGTGAAAGACATCTTAACATATGTTCCCACCTGAGGGCAAGCATGAAAGATGGAGTCTGCGATATACTGACTAGCGTAATGCCCAGGAAGGACAGTACCATAAATGGCAGGAAGAGATGGTAACACCGAGTTCCACAGGAGCCTGGAGTAGCGGATTTGCTTATTCCGGGTAATGTAATACAGCTGCATTCTGAGTAATTCTTCAACCAAAAAAATAAATAAAAATAAATAAAATATTAGTGAAATAGCTAATTTCATCTGGATTCAGAATCGGCTTCAATAATGCATTCTTATCATTAACCTAGAGCAGGGATAGGCAACCTTCGGAACTCTAGATGTTGTGGACTACATCCCCCATAATGCTCTTATAGAAACATAGAAACATAGAATGTGACGGCAGATAAGAACCATTCGGCCCATCTAGTCTGCCCAATTTTCTAAATACTTTCATTAGTCCCTGGCCTTATCTTATAGTTAGGATAGCCTTATGCCTATCCCACGCATGCTTAAACTCCTTTACTGTGTTAACCTCTACCACTTCAGCTGGAAGGCTATTCCATGCATCCACTACCCTCTCAGTAAAGTAATACTTCCTGATATTATTTTTAAACCTTTGTCCCTCTAATTTAAGACTATGTCCTCTTGTTGTGGTAGTTTTTCTTTTAAATATAGTCTCCTCCTTTACTGTGTTGATTCCCTTTATATATTTAAATGTTTCTATCATATCCCCCCTGTCTCGTCTTTCCTCCAAGCTATACATGTTAAGATCCTTTAACCTTTCCTGGTAAGTTTTATCCCGCAATCCATGAACCAATTTAGTAGCCCTTCTCTGAACCCTCTCTAAGGTATCAATATCCTTCTGAAGATACGGTCTCCAGCCACAATGCTGGCAAAGCATCAAAGGGAGGTGTAGTCCAAAACATCTGGAGTGCCAAGGTTGCCTATGCCTGAACAAGAATATATTTTTCTTTGTGTTCCCATAAGAATATTTACAAAAAAAAAACATTTTGTAGCAATGCCCCAAAGGAGAGCAGTTACCATGGAAAATAATGGAATATCCACGCTGATTGTTCCAATTTTAGAACTTTGCCCCAGAAGGTATCCTATACATAACCCCAAGTAAGTCTACGTATATCTTAGTTTTATTTTTACTATAATTCTTGATGATTGGTGAATTTTCAAAGGCTGCACTACATTTGGATGTGAATTATTCTCTAATCAGTAGTGAGAAAACATTCAAACTAAAAACATCCATTCTTTCTTCTTCTGTCTTTTTCCTCTTTTTCTTTTCTGTTCTAAGATGAAATGACATTTCCAATGGGTGTGCATGTTTGTCACAAAAACAATAAAAACACTTGTTACCCACTAGCAGCTGCTATTGATTTAAAGCCCATCTTCCAAATAAATGAACCTGACTAATTTTGTTCACAAAATCGTTCAGCATAAAAAATTAAGAACACGGTATTGTCTATCGTTTTATCTCTGTTTTTTTCTACTTATCCCTATTGTTGAGGAGAAAGTGACTGTAGACCTATCTAGATATCTCTGAATATCTCCATTCTTGTGCTGTGGAAAACCAAAATACCAGAATTTTTGGATTATCTATCTTTTACAAAATTTTATTTAATCGTTTACAAAATTTTGGTGATTGGAGAAAATAATGACTAGATGAAATCTCATGAGAACTTAAAACGGGATATCTCTGCTCTTGGTTCCCTCTTCATACTTGAAATGTAAAACACCCTTACTTTTAATGATTCATCTTGCTAACGAAGGAACGGACAATTTTAGTTCATTATTACATTTGTGTGTAACTAAATATAACCTGATTTACTCCCCAAATCAAGATATTTTAGGATTTTCATCTTCTTGCGGAATCTTGAATATTGTTTCATAATTACTCAGTCCCACAATAGAAATCCCCATCAATAACACTGGACCATATTTAAAAAGAACGTTGTCTCCATGTAGAGAGCCGATGAATACAATGTAATTAATCGTCTTCTATGTTCTGTTCCTGTCCCTGTGGATTACATTATTTATAGTGAGCGTTAATCTTTTTTTGAAAATGGTGGAAGCCAATTATTTCCAGTAATTGGAAACCTCTGTACTCTTGAAAGACTGATTCTGTAATCCACTTTTTTTTTTACCTGCGGTTCTTCAGCTAAAATTAAAAGATAAGTGGAGATGTGAAATGTGCTATTGTGTTTTCTGATGAGATTGTAAAATGTTGTAAATTAGCCAACAAAAAGGAACACAATCTCCAGTAAGGTTTGAAAGGGGAAATTAACATTAAATAATATTAGATCCAGGTATTAAAAGCCAAGAAGGCAACAGTTCAATAATGTTACCGCTCACTTCCGATTTGTTTGTGATTCATTTTTATAGATAAACATTTCTCACCAAAATGATGCAAATATTTGCCAACTGATATCTTCTATGAACAAGAACAACAGATATTTAATATCTGGGAGCCTAACACTATGGTATCCTTTAACTATTTAGACTATTGGGCCGCCCCAAAGGGGTTAAAATAAGTAATTTACTTACCTTATATCCCACGTATACAGGTCTTGCCATAGTTGCCTCTGGGCTGCCAACGCCTCCTGGGCTAAGATTTAAACAGCTTTTTTTCTTACATCGGTTCAGAAGACAGCTACCTAATTTGGTATCCTTACATGGGCTTGCCAGATTTGAGAGTATCAAATAAGGGACATATCTACTATGCAAATGAAAGAGAAAAAGCAAGAAAAAGGGCTTGACTTAGTTTTCCTCTTTAATCCTGTTCAGTAGATAGCTCTCTAATTTGGTACCCTCATGTGGGATTGCCCTATTTAGGACATCCAGGTAGGGCACTGTTTAGCAGATAGCTCCCTAGTTTGGTGCCCTTCTGCATGTGTGCCTACCTAAGGATACTAAATTAAGGAGCCATTTAGCAGAGAGCTCCCTAAATGTGTACCCTTATGTGGGATTGTCCTATTTAAGGACACCAAATTAGACATCTGTTTAAAAGTGTACACTGTCACATATACTGTCATTTATCAATACCTGGACTGACTTATAAACACATGAATTCCCCCATTCATGCATAATGCTACAAACACTGTCATTTACCCATGCATTCAAAGTGTTATTACCCCATAAATGCACACTGCCATTTATTTGTTCATTTACCACAGTGTGTATTTGCCCATACATGCACACAAAATTAAGCCACTGCGCTGCTCAAACTCCCACTACTCCTAGGCAGCAGCAATGACTATAGTAACAAAAACAACAAAAAAAGTTACCTGTGCACTATCCCATATTCCTATGGGCATTTCAATACCTTGAAAATTTCAGACACACAGTCATATACACGCTCATTTACCCATACAGGCACACAGTCATATACACGCTCATTTAACCACACATGCACACAGTCATATACACGCTCATTTACCCATACAGACACACAGTCATATACACGCTCATTTACCCATACAGTCACACAGTCATATACACGCTCATTTACCCATACAGACACACAGTCATATACACGCTCATTTACCCATACAGTCACACAGTCATATACACGCTCATTTACCCATACAGGCACACAGTCATTTACACGCTCATTTACCCATACAGACACACAGTCATATACACGCTCATTTACCCATACAGACACACAGTCATATACACGCTCATTTACCCATACAGACACACAGTCATATACACGCTCATTTTCCCATACAGACACACAGTCATATACACGCTCAGTTACCCATACAGGCACACAGTCATCTACACGCTCATTTACTCATACAGGCACACAGTCATATACACGCTCAGTTACCCATACAGGCACACAGTCATATACACGCTCAGTTACCCATACAGGCACACAGTCATATACACGCTCATTTTCCCATACAGACACACAGTCATATACACGCTCAGTTACCCATACAGGCACACAGTCATATACACGCTCAGTTACCCATACAGGCACACAGTCATATACACGCTCATTTACCCATACAGGCACACAGTCATATACACGCTCATTTACCCATACAGGCACACAGTCATAAACACGCTCATTTACCCATACAGGCACACAGTCATATACACGCTCATTTACCCATACAGACACACAGTCATATACACGCTCATTTTCCCATACAGACACACAGTCATATACATGCTCAGTTACCCATACAGACACACAGTCATATACACGCTCATTTACCCATACAGGCACACAGTCATATACACGCTCATTTACCCATACAGACACACAGTCATATACACGCTCATTTACCCATACAGACACACAGTCATATACACGCTCATTTACCCATACAGACACACAGTCATATACACGCTCATTTTCCCATACAGACACACAGTCATATACACGCTCAGTTACCCATACAGGCACACAGTCATCTACACGCTCATTTACTCATACAGGCACACAGTCATATACACGCTCAGTTACCCATACAGGCACACAGTCATATACACGCTCAGTTACCCATACAGGCACACAGTCATATACACGCTCATTTTCCCATACAGACACACAGTCATATACACGCTCAGTTACCCATACAGGCACACAGTCATATACACGCTCAGTTACCCATACAGGCACACAGTCATATACACGCTCATTTACCCATACAGGCACACAGTCATATACACGCTTATTTACCCATACAGGCACACAGTCATAAACACGCTCATTTACCCATACAGGCACACAGTCATATACACGCTCATTTACCCATACAGACACACAGTCATATACACGCTCATTTTCCCATACAGACACACAGTCATATACATGCTCAGTTACCCATACAGACACACAGTCATATACACGCTCATTTACCCATACAGGCACACAGTCATATACACGCTCATTTACCCATACAGTCACACAGTCATATACACGCTCATTTACCCATACAGACACACAGTCATATACATGCTCATTTACCCATACAGGCACACAGTCATATACACGCTCATTTACCCATACAGACACACAGTCATATACACGCTCATTTTCCCATACAGACACACAGTCATATACATGCTCAGTTACCCATACAGACACACAGTCATATACACGCTCATTTACCCATACAGGCACACAGTCATCTACACGCTCATTTACCCATACAGACACACAGTCATATACACGATCATTTACCCATACAGACACACAGTCATATACACGCTCATTTACCCATACAGACACACAGTCATATACACGCTCATTTTCCCATACAGACACACAGTCATATACACGCTCAGTTACCCATACAGGCACACAGTCATCTACACGCTCAGTTACCCATACAGACACACAGTCATATACACGCTCAGTTACCCATACAGGCACACAGTCATCTACACGCTCATTTACTCATACAGGCACACAGTCATATACACGCTCATTTACCCATACAGTCACACACAGTCATATACACGCTCATTTACCCATACAGGCACACAGTCATATACACGCTCATTTACCCATACAGGCACACAGTCATATACACGCTCATTTACCCATACAGGCACACAGTCATATACACGCTCATTTACCCATACAGTCACACAGTCATATACACGCTCATTTACCCATACAGACACACAGTCATATACACGCTCATTTACCCATACAGGCACACAGTCATATACACGCTCATTTACCCATACAGGCACACAGTCATATACACGCTCATTTACCCATACAGACACACAGTCATATACACGCTCATTTACCCATACAGGCACACAGTCATATACACGCTCATTTACCCATACAGCACACAGTCATATACACGCTCATTTACCCATACAGCACACAGTCATATACACGCTCATTTACCCATACAGGCACACAGTCATATACACGCTCATTTACCCATACAGACACACAGTCATATACACGCTCATTTACCCATACAGTCACACAGTCATATACACGCTCATTTACCCATACAGGCACACAGTCAGTCATTTACCCATACAGACACACAGTCATCAGTCATACCCATACAGACACACAGTCATATACACGCTCATTTACCCATACAGACACACAGTCATATACACGCTCATTTACCCACACAGGCACACAGTCATATACACGCTCATTTACCCATACAGGCACACAGTCATATACACACTCATTTACCCATACAGACACACAGTCATATACACGCTCATTTTCCCATACATGGATACAGTCATACACACGCTCAGTTACCCATGCACAGTTATAGTTACAGTTATAAATGCACACAATCATTTACCTTACCTAGTTGTCTATCTTTGAATAGGTCAATCCCACATAAGGATACCTAACTAGGGTCCTACATACTAAACACTGATTCGTAAAAAAAAAATCAAAAAAAAAATCTTATGCTATTGTGCAAGACGTGTAAAGTCCTGCCATGGGTGACTTTAGAAATCACTGTTACTGATGTGGTAGCAATTTTCACACCCTGCAGATCAGTTTTCTAAAAGATTTTATTTTTTTTGAATAGAGAAATAAAGAAATATCAGTGGCCCTGCTTGAACAACTTACAGTCAAAAAGAATTTTCAAGAAACAATCAAATAGGTTAGAATATGTTTCAAGTTCCTTTTTTTAAAATTCAATTATTAATGACATTAATGTATTTGATTAATTTAGTGCATGTCCGATATATTATATAAAAGGGGCTATTATTAACAAGATTGCATTTGTCATTTCTTTTTTTTTTTTAGTTTGGGGGGTTATTTCCATTTTTATCACTTTCTCCCGTGCTGATATTTCCCTATATTTCCCATATCCTGACATTTATATGTAGCTATTTTGTGCTGGGTTTTGCCTCTTCCACTGCCTATTTAGGAGATGAGATCACTTATTTTATTTATTTTCTATACAGGTTTCTTTCTGTAATTTGTGGGTCCTTTATCACCGTTTGATATTTTATTAAAACATAATTAACTGAATAGATAATAATATGTTTAGATTCCTATCTGAGCTAAAAGACAATGATCGCCACCTTGTGGCTTATCTGGAGTCTTGTTAGAACTTCCAAAGAGCCAATTTTTAGCACATCTAACATAAAAGTGGAAATTCTTTGTATCGACCTACACCTACGTCTTGCTATAGCTACCTCTTTTAACATTGTTTGAATGCAAGAGACTACCAGAATTCTTTTCATTCCGGATCTGATACAATATTTTTGCTAATATTTTATTTACCAGAACTTGATTTTCTTTGTATTCAAAGTCCACTCTTTCACAACCGGCATAGCACGGGGAGATGTATTCTATTCCATCTGCGCCGCAAATTGGGTTAAAGGCGGTATCAACACAGTTGCATCTGGTGCTACAGGCTGTAACATTCTGCCATATATCAGAGCTTAGAAAAAAGGCAAAAATGATACATTAGTTGACAGACTGGAATAAAATGGAAACAGTAAGCTTGGTTGAGCAGAAACCTTCTCACTTCCTGGGGCAAGTTTGTCATAATTCATTTTTTTATTTATCCACAGTGCAGCCGTGCTGGGATCCTTGTTGGAGTAGATGCATTTAAGGTAAAAATAAAAAAAAAGGGTTTTTTGGGGGGTTTTTTTTGGGGGGGGGGAGGGTTGTGAAACTGTTCACCAGGACTGACAGTATATGAACCAAAAAAAAAATGATGTCAAATGGAAGGATATAAGTTAGGGTCAGACATCCACAGAATAGTGATATATATTGAGTAGGCTAAAAATCTGGCATTCACAAATGATTCTGTTTTCAGCAAGTTAAGGGACACTATAGACACCAAAACAACTTTAGCTTAACAAAGCAGTTTTTGTGTATGGATCACGCCGCTGCACTCTCTCTGCTCAATAATGTGCCATTTAGCAGTTAAATCACTTTTGTTTCTGTTTATGCAGCGCCATCCACACCACAGACTGCATGAAAAATATGGTTTCATTTTCAGTCAGATGTTTGGCTTACTTTACTTTACAAGTGTTTAATTCCTACTCTGTAAAGTGAACTTTAATTACACACAGGAGGCTTCTACATGGTCTAACAATCTATTAACAGAAAATGCGATCCATCCCCTCATTATGATTCGACTTTGCATCATTACGCAATGTTCTTTTTTCAACCACATAATTGCCAAATAAATAATACATTATAGGTTAACTATTACATGACTAAATAAATCATTCCCAAAATGCAACAAAACCAACGAATCCCTCTTAACCCCCAATGGAGTGGTTGGAGCTTCTGCACATGCTGCATGCTTATACACACCTCCCCAGCTTGCATTCTAAGTAGAAGCACTGTATCAGCCAACCAATCACAGTGCTCTGACAAGCAGGTCTTCAAGAGAGTCTTCCTTGGTAATGTATATAGACAATATTACCAGGCAATTCCTGGGAACTTTATGGAAGCCAGTATTTTCAATAGGACTGGGGCTAGCATTATACCTATATGGCCCATAAATTTACATCTTATGGTTTTTTTAATGATGACCAGTATTATTTTTAAAAGGGATGGGGTCAGGGCATCTCCTCGGCTCTTAATGGGGTCAGAATTTTTTAATGAGATTCAATAGACTGGACTCTCCTGGACCATGGGCCACACCCTCTACTCCACAGCCCATGGTGTGGAGATATAAGAGAAGCCACACTATCTGGCCTTCTGGTTTTTGTTTGGAAGTCTTGGGGACTTCACATTTTTGTTTATGTACAAATAGTCAATCATCTCTGTTTTATGTTATTTCTCCTTGGTGGAACTTGAAGGTTTAATTTTACTGACATGAGAGACCATACATCTGGTCTTACTAGGTGTAGCATTCCCCCCAGTAAACAAAAACATGAAACCATGACTCCATTAATTCCATTACCATTATTATATATGGTAGTCTTTTTTATTTCCTATGGAGCGCTCATGCACCTTCTGGAACACTAACTAATTGGCATTGCTACAATGTATGTGGATATAATTCCTGCTGTAATTTTGCAGATCCACAAAAAAAAAAAAAAAAACCTGTGGGGTTTAATAAATCAACGTGATCATATTTTGATTAGCAATTTGCTAAGCATTACTATAACACTGTTTTCTTCACCCTCGAATAATGGAGTTTTGTAAAGTGCAAGTATCTGAAAAGGACAAGCATTTCTTACCTTCCTAGATTTTCAACATGTGGACTAGCAAATTTCTGTGTTGAGCATCCAAGGAAAATTAAAGGAAAAGAAAAGAAAATACACAACACCACGCCAATGACACACATGGCACTACACTGCTTGAGGCTCAACTGGAACCTCTTCATGATAACACCACCCAAGATAACTCCAGCCATCGCTCCCGGAATGTTTACAGATCCTATGGGAAACAAAGTAACAAGATGCAAACATGTTATCAATAAACAATAATATACCAGCTACGAAAACGCAACTTACATTCAGGACACTTAATTACATTCATATGGCATTCGTGTTAAAATTAAAGCAATACAACTGTAAAAAAGTACAATAAAAGCTGCTAAATGCAACAAAAATATCTAGTTATGTTACCTGACACATTTCGAACTAATGTTGACTGTTGTGGTTGTATCTATAAAATGGTCAAAGTGAAATAACTATTGAATTAGTTAAATGATGGAATCTTTTTTTTCTTGTGAAAAATCTGATTATTTTTGGGATTAGTCATTTTTTTTTCAAACAAATCGCTAATATAGCAGTTAAATATTCTACTTAATGTGCCAGTTCAATCACATATTGGCTAAAAAGTGACAACAATAATGTCAGAATGTTGTATTTTTAAAAATAAATAAAAGATTCCAGTGTGTACTGTAGCCTCTTTGGGTACTATTTGTAATGCATGTTTATAAGTAATGCCCTCTTTTTATTCAACCTTACCCTTTGTCTCATGTTTAAAATATGATGTCACTATTCCTTTAACTAATATTGTATGAGTGTAGTAAATATCCCACAGAAGAAGGAAACCTACTAACATAGATGTGTTTTTATGAATTTCTCTAAAAGGCATAAATCAAAATTGACCAAATTTGTGTTGGGAATCGGTTTGTGAACAAAGATTGAAAGCATTTGGCTCTACCACTGAGTAAGTGCAAATAGTAACACCCATAAGCCACCAATATTTAGATCAATTTGCTGAGCATAGCTTAAAGGGTCGCTATAGTCACCAGGATTACTACAGCTGAACTAGAGCGTGCAACATTGATGTTCAGTGCATCCACACTCTGCATGGACATGCTCAACACTCTACGAGGAGATGCTAATTGGCGCAGAGTGGCGTTTTGTCACGCAGGCACAATACCCTCCCAATATTTTCTATGGGAAAGCTGAGAAGGTCAGTTTTGATAATCTCAGTCAAGGAGGTGGAGCCAACTTTACCTAGACTGACGCACAGTGGAAAAAAAGTGAGTTTAACCCCTTAAGGACCAAACTTCTGGAATAAAAGGGAATCATGACATGTCACACCTTTTACTCCCCTGTCTGGAAGGGAAGGGATCTAAACTATGTATTTGCAGCTAAAGTGTCATTCATACACTTTGTGTATTCTTTAATTGTCTTTAAGTGTCCTTTAGTGTTCCTTTAAGCAGCATTTAGTGGTTGATTTAATAAAAGATGAACATCTCTATCATTCTCTATTGACAATTTTACATTTTTGGTTGAAATTAAGGTGTTGTTCCTCATTGCCTGATGAATTAACCTATTTTAGTTCAGAGCTTGTCTATTTCTTATTCTGAAGCAAAGTTGATTAGAAAACAGCTTTGGATCAAATTCTCAGTTATGCTAGTTCAATCCCTTCTTTGTAAGACAACGTGCTGCTTGCTGACCGAGCAATTAAACGGTGAAATCCTTGGCCCAAACAACCCCTCTTTTATCTAAGAAACCTGATTCATTGGAAAAACTCAATTTAAATGTTTTTACAAGTATCACGTTCATTCTAGACAAAGGATATGTTTTTTTATAGAAACCAATAAAAGTAACGTGCCTTGAATCTCAATGTCTAGTAGCATAAATTGTGTATGTCGTCATCTAATACTTTCATCTTTTCAAATAATTGTATTTTAACTCTGTAGTTGCTGGGCTGGGACATTTCAAACATTTAATTCACCGCAGTAACTAGTTGTTCATACATTTAGATTCTTTGACCTTAGCACTGTAGAGAGTTACATTGTTAACCTTTTGAGGGTCCGAAATGGAAAGAGCATTGCAATGCAGCATGATGTATATGATGTGTATACTAAATCTCAAAGGGTTAATTCTAAAATGGTTTGCTAGCAGTAATTTCTGATATATTTATGTAGATTATTTTTACACACAGTACAGTAAGACATATTTGATACTGATTTATCAGAGCACATTCCGAGGAATTTGACGTATTTTATATTCCTCCGATTCCTCCGATTTCCATAATGACAAATTCTTCTGAATTCTTTTTCAACTCATTATCTAGAAAAGATTTAAGAGGTATTCTAGGGAACAGACAGAAGAAACGCTTAATAAAAGGTTTTACCTAGCATCAGATTGGCCAAGGAAGCGGTGATAGAGAATTGCCGTTCAAGGAATTTGGCCAGGAATGTTGCCAGGCTACATGCCACAAGTGATAGATTTGCCTGAGCCAAAACCACCAGCATGTAGACTGGATTCTTCACAGTCCTGAACAAAACTCTGGGAAACACTGGAAGAGAGAATTAGGAGACATTTTAACAAGCTGATGCATTTCTCATGTGGTACGTTGGACACAGTCTTTAGATCTCTAAGAGAGCCATTTAATTAACTGCTACAACTTCTGCCAGTTCTACCGATACACTGTGGTACCCAAAGAGGAATCAGATTAAAGTTACATTGCTTTGTGCCCAGATCAGTACATGCCCTGTGACTGGTCAAAAAGTACAATTCTATCCATGGCAGGCTGTAACTATTAATAACATACTCTATGCAAGTTATTCAGGAGAATGGGACGGCACCCACAATCTCCAGGTAAGAATGAATATTAATTTATATCTACTAATGGTTTAACCTTGGGTAATATAAAATCCTTATTATATTCACTTCACATGTTTTCAGGAAGGCAGAGTCCTGTTTAGTGTACTTACTGTTGTGCAGCGTACATGCATTGTGTTGTGTAGCATTCGCACATGGTGTTATATAGTGCATGAAGTAAGATTGCTCGGAATCGTGTGTGCATGGTCTTTTACAGTTTGTGTGTGTTGTGCTGTGAATTGTGCTGTGAATTGTGTAGCATTCGCACACTGTGTTATGTGAATTGTGTAGTATGCATGCAGGATGCAGTGTAGTGTGTGGTAGTGTGTATGGAACTGTGTATTGTACATGCTTGTTTTTGTGTAGTGTGCATGTGTGGTGTTGTGTATTGTACATGCTTGTTTTTGTGTAGTGTGCATGTGTGGTGTTGTGTATTGTACATGCTTGTTTTTGTGTAGTGTGCATGTGTGGTGTTGTGTATTGTACATGCTTGTTTTTGTGTAGTGTACATGTGTGGTGTTGTGTATTGTACATGCTTGTTTTTGTGTAGTGTGCATGTGTGGTGTTGTGTATTGTGCATTAATGATTTTGTATGGAGAGCTTGCATGGTACTGAATAGATGTTAGCCTGGATATGCCCATTATTTATCCATGTCCTACCCACTTCCTATCAATACCCCACACCATAAAAGAGGTTATTGGGTAAGGCTGAACAATGCATTCTAGGAAAGTTTGGGTAGCTCTGTCTAGGATACAAGTTCAGCCATTTACTACAATGACAGTACATAAGCAAACACAACTGATTGATTGCCAAATGCGTTTCAAGATAGGATAAGTAGAAAGTATGACAATTACCGAATGTTTGAAAATTACGCTTTTGCCCCAGGCTCCTCCTACTGTATATTTATTGGAACAGAGTAAGCATCATTGAGCAAGATGCCTAACACAATATCACTGCCTACTTCAAGTCCTCATAGATTGGAAGCTTGTAAGACTTCTGTTGTCAAACACGCCTGTTCTAGAATTCATGAGATGTTAAGCACTACTTACTAACTCGTTTCTATGATAGATATACGTTTGTCACTATCTTGACTAAATTAAAACCTGCTTCATCTAGGTGTAAAGAGAAAAAGTCAAGTTAACAGCTGTACATTCCACGTGCATTGTATAGAAAAAGGTACACCCAGTATACATGTTTTTGGAGATATACATCAACCTTCATTTGCAAATACTGCTAATATCTAATGTCTTGCTATGGCCAATCACAGGTGAAGTGCACAAGTACAGTGTGAACCATTTCTGTCATTCAGGTGTGGTTGCGATGGTGATGATTAAGCACCTTCTAATGCGTTACGTTCAAGTCACAGATACGTGCACGTTAAGATAGGACTTTTTGAAGGGAAGGATGTTTGTAGCTGGAAGACCCTGAGCATCGGCCTAGAGACTGGGAATGGAAATTAGACAGTAGACAAATATCTTCCGGGTATTTAGTTTTAACAAAAGCTTATGGATAATATTCGATGACAACAATGGAAACAAGCCTGTGGTGTAAACGATCACTGTCTAACATGTAAACTAGATATATTGGAGACGTTAATGTTTTCAGTAGCCATGGATTAGCAGCCGTTAAAAGTTATGTTCTGTAGCATGGGAAAATCTGAGAATCTCTACTGAAGCCGAAGGGCATGTTAACGATTATGGAAATGATTACGATGAACATGGAAATGAGCCCCTTGTGTTTAACTGAAGATTAAAAATGCAGAATACGTGATGGTAACAAGAGATATAATAGATTTTAAGCTGTGACATTCCCCTCGTCCTGTTATTGTGATTACAGCTAGAAAAATAACCCTAACAATTGTTCATCTCAGGAAGGAAATTTATAAGTAAAATGAATTAAAAAGATATATTTTTTGGTTGTTCATGTCAGGATGAAACGGAATTGATACAGTGCTCACTTTATATAACGACAACTTATTTTGCAACGCTACTACTTTATTACTTATTTACGTATGTTGTTTTACTCAACTTGATAAATTAGATTGTCATTAAAAAGCACACGGTTAGTAAAGAGGAACGGGCTACCTCGGAAGCATTTTGTATCACACAAAGAAAAAAAAAGACAACTAAGATAACTAATTTAAGAAAAAAGTTATCAGTCTTCATTATTTGGTTTTAATACATTTACTGGAGAGTAGGTCCCATTACTGGGAATGACTGAGACAATGCAGGAACTCTGATTGTTTGTCGTATTCGAAGTAAAGTTCATTTTATGTTAGTTGTTGGTGTAGTTGGTGAGTTCAAGCAATGGAAAAAAAAAGGATGGAAATGAAAATGTGTTTTTTTAATCTATCCTCTGACCTGCGAGATGCATCTTCACACCTCAATCTTAGTGGAAACATGCTGAGGACTGTATTGGAAAAAGATGCTATCAACAGTAAAATATTGTGCCAGGAGCTGTGAAAATCAAAGGCTGCTTACACTTCTCACCACAATTTAATACAAAAAGAACTCTATCCTAAGTGTGTCAATCATTGAGCTTAGAATTGTAATCCATGTTGCTTAAATAGTTGATAAAAGCCAAATTTAATAATTCGGCCTTCACTAAATACGAATTAATTAAAAACTCAACTGTTATCTCTGTATTTACATGTCTTATTTTTTATGAAAGCTAAATGCATGCAGCTTGATTTTACTGTTTATAATATATACATATGGGATACTAATACTTTTTGATACCTTGACTCATCTAAATGCAAATATAAAAGGTTGGACGAGGAATGAGAGATATGTTTTTGTGATGGACTTCAGGATCCATGTTAAGTTATTCAAAGTGAAAGAAAGACCTTTACAAAATCTATCTGTCCTCTCCTGATCACTCACCTCTTCTCTTGTCGTGTGTTTCTGACTGCCACTCTGTTATTTCCAACTGGATGGCTGCTCACTTCCTTAATCTTAAACTGTCCAAAACATAACTTCTGGTCTTTCTTCCAAGTTAAGTGCGCTACCATCAGCTCCACCTCACAGACTTACTGCCTAGGTGTTTTCTTTTACTCTGACCGCTCCTTCACCCCGGTTTTCAATCGATGGTCAAATCCTGCCACATCCATCTCAAAAACATAATGCATATCGGCACCTACTTAAAGCCTGATACGGATCCATGTCGCTGTCCTCTGTAACCTTGACTACTGCAATCCACTTTTCAGTAGTCTTACTTTTTTCCAATTTCCCCATTCCAATCTATAATGAATGCAGCGACAAGACTCATCTTCCTGTCCGCCTGCACCTCCCATGCCTCCCCCTTCTGTCATTGGCTTTCTGTAAGATATAGGGCCCATTTTAAGATACTTGTACTTGCTTTTACAAATCTCTATATAATGCGCCCACAAGCACGAGTCCAGGTAAACAGCACTTTCTCAGATGCAGTACACATTAAGAACGGCACTAGACACGGCTACACTCGCTCACCCCTAATTTTCATCCTTACCTTGGAACTCTTCCTTAATGCAATTAGACCAAATCAACTAATCTTGGGAGTCCAGGGCACCTCGGCATACTACAAAGTGTCCTGTTCACTATCACCAACCGTGGCGTATCCCTGCAACATTTACTCTCAGAACTTACCCCACATTTCTCCCTGTCCACTCTTAAAGTCAACTACAACAAGAGTGAGACAATTCCCCTGTCTATTTGGACAACTATGTTTAATAAGCTAAAATCAGCATACCCCTTCCAATTTACCAACTTACACATTAAATATTTGGGTATTAACGGCACTCACGATCTGAAGGATCTTTTTAAAAACAACTACACACCTTTGCTACAGTCACTCATGAATGACAACAATGGGATGGAACAAGCCACAATTTTTGTGGATGGGTAGTGTAAATATACTTAAAATGAATGCTCTCCCAAGCCTACTTTACACATACCATCTCTTCCCATATCAGTTCCACCCGCATTCTTTGCCTCGATAGAGAGACTTGTTTGGCAGGAGGCCAAGATTGGCA
The DNA here is from genome assembly GCA_933207985.1 of Pelobates cultripes. Classification (NCBI taxonomy): domain Eukaryota; kingdom Metazoa; phylum Chordata; class Amphibia; order Anura; family Pelobatidae; genus Pelobates; species Pelobates cultripes. Next base: position 415,113,421 of record OW240912.1, on the reverse strand, counting down.
TTCTACTTAATAACATGCCCAATACTGAGAGGGGGGGTTTGGGACTGCCCGACCCTTTTCACTACTGCCTAGCCACCCAACTCACTAGGATCATGGCGTGGTGCCATGTGGACAATCATGCACATTGGAAAGACCTAGAACAGAGCTCTCATGGCAGGTTGCCACTGTCTCCATGCTATGCCCGACTCCCCACCCACCAATAGCCCACTACTATTCATTTGGAGGAAATTTGCTAGGAAATTCAAGTTAACAAACTCCCCATCTCCACTGCTCCCTGTATCCTTCAACCCAGCCTTTCCATCAGGGATGTCAAGAATAAGTTGGCCTTCCTTTATTTACTACTCTATCCTAATTCTCCTTGACCTGTCTGCGGCTTTTGACAATGTTGATCATCAACAGCATCTTCTCATCCTCCGTTATATCGGTCTACAACTCTCCCAGCGCTCTGCCTTCATGGTATAGATGGAGAATCGTTAGCTACTTTGGCTTCCAATATCGTTTCTATGAAGATCTACTTGTCCTCTCCTGATCTCTCCCCATCCCTGTTGACTAGTGGCTCTGACTGCCTCTCTGCTATTTCTAACTGGATGGCTCCCCACTTCCTTAAACTAAACTTGACTGTTACAAGAACCCTTTGCACTGTTACAAGATAACCCCCTTTCGTTAAAAACCATACTGTGTTCGGTATTCAGACCATACGAACTAACTCCACGAACCGTTATAAATACACATTCGTATGTACGAACGATGGACCACCTAGCCCCTGGCGTGTCCCGCCACTTAACCCCAGTCACCTCGGAAGGTACCGAATAACCGACCACCCTACGAGCAGAGTGTGCCTCTCATTAACCGCCCAGGAGCTGCGGTCTGCGGTTAACCACCAACTAATTGACGGTCACAGGGGATCCACGTTCGTACACATTTACCCGAAGGGAAACTACCGAAAGACTCACGAACAGGGACCACCTACATTCTAGCGTGTGGCCTCAATTAGAATGTTGATCTTGTGGTTGACCGCAGGTTAAGTACCCCCTTCTGGGCGCTCTCCGTTCGTCTCCCAAATGGCCGGGACAACTATACTGAGCGCCGGGATTCGTGTAAATATGTATCCGACACACGCTTCATGAGTTTCAGGTCGAGGTCCCGCTGTCCATTCACCAGCCTTAAAACATGGCCACCAACAGGGGTTCACAGCAAAAGTGCCGAATAAGACTTTATATGGCAGAAACCTACCGTTCTGTTCGTGGGATCTGGGCAATTCGTTTACCTGATGCGTCCAGATCTGAGCTACCATATGAATAGTCGAATGAACTATATTTCCATTAAAATGTTGAAGTTATGTGTTTTTATGCTGTTTTCATGCTGTTTTCTAGGACACAATAAAGCATAGTCTTTTGGGCGCTTGGAGATAATTACATTGTATAACCGTTGGGCTCATTATCTCCAAGCTGGGCGGGTACTAGTTTGAATGATACATTGTATTATGATTTGTTGAATCTTTGTACTGTACCTGTATCCCATCAGGTCCATAGGGGGCTGTCCCTGGACCTGGGGACTTGCATAAATTGCCATGCTTGTGTGCCATTAAGGCCAGTTCATCTTACCCTCAACTCACAGCCTCGACTAGTGTTGTAGGGATCCGGGAATCCTAGCTTTATTATAGCTAGTGGGATATTCTACATTTACAGATTTCAACCGATTGAAGCAACATTCGACTCTCCGACTTTGGGAACCAGGACATCTAAGCCATCCAACCTCCTGCTAGACCAGAGGCAATCGTAACATTGACCAAAATTGAAATCCTCCCTCAAGTTTTGTTACTCCTGTGTCTGTCTCCCTCCAAGTCAACGGTGCTACCATCAGCTCCACCATGCTGGCTCGCTGCCTAGGTGTTCTTTTTGACTCCGACCTCTCCTTCAAGTCTCATGTTCAATCTATCACCAAAAACCTGTAATTTCCATCTCAAAAACATTGCGTGCATCCGCCCCTACTTAACGCCAGATGATATTAAGGTGTTGGTCCATTCCACTGTCCTTTCTCACCTTGACTACTGTAATCGGCTTCTAAGTGGTCTTATGTGCTCCCAACTTGCGCCGTTACAGTCCATAAAGAATGCGGCGGCAAGGCTCATCTTCCGGTCCGCCCGCACCTCCCATGCCTCACCCTTCTGTCAGTCCCTACATTGGCTTCATATAAAATATAGAGCTCAATTTAAAATTCTGGTTCTTGCTTTCAAATCGCTACATAATGCTGCGCCCACCTATCTATCCTCCCTTATACACAAGTATGTCCCGTCTAGGCCCTTACGATCTGCCGAAGACTTACGTCTATCTTCTGTCCGTACTCCCACGTCTGATGCTCGCCTTCAAGATTTCTCGAGGGCTGCACCAGTCCTGTCGAACTCGCTTCCCTCCTCTGTTAGATGCTCACCCAGTCTCCACTCCTTCAAAAAATCATTAAAAACCCACTTCTCCATAAAAGTGTATCAATTAAACTGCTAATAGCTCCTGACTGATTCCTCTTCTGCAACTGTCACTAGTCTAATACTATCCTTACCTTTTTGTGTCTTTTTCACCACTCTTTCTAGCATGTAAACTCATTGAGCAGAGCCCTCAACCCCTCTGTTCCTGTGTGTCCAACTTGTCTGGTTACAACTACATGTCTGTTCGTCCACTCATTGTAAAGCGCTGCGGAATTTGATGGCGCTATATAAATAGCATAATAATAATAATTTATCGCTGGGAGACATCGTATCTAATAAGACAATTAAAGGTTTACAAGACCTCTGCCCGAATGCCAACCCAACCTCGACAAATTTCTCCACCACCAATTAACTTTGTTCACTAACACTCAGACCAAATCAGAAACCCTGGCGGCCTGCACCCCATTCAAAAACTGGTGCTTTCACCCCCCAAGAATGCCAAGACCCTCTCCATGATTTACGCGCATATACAGGAGTAGCTCTGCTCTACTCCGCCCGCCTTTACTAAGGCATGGGAAACGGAGCTCGACACTGTTCGACCCCCCTCAGCATGGCATATATCGTTCCAGTTCACACACCTTGGTACGCATCTGTTGAGATGAACTACCAACTTCTCCCCAGATGGTACAAGACTCCAATGGCATGTTTCCAGGTATCGAAAAGGTGCTAAAGATGTGGAGTGGATGCAGGCACATACACACACATCTGGTGGGACTTCCCTATCATACAGACATATTGGACTGAAGTCCTACCGATCATCACTGAATTAGCGGACATTCTCAGGCCTCACACATTTGCAGAGATATCCTTCCACATATTGCCCAATCATAGGAATAGATATAAACACTCCTTGGAATACTACTTACTAAATGCTGCTAAGGCACTAATCTCCAAATACTGGAAGCAGCCTACTCCGCCTCCACTTGGGGAATGGTTTGTGAGGGTTGAACACATCAGATCACTGGAGGAAATCAGATACTCCTTGACATGCTACTCCACTGCATTTCACAAGGTATGGTCTCCATGGACCGCTTTTGCCAACGAGGCAGTTACAATCCCTCCACTACCCGACACAGGTTGAGGGGTGGACCAGCCTAGACACAGTATGACTGACACGCATAGCCGTAGTGTTTCTTCAACATGGGCTCTGGCTGACCACACCCTGCCCCCGGGTGGGCAATGGCAACCTACACAGAGCAGCAGAACACTATTATTATTGGCATTAACACATGATTAGACTGTCTACTTGGGAGTCCAACTAACACAAGCAAGTATGCAAGCTCAAAATAAAGTACACTAGTCCAGGAATTGTGACATCTCTGAAATGTTCCTTTCCTAGTCTAACTTATGTACAGAAGCTGTATGACCAATATCTCATATGCTCATGTTTATGCTAGGTCTATGACAACTACACCTTATAAAGTCTAACAATGCATATTACGTGTACACGATGAACCTTGTTTGAGGACAGCTACCTATAATCTTAAGCAGTGCCTTATCCACAGTAACCCTCTAACGGTACTAGTGAACCCTTCCTACTCTCAGGATAAGCGCACTGTATCTCTGACTGCTATTTATTTTTTATGCACAATTGCATTGTAAACCATTTAATGTCATGAATATTATGCCACAATGCTATTACGCACTTATGTACTGTACATTTCTGTGTTCTTTACTTCTGTATCACTTTATTCTTGAAAATAACAATAAAATTTATAATAAACAAAAAAAAATCTTTATATAATGCTTCTCCAACCTACCTATCCTCCCTAATTATGTCCCGTCTAGGCCCCTAAGCTCTACCCAAGATCTACGTCTATCCTCTGTTTGAACTCCGACATCTGATGCTCGCCTTCAAAACGTCTCTAGGCCTGCACCATTCCTCTTGAGCTCCCTTTCCTTCTCCGTTAGATGCTCACCCAGTCTCAATTCCATAAAAAAATCATTGAAAACTATCTTCTTCTAGAAAGCATAAAATTTAAGCTTTTCCCTCCCGCACCCTGATTCTTCTCCTGCAACTGTCATAAAAAAAACACTAAGCCCTCACTGAATACCATTCTAGCAACCTACTTTTCTACCCTACCCTTACCTTTTGTGTCACTATCCTCCACTCCCTCTAGTATGTAAGCTTATTGAGGAGGGCCCTCAACCTCTGTTCCTGTGCGGCCAACTTGTCTGGTTACAAATATTTGTCTGTTAGTCCTCCCATTGTACAGCACTGCTGAATTTGTTAACACTCTATAAGTAACACCAATAATAATAATAATAATAATGGGTTAAAAATAGAATAGATAGAAAGTTGATGACTCAGCTGACGAAGGTGAAACAAGTCAATCAAAAGTAATAGTCTATGACCTTGAGCTAACAATTGAGGATAAACTTTGGTAAATAAATCATTTGAAATTGTGATCAAAGTCACCGTCAAAGACTATGGAATTTGTTGTAGATAAATCATTTGAAAAGCTTATCCAAAAATAGAACTTTAGAAGAAGCAATCCACAAACATCTCAGTGGCATGCAAAGGAAATGGTTTACTGGACCTTAAATACAAAGCCAAGAAATATGATACAATCTTAATTGTGTCTTAATGATCCACTAAACCATTTCCTTTGCTTGATGCGGAGATGCCTGTGGTTTGTTGACTCTACAGTACTGATTCTGGGAATTGTGGATCACTACCATGGTGGTAGATGAATGGTTGAATGGTTGTAAGCTTCTGTCATGTTACCCCAATAATGCAATCATAACCACTAATTCACTTTATGCTTCTCTCATTGTCCATCAAACCGCATATACTCTTCTTCTTTTGTGCTTGCCCTACATATACAGTGTTTACTTTTTTTACCGGGACATTTATGATCCTATTCTCATGTACTCTACCATCCAGGAGTGACTTGAATTTGATTAGTGATTGTGTCCATAACATATAATATGTATGCATAGCGATAGAATTTGCTCGCTGTACCTTTGATGAACTGTGATAAAGTCTGCTGACATTCATTTGCTTCTGTTTTTTCACCAGCCTCTTTGATCAGAATTGGATCTGCCTTTTCTACTTTGTCACCTGAGACCTGAGGGAAATGAAGTGTAAATAATGAACAAAGGTGTTTTCCCTTTAAAAACTACTTCTGTAAATTTCAATGCTCCATATACTTTATATTCTATGTGGAATTACATTTAAAAATAAACACTGATCGTTATGTAACACCGTACATAACGCCGTACGTATTAATATGTTATATATAGTTAGCTAAGGAACAGGTGGGCAATCAAATATTTGCATTTATAAATTTCCTACAAAGACATGCAATTACATTGAGCCATTGCATCGATGCATCTCCCTATAGAGACATGGCATTACATCGAGAAATCTCCCTATAGAGACATGTCATTACATCGAGACATCTCCCTATAGAGACATGCCATTGCATTGAGACATCATTCTATAGAGACATGCCATTACATCTTCCTACTCGAGAGACATGCCATTACATCAAGACATCTTCCTATAGAGACATGCCACTACATCAAGACATCTCCCTATAGAGACATGCCATTACATCGAGACATCTCCCTATAGAGACATGCCATTACTTTGAGGCATCTTCCTATAGAAACATGCCATAACTTCGAGACATCTCCTATAGAGACATGCCATTACATCAAAACATCTTCCTATAGAGACATGCCGTTACATTGAGACATCATTCTATAGAGACATGCCATGCCATCGAGACATCTTCCTATAGAGACATGCCATTACATCGAGACATCTTCCTATAGAGACATGCCGTTACATCGAGACATCATTCTATAGAGGCATGTCATTACATCGAGACATCATTCTATGGAGACATGCCATTACATCTTCCTACTCGAGAGACATGCCATTACATCGAGACATCTTCCTATAGAGACATGCTGTTACATCGAGACATCTTCCTATAGAGACATGCTGTTACATCGAGACATCTTCCTATAGAGACATGCCATTACATGCCATCACATCTTCCTACTCGAGAGTCATGCCACTACATCGAGACATCTTCCTATAGAGAAATGCTGTTACATTGAGATATCTTCCTATAGAGACATGCCATTACATCGAGACATCTTCCTATAGAGACATGCCGTTACATCGAGACCTCATTCTATAGAGACATGCCATTACATCGATACATCTTCCTATAGAGACATGCCATTACATCAAGACATCTTCCTATAGAGACATGCCATTACTTCAAGACATCTTCCTATAGAGACATGCCATTAAATCCAGACATCATTCTATAGAGACATGTCATTACATCAAGACATCTTCCTATAGAGACATGCCATTACATCAAGACATCTTCCTATAGAGACATGCCATTACATCGAGACATCTTCCTATGGAGACATGCCATTAAATCCAAACATCATTCTATAGAGACATGTCATTACATCAAGCCATCTTCCTGCAGAGACATGCCATTACTTCAAGACATTTTCCTATACAGACATGTCACTACATCGAGGCATCTCGCTATACAGACATGCCGTTACATCGAGAGACATCCTATTACATTAATTCATCTCCCTAAAAAGACATGCCATTACATCAAGATATCTTCATATAAAGACATGTCATTACATCGAGACATCTCCCTATAGAGACGTCACATTACATTGAGACATCTCCCTATAGAGACATTATTAACTATTATTTCACTATCATTATTGGCATTTATATAGTGCCAACAGATTCCGTAGTGCTTTACAATATTATAAGGGGGTGGGGGGAATTTAACTATAAATAGGACAATTACAAAAAAAAACAAAAAACGTACAGGAACGATAGGTTGAAGAGGATCCTGCTTAAACGAGGTCACAGTCTATGGGAGGTGAGGTATAAAGAGACATGCCATTACATTGAGGCATCTCCCTATGTCTTGGTACCATTGCACCAAGACATCTCCTTATTGAGACATGCCACTACATTGAGACATCTCCCTATGGAGACATGCCATTACATCGAGACATCTCCTTAAAGATACATGCCAATACATCAAGACATCTCCCTATAGCAACATGTCATTACGTTGAGACATCATGCTATAGACTAGAGACATGCCATTACATCGAGACATCTCCCGATAGAGACATGCCGTTACATCAAGACATCTTGCAATAGAGATAAAGACATGCCATTACATCGAGACATTACGCTATAGAGACATGCCATTACAACGAGACATCTCCTGATAGAGACACGACATTATAGGACAGGGGCAACTCATGTTTGCTCTACACCAAAGATAAAGATACTACTGTAGGCTTCATTGACAGACCATGTATTTGTATGTTTGTACTTTAGATTATCCACTAAAAATTATTTGCTATTTCTTAGTATGTATACTTGTTTTCTTGAGCACTCCCCCTTTTTACTGTTAAGGGATATTCTTTACAGTGCTCACCGCATCCTATTAAAGGTTGGTGCACTGAATGGATTTATTGTACAGAGATTTTTCTGTACATTTCTTACCAATGATAGTTGCTTTCCTAGGTTTCCTTTGAGTATAATAGGTGATATTGATTTCATTGATTATATATGGGTTTTTAGAGCACTGGGCCGACTTTGCGATTGGGTACAACCTTTATAGTGGTGATGGATTGCACCTAAACGGAAGAGGGTCTGCAGTGCTGGGGGATAGGATGGCTAGAAGGTTGGAGGAGATTTTAAACTAGTAGTAGGGGGGGAGGGTCATAGCAATCTACAAAATGAAGATAGGGCAGAAAGGAGATGGGCTTTAGCACAGTATAAGGGGGGTGGAGACGGGGGGAGGGGCAAGCTCAGAACAGAGAAGCTATGTAATGTTGATAATTCACAAAATATACAAGTGACGCATCATATTAAATGTATGCTTACTAATGTAAGGAGCCTAAATAACAAAATGGGGGAACTAGAGGCATTAGCATACACTTAACAATATGATATAATAGGCATAACTGAAACATGGTGGGATGAGACACATGACTGGGCAGCTAACTTAAATAGGTACATGTTATTTAGGAAGGATAGGAAAAACAAGAAGGGTGGTGGGGTATGTTTGTATGTCAACCATGATTTAATGTTGAAAAATGCAAAGTTATGCACTTCGGCGTAAAGAATACACATGCAACGTATACCCTTAATGGAAGCGAATTAGGGATAACAACACACGAAAAGGACTTGGGAATAGTTATAGACAACAAACTATGCAACAATGTGCAATGTCAATCAGCAGTGGCCAAGGCCAGTAAGGTATTGTCATGCATGAAAAAGGGCATTCATTCTCAGGACAAGAATATAATTTTGCCTCTTTATAAATCACTGGTAAGACCCCATATTGAATATGCTGTGCAATTTTGGGCACCTGTTCTAAAGAAGGATATTATGGCACTAGAAAAAGTGCAGAGGCGGGCTACAAAATTAATAAAAGGAATGGAACATATCGGCTATGAAGAAAGGTTAACAAATTTAAACCTATTTAGTTTAGAAAAACGTCGCCTGAGAGGGGATATGATAACATTATACAAATATATTCGGGGCCAATACAAACCATTGTGTGGAAATCTATTCACAAACCGGACTTTACATAGGACACGAGGCCATGAGTTTAGACTGGAAGAAAGAAGATTTCGTCTAAGGCAAAGGAAAGGTTTTTTTACTGTAAGAACAATCAGGATGTGGAATTCTCTGCCTGAAGAAGTGGTTTTATCAGAGTCCATACAGATGTTCAAACGGCTACTAGATGCATATTTGCAAGAACAGAATATTCAAGGATATAATCTTTCAATGTAGGGTAATAACTGCTTGATCCAAGGATAAATCTGACTGCCATTCTGGGGTCAAGAAGGAATTTTTTTCCTAGCTTGTTGCAAAATTGTGCTTCAAACCGTTTTTTTTTTTGCCTTCTTTTGGATCAACAGCAAAAAAACAAATGTGAGGAAGGCTGAACTTGATGGACGCAAGTCTCTTTTCAGCTATGTAACTATGTAACTATGTAACTATGTAACTATATTTTGTTTCTATTTGTTTTTTTATATTGTAGAATGTTCTTTCCATTTTTAAGTATTTGATCCAAAGCTTTGTCAGCCATGAATAATCTTATCAGCCAGCAAGTGTTCTGTGGTTCTCAAATGGATCTTTCTATTAAATGTAATGTTATCTAGCTGGCACCAGGGGGCAGTAGTTATTTCTCAGTAGTTATTGCTCAGTATTTAACGCAGTATTCTTTTGTTTACAGTTAACAATAAATCAGTTATACAATGTCCTTTTTAACAATTAAAGTGTTTTACATTTTTAAATTCATTAAGTTAATAAAATACTTCACTTTGTAAGACGATTTACTTGATAACTAGTTTTATTATTGTTATAAAGTTCTAAATTGGATTTTTTATGCTATGTATTGCCATGAACCAGCATCCAGAGACCCAAAATGACTGAGCATTGTGCAACTAAGGCATTCATCACCAGGTATGCCGACATCAAAGACACGGCCATAACACTTGCAGGTGCAGTGAGCATGCTTGCTAGTGTACGCTGTATGTGCAGTGAGCATGCTTGCTAGTGTACACTGTATGTGCTGTGAGCATGCTTGCTAGTGTACGCTGTATGTGCAGTGAGCATGCTTGCTAGTGTACGCTGTATGTGCAGTGACCATGCTTGCTAGTGTACGCTGTATGTGCAGTGAGCATGCTTGCTAGTATACGCTGTATGTGCAGTGAGCATGCTTGCTAGTATACGCTGTATGTGCAGTGAGCATGCTTGCTAGTGTACGCTGTATGTGCAGTGAGCATGCTTGCTAGTGTACGCTGTATGTGCAGTGAGCATGCTTGCTAGTGTACGCTGTATGTGCAGTGAGCATGCTTGCTAGTGTACGCTGTATGTGCAGTGAGCATGCTTGCTAGTGTACGCTGTATGTGCAGTGAGCATGCTTGCTAGTATACGCTGTATGTGCAGTGAGCATGCTTGCTAGTGTACGCTGTATGTGCAGTGAGCATGCTTGCTAGTGTACGCTGTATGTGCAGAGAGCATGCTTGCTAGTGTACGCTGTATGTGCAGTGAGCATGCTTGCTAGTGTACGCTGTATGTGCTGTGAGCATGCTTGCTAGTGTATGCTGCATGTGCAGTGAGCATGCTTGCCAGTGTACGCTGTATGTGCTGTGAGCATGCTTGCTAGTGTACGCTGTATGTGCAGTGAGCATGCTTGCTAGTGTACACTGCATGTGCAGTGAGCATGCTTGCCAGTGTACTCTGTATGTGCTGTGAGTATGCTTGCTAGTGTACGCTGCAGGTGCAGTGAGCATGCTTGCCAGTGTACACTGTATATGCTGTGAGTATGCTTGCTAGTGTACGCTGCAGGTGCAGTGAGCATGCTTGCCAGTGTACTCTGTATGTGCAGTGAGCATGCTTGCCAGAGTACGCTGTATGTGCAGTGAGCATGCTTGCTAGTGTACGCTGCCTGTGCTGTGAGCATGCTTAATTACTGCTAGTATAGTGCCTTCATTCAAACTCCAACTACTCTTGGTCGGCAGCAATAGCTACAGTTTTCATCAGCCCATATACACTATCCTTAAATTCATATGCATTTAAATAACAGGTTTTAATATCACTCTAATGGCCAATAAAGTGTAAGCTCACCTACCACGTCAACACAAACTTGTAAGGTGAATATTACACTTTCAGATGAAATGCCAAATCTGTAATGAGACAGAAAGGGGTTCTCTTATGAACCCCTACACATGTATTAAGCCTTACTAGGGCACTTATGGGCTGCCCAGTCACTAATAAAATAAAGGGGAGACCCGAGACCAGCAGGGTAGAGGTGTTAAATAAACTGAACAGGGTTACCAAGATACATGCCATCTTTAGGTGGTGGGTAGAGGCTAACAATATTATAAACAAGGGAATGGACATACTTTTGTAATCCCCCATAAACATTTGGCCAGTGCCCGAGCCTTTAACCAGCACCCATAAAAAATACCTACCTAGTTGCTGACCCTAATAGTCGTGAGAAGGCCCACAAATGTAATTTCAGTAAAAAAAAATACTTACCATCAGATGTCTTTATTTTCTTTTCTTCAATCCCCCAAAAATGGCAATTTAAAAACGATTAAGTCCCATTGCAACTATTCAAATATAAAAATGGACCGTATAAAAAATAAAATAAAAAAAAAGATGCAGAAGAATAAAGTGACGCTTTATAAATAAATTCAAGTTAGCCCATTGAGGGCTCCAAGCAGACTGAGCTTGCATAGTAGTAAAAGCGGTTCCCCACCATTCCCATTTTAAACTGCTCTCTCGCCGACAATGAGTGAGAGCGTAAAAATGAAATCGGCTAACGTGAATTTAATTTGTAACAAATATATATGTATGAAATTAAGACAAAATTAAGCAAACTATGAATGAAATTTGGTACATCAAAATAGCTTTTCTTTTTTTTTTGGACAAAATGATTCAGACTAACTGAATTTCCCATCAGTGCACAAGTCTAATATATACTACACTGTACATACATACAGTACATGCTTACGGTACATACTACACATACATATTAACACATTCTACATACAAACAGTACACACTTACATTCTATACATACATATAAACACACTGTACATACAAACAGTACACGCTTACATTCAATACATACATATAAACACACTGTACATACAAACAGTACACACTTACATTCTATACATACATATAAACACACTGTACATACAAACAGTACACGCTTCTATTCTATACATACATATTAACACATACAACTTATTTACTACAGTGAACATTCTAAGTGCATTTACAGTGAATTTAGAACTTTAGGCAAGGATAGCGGACTCCAGTCTGGCTATTTCATGTTAAATTTGAAATTCACTTTAGTGAATAATGATAGTTTTAAGATTTTTCATTTCTTCCTGCCAATACAGCATACGCTCATAGTGTACTACCACACTCTGTTTAACCAGCACTGCATAAGAGGGACACGTTAGGCCCCCAGACCACTTCAGCTCATTGAAGTATTCTGGGTGCAGTGTCCCTATTGCATGTTTACACTGTCTACCAGACAGCCACTGGGGGTGCTTCCGGCATCCAGACGCTGGACGTCCTCACGCTCTGTATAAGGACATTCAGCATCAGATGTTTCCACATAGGAAAGCATGTATTCAATGCTTTCCTGTTGGGAGATCTAATGCCCGCGTGCCATTTGCTGCATATACGCATTAGCGCCCGCTTGTCGCGGGATGCAGGAGGAGGAGGTGGAGCCGCGACCCAATGCTGAGGGACATCGACGTTGGGATAAGGTAAGTAAAAAAGGTTATTCAACAGAGGGAGCTATAGTGCCAGAAATACAGCTTTGTATTCCTGGCACTTATAGTATCCCTTTAATGCTGACATGACTCGTGTTATTAAACTTCTTGCGAAAATAAAGTTTTCCCTAATCTGCAAAAAACACAGCACGAGCTTCTGTTTATACAAGTTATTTTTAAAACTGAGAAGTACAGCACAGATGTGTCTGACTGCTTCCTCATACATAGAATGAATGTTTGTCTTCTAGCCACGTGTTAGAGTGTCTGCAGTAACTCCTGGCTTCCTAACTGCTGTGACAATGTCCAAGTGTATTGTGTGACATATTTATTAAGCATCAGTACTTGGATAAGAACAAAGCCCATATTGGAGTTCACCTTATTTAACGTTATTCAAGTATCATTGCATCAAGTTCTGCAGAAGAGGAAAACATGACATTCTATTTCTTTGCAGATGGGAACTGGCTCTGAGAAATAACTGCTAGTGAAGGGCTACTAAACTGGTTCATGGATTGCAGGATAAAACTTACCAGGAAAGGTTAAAGGATCTTAACATGTATAGCTTGGAGGAAAGACGAGACATGGGGGATATGATTTCATAACATTTAAATATATAAAGGGAATCATCACCGTAAAGGAGGAGACTATATTTAAAAGAAAAAAGAGGACATAGTCTTAAATTAGAGGGACAAAGGTTTAAAAATAATATCAGGAAGTATTACTTTAATGAGAAGGTAGTGGATGCATGGAATAACCTTCCAGCTGAAGTGGTAGAGGTTAACACAGTAAAGGAGTTTAAGCATGCGTGGGATAGGCATAAGGCTATCCTAACTATAAGATAAGACTAGGGACTAATGAAAGTATTTAGAAAATCGTGCAGACTAGATGGGCCGAATGGTTCTTATTTGCCGTCACATTCTATGTTTCTATGTCTATGTTAATACTTTATGTAGCCAAAGGGCCTTGAAGTACTTTCCTGTAACTGCTCCCTGTCTTGATCAAGCAGTGATGGCTACATTAAATGGTTGTGCACTGAGTGCTGTGCCCCATTATAGTAATTAGTAAGTGTTGGAAATGGGTCTAGGTGGCAATGAATAGAATGTCACATTGAGACAAACGGTGCACTATAATGATATTACTGGGACATCCCAGGGCTGTATAGAGATCGAACATAATCTAAGTTCACGTTTTATTGGTTTAACCCCTTAAGGACCAAACTTCTGAAATAAAAGGGAATCATGACATGTCACACATGTCATGTGTCCTTAAGGGGTTAAAGTAAAGGACATTTAAATCTTAATTTACATCTCCAACTGTGTTCATGCTTTATGCCAATTCTGATATTCTCATGTATTTCTTTTCTAAAATAGGCTAAAGCCTAATATATAAATGTGCACGATTTTTTAAATAAATATAGGTTTTGATTTAGTTAATTATTTCAATAACACAATGTCACAAAAATCGAAAAATTGTTATTGGAACCTGGTCTACTTGACTGTACTTCAACAATCATTTCTTTTTTCAGTTAGTGCTGTAATTGAAAGTAAAAACTCAAAGAATAAAACACTAATTATTTATCAGAAGGAATCTTTCAATGTGTCGTGTTTAAATGACAGAAGTGGACAATAAAATAGTAAATGTGTTACGGTATAACACAAGGCTAGTCTAAAGCAGGAAACATAAAAAAACAATCTGTGAAATTGAAAGAATGAAGAAAGGAAATTTTACGTGGATACACTCAGCTGAACCTTAACTGAGGAGATCTCTAAATAAACCAAACATGTGATAGCATCGGTCCAGCATAAATGAAGAGACTGGCAGCTGTACATTGTTTGGGTCTTTCATTTTTCCTTAAGTGTATTTGTTGTGACTCAGAAAGATAACTTGCAAACAGTAGCCGATCAGACATTATATTTAATTGATTGTAGAGTTTTGGAATCAGCCTGCCCTGGAGGTTTTGAAGCAACCTCAGTGCCAAAAAAGTCCAGATTATTAGGCTGGGGAATGTCAAATATGGCAGCATGGATCAGGGCACCAATGGAAGAGGAGAAATAATCTGAATTGTTCACTGCAAAATCCCATGTAGTCTGAATAAGTAAGGTGGTTGCTGAGTTTTTACTACGAGTGTTCACTGCCACAATAGGGGACACAATGTAAGGTAGCGTATAGTGAATGTGAGGTTTCTAGATTGGGAACTGGAATCCATGTTTCTAGGGTGAGGAGTATTGCTAAATCCCAATTCTCCTAAGAAAGAATAACCTTAGTGCCAATATACTTTTTAACTTCTTTAACTCACTCCAGTGGTTATAGCGCCAGGACTCTCCTTATGTCCCCTCCCATTGTAAATAACAAAATCACTTTTGAATGGTTTTACTTCTTACTTGGGGTCCAGTAGGCTCAACTCCATGCCTCTTCTACTAGCACCAGAAACATCCATTAGCTCAACTCCATGCCTCTTCTACTAGCACCAGAAATGTCCATTAGCTCAACTCCATGCCTCTTATACTAGCACCAGAAATGTCCCTTAGCTCAACTCCATGCCTCTTATACTAGCACCAGAAATGTCCATTAGCTCAACTCCATGCCTCTTCTACTAGCACCAGAAATGTCCATTAGCTCAACTCCATGCCTCCTCTTCTAGCACCACAAATGTACAGTAGCTCAACTCCATGCCTCTTCTACTAGCACCATAATTGTCTAATAACTCCATGCCTCTTACACTAGCACCAGAAATGTCCATTAGCTCAACTCCATGCCTCTTATACTGGGACTAGAAACATCCTTTAGCTCAACTCCATGCCTCTTCTACTAGCACCAGAAACATCCATTAGCTCAACTCCATGCCTCTTCTACTAGCACCAGAAATGTCCATTAGCTCAACTCCATGCCTCTTATACTAGCACCAGAAACGTCCATTAGCTCAACTCCATGCCTCTTCTACTAGCACCAGAAATGTCCATTAGCTCAACTCCATGCCTCTTATACTAGCACCAGAAACGTCCATTAGCTCAACTCCATGCCTCTTATACTAGCACCAGAAATGTCCATTAGCTCAACTCCATGCCTCTTCTACTAGCACTAGAAATGTCCATTAGCTCAACTCCATGCCTCCTCTTCTAGCACCAGAAATGTACATTAGCTCAACTCCATGCCTCTTCTTCTAGCACCAGAAATGTACATTAGCTCAACTCCATGCCTCTTCTACTAGCACCATAATTGTCTAATAACTCCATGCCTCTTACACTAGCACCAGAAATGTCCATTAGCTCAACTCTATGCCTTTTATACTGGGATTAGAAACATCCTTTAGCTCAACTCCATGCCTCTTATACTGGGATTAGAAACACCCATTAGCTTAACTCCATGCCTCTTATACTAGCACCAGAAACGTCCATAGCTTTCCTGAGTTAAGCCTTGCAGTGCAGGGATAGCTCATTTGCTGAGAGCACCTGAAGCACCAGAGCACAGCAAGCTATAGTTGTTATGGTTCTTGCAGTGTTACTGTAATATTTTCTGTGCGTTATAACATTGCTGGGTTAAAAAAAATGAATGGTTAAGATCCACAACTTGCATAATAATCGACATTGAGTAGAAACCCTTCACATACACAATCGCTCTTCAGCATAGGCTCAGTGCTTACAGTCCCAAGTCTTGCAACAAAAAAGGATCACGTACTGTATATGTAAAATTATTTAGTATAGTACATTACATAAAAGCATTATTCAAAATCCCTGGGCATATTTATAGAAATTGAGGTTTTACGTTCCACTCCAATGGCCGTTAGATGTAAGCTCCCCTGCCACGTCAAGACAGACTTAGTTGGGTCCTACACTAACAATTCACCTTGCTTCCTTCAGCTTCAGGCAAAAAAAACCTCTAATGAGACAGAGAGGGGTATTTCTATGATCCCCTACATGGTTATTAACCCTTAATAGGGAACACATGGGGTTGGCAGCATCATTGTAACAATTACAATTACACAAAATTAACCTTCACCTTCAGGCAAAAGGTTAATAAGTATGAAGGGGTTTAAAAATAAATACCCCTCTCTGTCTCATTAGATGCTTTTTTGCTGAAAGAAGCAAGGTGAATTGTTAGTGTAGGACCCTCCTAAGAAGTTAGCCTTGACGTGGCAGGTGGTCTTACATGTAATGGCCATTGGAGTGGAATTAAAAACCTCCATTTATCTAAATATGTATAAGGATATTGCATTATATATTTTACTATTTTCCAGATTAGCATTGCTTTGTATCTGTATGTCTAAATGCATTTTTGCATGTTGTTCATTAATCTAAACGTACTATATCTTCCGTGGATAATTTTTAAATATAAATATAACTGTATCTCTGAATTATTTATTATGAGTTTGCACGCTACTTTGTTTTTAACTTCTCTATGACGCATTTGCCTTCTCAAAGAGTTTCTGCAATATCCTCTTCACATCCCGATGACACATAGACAAGTAAACACATTTAGACTCATTCTCTGAATTGTCAAGACTATGGTTAATCCGGCAATAGCAGAAACAGAACAATCAGCTATATTAGCTTGGATTATTTTGACCAAAAATCTTTGCAAATTAGCTTTTTGATTCTTTACAATTCCCAGTTTAGAGACTTCACCAACAAAAGATCTTTCTACAAATGGTTAGAACAACTTTCAGTGTATTTTAAGCAGAGCATTGTAATGCAAATAAATAAATAAAAACGCAAGTAATTTGTTTATTTATATGGCTGGAATTTGGTGGAGAAGATGAAGTATTATGAAGGTAGTACAAAGGATTCTCCTGTCCGCTGCTCACACCATTACTGCTAACTCACTTTTGCAGGACTTCTTGTGGTGGCTCTGTTCCTTTGGAACTGCCTGGCTACCCCCCATAAGACTCTTAGTGTTCAATCATTAATAAGTCCCTCAAAACCCATCTCTTCTGAAAAGCATATGGCCTCCCAGACTGACTTCAATTTCACAAACCTGTCGCTTGCTCCCTCCTAAAGGACCACACTCCACTCTCACCTCCCAGTTCTACTATTTTTCCGGCTTGTTGTTTGATTGCTATTGTGTTTCTATAACCTACCTCCTCTAAACTGTAAGATTGTTGGTCCTCATCAACCTATTGTTCCTGTAACATTTTGTAAAAATCTCATCTATGGTTAAGTTTCCCACTTTTTCTAATATTGTAGAGAGCAGCGGAATAATTTGGTGCTATATAAATGGTGATAATAATGATAATAACAATAATAATAATAATAATAAACTAGTGTTATCATGTGTGAAAATGTTATGTTATAGCAGATTTATGTTCTTACCTCTTTTGGCATTTCTTTTGGAAACAAAAAATATGGTATAGATGATATTGCCACAATACTAGAAGCTACTATGAAACCAAGCCACCAAGCTCCAATCCAACGTGGATCTTTTGGGGTCAGAAGGATCTCATCTGTAAAGAAATATTAACATTGAAAACAATGATCAGAAATAATTTACTGCCCTCCATCAAATAAAATGTTAGAGAAAGGTCAGTAAGGGTTAAAGGTAGTAGACGTTCACCATTTCATATAACATGTGAGATAGAATCATGTGAGAGTTACAGATGGTAGACCTTCATCATTATATAAACCGTATTAAACAAGGCGGCATTTGACCACTAGAGAAACAGCCAAGACACACAATGTGATATCTACCTTAAAAGAGTAGCATTATGGTCCCCATGAGTATTTGTCAGTTATCTCCTAGAACCACTGACTCTTCATGTAAGTGAATTAAGTTTATGAACTCCATAAGCAGAGTGCTTTACATTCCATGAATGTCTCTATACATCTCCATAGCTATTTACAACAAATTATAATTTAATTAAAGGCCCACTCTAATCACCATAACTAATTAATGTTGCTGAAGTGGTTATAATGCAAATACACTGTCTCTGCAGCCTTTCTATTTAATTATAGTACAAAACCGCTCCATGGGCTATCAATCAGCCAGCCGGAATACCCATCATCGGTTTTGAGCAACTTTAACATCTGGTGTCAGCACACACACAGCATTCACAGTGCTAACCACAGATGCCTTGGTCAGATTGCCCATGGCAGGGCATATTCTATAGAGTGTCTATCTATCTATCTATCTATCTGTGTGTCTATCTGTCTGTCTGATAATCTAATCTATCTAGCTATCTAATAATTAAATTGATCTGTCTGCCTGTGTTTTTCGTGAATATGCTAAGAACTTTAGTTTTAACTAGTTTACCATGAGTTTATGAGTTTTAACCTGCCAGGGGAAACCCAATTGCATTTCAGGTATTTAGCAAATTACATCACAATCCAGTTCAGACAAGGCAAAGGCAGGTCAAACATTGCAGATGAAGAGGACAAATAAAACAGTAAGGGTTATCTCTACAAAGTGTCTGCTCTGATTAGTGGAGCAAACATGAAAAAGTGGAGACGTCACCAATGCAAAGTGCCTGCTGCTTCCACTGGTTTTCATGGGGACTTTTAGTACTTTAGACCAGTGTTCTCCAACCCAGTCGTCGGGGACCACCAACAGTCCAGGATTTATGTATTTCCCTGTTTTATTCCAATGGAGATACTGACAAAACCTGGACTGTTGGAGGTCCCTGAGGACTGGGTTGGGGAACACTGCTCTAGACCACTTTTCAGAACACATATGTGTTTCATTTCTCCTCTTCTCTGTATGCTCTCTTTGTATTGACTACCAGAAGCAAAGGACAGAGCTTCTAAAAAACTGACAGGAAGTTAAAATGGAATCGCCCATTTGTTGGGTAAGAAGTGCATTTTTGTGTTTCACAAATACATATTTGTTAAATACAGAAATTTCTTAATATTACAAATTCTGGGAAGCGACAGTTGTCCTTCCAGCCTGCCGAAACAGTTGCCAATTTTGAGAGAAATGGCATTAGTAACACTTTCCTGACATTCAATGAGACAGCTGGAAGGGTTTCCTGCTCACTCACCATAAATGAGTGTCCAAACTGATAGTGAGTGCTTCTCATTGACAATTATTGGTTTCAGTGCAACTCTCCGAGAAGCATTCTATTGACAGATTGAGGTGACTGCATGCACCATAGGTTGACCGGAAGATCGTGAGTGTTAATGATTGTCGTAGGTGAATCAGAGCTGCATTGCAATTGTGTAAATGCTGGTTTATAGGGAAGTCATTTTTGTTTTAACAGTAAAAACAGGGAAGGCCAAATCTGAAGTAAAGAAATTAATTTTCCAAAGTTAAAAAACAAATATGTATTTTTAAAGTTGGAATTTTCCTTTTATTATTTTTAGTTCAACCTGCTGACCTCAGAGTTCTGGCAAAAAAATATTGATCATAAAAAACTCACTTCCAGTGAAGTTTCAGTTTTGAGCCCTGAATATATATTATTAATTTTAATTTAGCTCATACAGGATATTCATTAATTTAGGGGATTACTGTAGGAAAGAGGATTGGTCGAACAACCACAGCTTCTGCATCCTTTAAGATATGGAGAACACTGTGTCTGTGTGTGGGACCATGATTATTCTATATATTTATAAAGATATGGCTTCATTTCACTGGATGTCTCAGTATTAATAGCTCCAACAACAGACAGCAGAGTGGTGAAATAAGTACGTTATAGAAATAAAGTATCTATAGAGCAGTGATCGAAACACAGAGATGCCATTATTTTCAATAATACACTTTCTCAATTATATGGTTAAAGATATCTTGTATTACTTTTTAAAATAGACACCGAACAAATGTTTTTACACTGTAATGCATTTAGTTTATGTATTTTGCTCTCCATGTTGTGTTAAAGGACATACATCTTTTTAACAAGAGAAGTGTATATTTTCATGTTATCGCATTAATAACAATCTGGAATACCCACTCACAGTTATTTAATAAACAGGGAATTGTTGAAAATTGGAATTACAATTGTTAAGTAAAAGTAGAAATATTCCAAATCGGATATTTTTTCAGTTTATCTACAATGACCTAATATGTTCTATTCCCTTGTCAATACCATCCCTCCCAACCATCACAATATTGGTAGGACAGTCCAGATTTTAAGGTCCTGTCCTGTCCTGCCATCCAAACTTTGCTCCTTGGTGTCCAGCTTTTGGGGACACCAGGGAACTGTCCCCACAAAGAAAAGCATGCAAGGATCATTAGTCATGCTCATGCTAAGCTAAAGGCATTGAAACCTTTCTAAGCAGGTCAGGCCCCCTTTTGGTTGGCCCAATGATGTTATTTGCATCACTGACCCAACAACTTATACCCCCCCACGGGCATCCCCAACAATTCCTTCTATGGTAAATACCCTTGAGAATGATAAAGTAGATCTGTCATTTTAGGGTTTATCCACTTAACACTTCCAAATTGGATTGTAAAATGTAGAGCAGAATAGCGGAATAGGAAGAATTCCTCCAATTCAGTAAAACAGAATTTAATTCATCTTTATTTGTTTTTCTTGATCAACCTCTTCCTGTAAATTTGGAGACAATTGTACAAGTTCTGATCACAACAAAACCTGGAATTTTTGTAGACATCCCAGGGTATTCAATACGGGGTACGTCTAGTCTTTTTAGTAGCCAATTATTCATTAACCCTGGCTCAAATTAGCGTTCATATTTGTTTTTTACATTTCTCACATATAAGCTGCCATTTCATCGATGATATCACCAGTATTATATGTTTTATAGATCTAAAATACTTATATTTGTGTTCAGTAATGTCTTGGGTGTATGAAACTTTAAAACGGTTATAAAACTTTCTTTCGGCAGGAATCATTCAGTCGCAGATCCCGGGATCTGCGACTGAATGATTCCTGCCGAGAGAAAGTTTTATAACCGTTTTGAAGTTTCCCGCACCCCAAGAAATCCTAGGTGAGGATTAAACCACCTATGCTGATATCACAGAGCAGTCGGTCTGCTCTTTATTTGTAAGTACGTTTTTAATTAATTTATACTGACACTGTTATACAGTGAGCACAATTGTCTGTCTCCTTTTTCCTGAGAATTGGACACCAGTGACGGAGAGGTACCCACTACATATCCCATAAGCAGGGACTATACTGCTGTACGCGCTTTACCCCAGAGCTGGATATAAGCTCTTGCAAATGTGAGTTCTCTACCATTACTTTCTATTACGTCCATATCTGAGCTATACATATTGCACTATTGGTTGTCCCTCTCTTTTATCTTCTATATAAGTGGAAACACTACTATATCTCAAGACCCTACCATTGCACCAACTTCCTTAAAGACCATTCGTAAGGACATATAAGTTGGACTTCTTTTTATTTGGACTTTGCTTATTTTTATTCTGTTTTTATTATTTAATGTGGCGCAGCCTTTTCTATTGTTGTTTTTATTTGTAACTTGATTGATGCCTAAGGCCAACCATTACTATGAGAATAGGAGGAGGACCCAAAACACTCCAGAACTTTGGAATTAAAAGCTAATTATTGAAAGAATGTCTTTATGGTAAAATAGAGGATAGAGAAACCATCATGCTTGGCCGTAGGAAAACAATTAAAAATGGGGAGAAGAGAAAAAATGATGTGGGAGCTTGGATAGAAAATATGTATCTAATATTATTACTTTTTTTTTTTTATTTGTTCTGTTAGGGATGAGTCCTGCTTTAAGTTCGGGATACCAAGAATGCCATCCTGGATTATATCTCTAGCATCTTAATTTTTGGAAAAATTGAATTATATGTGTCAAATTAGGTTTAAAGTTTATTTTTTTATTTTTATTTTGAGGGGGTTATGGGTGCAGTACAGTAGGGGTTACTCAAAAACAGTGCTTAATGACAATTATTAATTTATTTACTTAAATAGCTAATTAACCATTTAATGAATTATAGAATTTTGTGTATAATGTTTTTCTTTTTCTCTAATATACAGCATTGTGTAAAGGTCATGCTTGCTGACCCACATGGACATGCTATGTTTGAAAGCTTTCTGAGTGATAATAGAGGCTTTGTAAGGAAGCAGAAGGCAGTTACGCTTCCTGCAGCGTTGTTTCCCTTAACAGTAAGCCACCTTGTCACATTGATTGTAATTTCAGAATGTCAGCAGATCCTGTTCCATGGCCGAGGAGCTGCGTTTATTGTAAGCTGACTGAACCAGCAATGGCAGAGGACATTAAAAAGAGTACAGAGGGCCAACTTACCAGCAGTCATCTTATCAATGTCAACGTAATAACGCAGCATGGCAGATCCTAGAATGAATGCAATGCTGGGACCGAATAAAGTCACCGCAAACAGGATCCCTGTAATATAAATCAGATAAATCATAAAAGAGATATTCGAAAAGTGACATTGACAATATATCCATCACTGGATCCCTGTAATATAAATCAGATAAATCATTAAAGTGATGTTCGAAAAGTGACTCTAACAATGTATCCAAAACTGGAACCCTATTAAACCAAGTGGAGAGCAGAGGTCCCCTAGCTGTCTGGTACAAGGATCCATGCTGAACCCTCACCCCATCTACAGCTGCCCCAGCTCTTTCCCCTTTATACACCAGAAAAGAAAAAGAGGAAGTAATAGCAAAATCACTAGTTGGAAAAAAATAATAATTTGCACTGTTGTCATCATGTAACATTATAGCTGTATCCTATTAGCACGTATGTCAAACTGGGTTTCCAATAAAAGTCCATTTATTTGCAGAGCCTCAGTTTGTTTTTGTTTGCCGTAGATTATGAATTTATTATTTATTTATTTTTTTAATTATTATTTTCATCACGTGGTTTATTCATATGGTTAAAGGACGATGACTTGAGGACATCAGTTGAAATTGTGCGTCACGTATGTGTTTCAACCGCTTGTTCACTGCATTGAGAATAGGACTTAATTTCAAATTCTGGTTCTAGCTTACAAATCTCTACATAACGCTGCTCCTACCTACCTATCCACCCTACCTATGTCCCGTTCAGTCGCCTATGCTCTGCGGAAGACCTGAGTCTATCCACTGTTCGTACTAGCACCTCTGACGTGTCTAAGGCTACACCATTTTTATGGAACTCCCTTACCTTCACCCAGTCTCCATTCCTTCAAAAACAATTGTGAAAACTCACTTATTCAGGATAGCGTATCAATTAAACTGTTAAAAGCTTTCTGCCCATTCATCTTGCTTTCTCTCCTGCAACTGTCATCACTAAAAAGTATTCAAGAAACATAGGTTTCTACCCTAACCTCTTGTGCAACATTACCCCACTAACTCTAGAATGTAAGCTCGGGTTCCTCTATACCCTCTGCACCTGTGCGTCCAACTTGTCCGATTCAAATTCCTGTCTATTGTGCAATCGGCAGATTATGTTGGTGCTTTGCAAATATTAATATTAATCAAGTAGAACTAATCTAACTTACATTGATCATACGTGAGAAGGAGGCTTGGATGGATGTACCCAATACCCCATTTTAGATCATTTAAAAACAAATAACTCTTTGCACATTGCATTGAACATTGTCCAAAGATCACCAAATCTAAGAAAATAAAATTATAAATCTATAACCTATTATATTGTGTTTATCTTCACCTGCTTTTTGGGTTATAGTAATAATGTCAACTAGGCAGCACTAAAACATAATACTAATATAATACTATATTTACAGCACCCCTTTACTTCCTATGCTGCATGGACTGAAATTTTTTTTTTTTTTTTTTTACTGCATGCAGCAAGCAAAGTGATTGGTTATATAACTTTAAAGGGACACTATAGACACCTAAACCATTTCTTCTTATTGAAGTGGTCTGGGTGCAAAGTCCCTGCACCCCCTCCCTTAGTGCTGCATGTGCTGCATATAAAACATTGCAGTAGTGCTGCATGTAAAACATTGCAGTAACATTGCAGTACCATGGCTTCCTCTAGTGGTTTGACTCTCTGAAACAACACTGGACATCCTCATGAGAACATCTAGAGCGAACACCCCATAGGAAAGCAGTGGGACAATGCTTTCCTACAGGGAAGGCCTGATGTGCGCATGCATTAGGTCCCGTTTCCCCCCATCAGCTGATGGAGGAGTCATAGCACAGCTCTGTGCCGAGGGACATCGTCACTGGAATTGGGTAAGAGAATAAAGTTTTTTGTTTTTTTTAATCTTTTACATTGCCAAGGAGCAGGCGCTGTGGCAGAGGAACACTTTAGAGTTAGGAATACATCTTTGTGTTCCTAACACCAATATGTTCCTTTAAGGATTTCTTCCAGAAAGCCATTCATCACATATTGAATGATTCATTACATTGTTGTGTTTATTGTTTGTAAGGAAAAGTTTTATTTCAGTTAGCAGGCCTTCCGGCTGTGCCAATTATGATGGGTTAGTCTTGCTATTCAAATTTTGTTCCGTTGTGTCCAGGGATCGGAACCCAGTCAGCACAGTGCGGACACATCATAAGACATGCTGGCGCTCTGCGATGGGCACTAGAACCATGCATTCAGCAGTGCACTTCTGCTTTAGGGGCTGGTCTGAGAGACTGTCCATCATCCTGGCATGCTTGACGTCATGCCAGTTTGAGATAAATCCTTGAGTGTCCATTTAAATAACTTTTATAGCATTAAAGGGATACTCCGGCACCCAGACCACTTCTGCCCATTGGAGTGGTCTGGGTGCCAACTCCCATCACCCTTAACCCTGCAAGTGTAATTATTGCAGTTTATTACCTTGCAGGGTTAAGTCCTCCTCTAGTGGCTGTCTGTCAGACAGCCACTAAAGGGACTTCTGGCTTCTTAAAACACAAAAAGTGTTTTAAATGACGCTGGACGTCCTCACGCTATGCATGAGGACCTCCAGCGTCGCTGGAATCTCCATGGGAAATGATTGAATAATGGTCTAATGTGTGCGTGCGGCCATTGCGTGGGCGAAGCCTGACCCAGTGCTGAGGGACATCGGTGCTGGATTCAGGTAAGTCACTGAAAGGGTTTTAGCCCCTTCAGCAACATTGTATGGGGGGGTAGGAGGGAGAGGGGCACTGCAGGATGCTGCAGTGCCAGGAAAACAGATTTGTTTTAATTGTTCTAGGTAAAAACCAGGAACAAGAAGGACATGCCATTAGCACATGGGAACATAGGAAACGTTATTTTCAATGCCAAAAAATGGGATGTTTTACTGGCCAGTGATCTCCTCACTATAACAGATTTGGGATAATCCTTCCTCTTATGACAGTTATTTTCTGGTCTACTCTTTACCATTTTATACAACTATCAATTATATTCTCTAGATATAGTGAAACAACATTAGAGAACTATTTAAAAATATATGCAAAGGGTTGGCTATTGATTCAAGCGAGAGAGAAGGGCTGCGCCACATAAAATGTAACAAAAAAATAGTCCCGTCCCAACAATACAAATTGTCACATATAAAGATGTTTTTTTTATCAGGAGGTATATGCAGCTGTTAGGTTCTTTATGCTTGGGGGATGTGGTAGATCTGAGTGTCTTTAGTCTCCGTATGTGGATAGAAAAAGACAAAGCTTAGTGTGACAGTATGTGAATAATAATGATGTTGCACTCACATGTAACAGAGCTATGACCAGCTCTAGTGTATATCGCATACAGTGGTACAATCCCCACTCATGGGATATGGTGAGGGTCATTCACAGCCGATGGATGTCAAGAAAATAGTAAAAATGAATAAAAATTATACTCACAAGAGTAGAGCAGGCTCACTGCTCTATGATAATAACGTTGATGGTATGATCCCCAATAAGCTTTGACATATTGCAGGTTGCCTTGTCTTTTTCTATCCACATACGGAGACTAAAGACACTCAGATCTACCACATCCCCCAAGCATAAATAACCTAACAGCTGCATCTACCTCCAATAATTTGGTATAGTTGGGATGAGACTATTTAGTACTACCCGTTCAGTTTTTTGTGGCGCAGCCCTTCTCTCTCTATTGTTTTCTGTGCGTTATTTGGAAAGGTTGAGAGGGATCCCCCTCTTAGGGTTGCTGCCTTGTTGTTTATTATTTTCTGTTATTAAGCGCTGACCCAATTGTGTGTTTTTATTGATTCAAGCGTGATCATGCCAACTGAACTCTTACTTTACCTACTGCTGGGCAATATGTGTACCCAGCAAAATAAAACTAGAATCTACTGCTCCCGTGGGTCAGCTCTGCTAAATGAACCACATACTGTTGTACCGGAGAGCAGGTGGAGCTGTAGAAAACATACATCGTTCTGGAATAAAATAAAAACTTGTCCATAAATTACTACACGGCTAACCGAATCATTGATTCCAAATGACAGTTATGAATTTTCTGTTAAATTATCTAATTGGTGTTTCTCTTAGCAGTAAAGTTTGGTATTCCACATTTATTTCAGTCCTATTTATTTCAGCAAAGTATAACTAACATAAATGAGTAGTATTGATAAGAAAATTGGATTAAAAATACCAAATATGAGCTTACACCAAAACCAAATAAGAGTTTGAAATGAATGATGGTCGGCTTGCATCTTGTACCGTTCCTCTAGCAGTATGACCTCCAGTAATTGCTAATTACACAGATCAGTCTCTGAAGGTAACTTTCCTGGTAGCTCCAGTCAGGAGACCCTTGTTAGGAAGCATTCAACTGAGCTAAAGTGTAATATTTTGCAATTAAATGCACTTTTTCACAACTGTGATATATTATTAATTGTTTAATTAAGTGCTAAGTGGATATACAAAAAAAAAACACTCAAAGAGAAAATGAAATATATACCGATCTTTCCAACCAATTTTAGATTTTCTCAAAGCATTTGGAAAAGAGATATAGCACGGGAAAATATTGTGTAGTAATTGTAATGACAATGTACAATAAAACAATTAAATTAAAAAAGCCACTCACAGACACAAAGCACAATAAATATTAGCAATTAGCATGGCCAGGAGTCCAGTTTAATAACATAGAAAAATCAACTTTACTGTCCCCTGAAGCTACTCCTCTGGTTCCAGGAGAGCTCCTGACATTCATAAAATGCATATTTATAATTATTTATTTATTAATAACATATTTTACCAGGAAGGATACATTGAGATGTCTCCCGTTTTCAAGTATGTCCTTGGCCAACAAGCATTGCATTGTTACAATAGTACTGTATAATATTATAAATACAAAGTAATATTAAAATACACATTATAATATTAAAAATACAAAGTAATCCTAAATTATACATATAATTTAACACAGAACAGGTAAGAAATATAATCAATCATGATTACAGGTGCAATCTGTACTGAGATATGTTGACATATTACATCTCAATTCATCAATGAACATGCAAAAACACAAGGCTAAGTCTCTGGTGGAATGAGGAAATGTCTCAATTAATTCCAAGTTATAGCAAACAAAGATAGCTATTTACAAGACACAGTGAACAAACACTAACATTAACATTAAATGTGCAATCCAGTCAAAGCAGTTCTCTGGTTGTGAACATTTTGTGGTCATTTGCTTTAAATGTGGGATTAGCAGAAAACTTAGCACTGGATCACGTGACCAGAGTTACATGAAACATCATTACACAACAATCTTAACCACGTCTTCTACGCTGATTCTGCACTTTAACAGAGTCACAATAAGGCAATTGTTAGAAATAGGGCAAAAGTCTGAAAATATATGAAGTACATGCTTGATCTTGATAAGTGTATGATGTAGTTTATTTACGCACACCATAACCCATCCAATTAGCATTGTTCTATGACAATCATTGATGTTCTGATATGGTTCATATTATAAAGGTATGAGGTACCATCTCCATAGAGATGTGTGCTGAATACTCAATGTGGATTTTAAATAAATGATGAAAAGGAAGGCACAATTTTCAATATTTGGGCTGTTTTAAAAAGGGGTTACCAAAAACAGCCTGAAAAAGCAAACCAGGAAGTAACAGGCCTGGGTGTATGATAGACAGCCAGGGGAGTGTAATATGGTTAATTTATAAATGGCTAATTTCTATTGAAATCTGCATTTTCTTCCAAAATGAAAAAAGAAGACACTCTTCAGCAAGCTAAACTGCTTTAGGGGTCAGAAGAGTCCCTTAAAGTCAGTTGGGCATTGTCTAAGTGAGGTGCTAATCCTAGTTAGTTGGAAATAATCTACTCCCTCTGCCCCACTGCATTCCAATGGCAGCAGTACATACAAATACACCCCTGTCTGCACACGTGTACTCTATACAAAAACATGCTTACATTCAAACACACAAACACTGCTCACATATACAACCCTGCAAGGATGACCAATGAATCTATCAATTGGCATAGAATCATTGGAATTGTACAATAGATGGGGATATACCTTTTGGCCTAACCTGCACTAGAAGGGGGCCCAAAAAACTTTCTTGCACCAGTGCCCTCTCTACATTAGTTCCGCCACTGAAGTACAGTTTCCTCCTGCGATATCAGTCATTGACAGGGCAGGAGTAAGGGAAGTCTGTGTAAGGAGGTAGTAACAGTATCATATGTAATTAGCATATCTCACCTATGTAGAGAGGAGAATTTCTTTTGCTGGCGAAATCATCAATGTACGAAATTCCAAATGGTTGGATTGGGACCCCGCCTATGCCCAAAAGAATCTGGCCCATGAAGAGTAAGGAGAGGACATTTCCAATATCTTTTTTGGCATTTGTCAAGCACTGGTAATTACTTATGGAATGGTTTTCTCTGCTGGGGGTACAAATATCAGTAAAATTGTTGTAAACATCTGGAAGGCAAAAGGTGAAGGATGAGTGTCAAATTACAAATTCCATGGGCATTCAGATGTAATTTACTTATAAATTCCAGGCAGGGCACTTACTGGCAACAGATTTGTCATATTCATAGGGTCCCATTATGAAGTGAGGCAAACACATAATGAAACCAGAAGCGCAGACAATCAACGCACCGCAGCCAATAAATCGTGGCCTGTGAACTCGACTTCCAAAATAACTGACAAACACAATCAGTACTGTATTCCCGATCTGCAATCACAAGAAACAATTAAGCTCAGTTATATATCAACTTTCATTTTACTATAATTTGCATCTCAACACGGACAAACTCCCTGAACAAACTGCCAAAGTGAATGCTTATTGGAACCAATATGGTTTCTTCTTACGGAAGTCAATGTGACTGCAACACTATAGCATCTCTTTTAAGTCTCATGTTGCGAAAAGCAGGATCCCATTGGGAGGGGGTAAAAGGTGTGAGCACACATGCACCCTAAACCCCTTACACACACACACCATACCGCACGTATACACATACACACATTACAACTCCTAGATACACACATGATGCAATCCCCTGCAGCCACTTGATATACACACACAGAACAGCCCCCACATGCACATACAACACCCTCTAGTTGCACACACTTTGCAGATCATAAAAACACACATACACTACAGCACGTAGCCACACATAGTAAGCCATAAACAAACCCATTTACACACACTACCACACTCATGATATCCCAAACGCAACCTCCAAACTCATGCAAGACCACAGGAAGCATCCCCACACATACACAACACACTTTAACAGTCCTGTTCCACCTTTGTCCTCTGGTATCCAACTAATGGGGACACCAGAGACAAGTCACTAGCAAATGCAGATACAGTAACAGGACATTTTCTCCATCTGAGAGCACTGGATGCTCTGGAGAGGCATTACACTAACATATTTATGTTGGGGGAGCCACGTGTCATTGATGATGACATAAAAAGCCCCTTGCTGGCCCATCCCCTCTTACTGGACTTTTTCTGCCTTAAACCCAGGCTAACCTTTTCTCCCAGCCAGCCCTGCTGTGTAGTTTTTGAAAAAATAAAGAATTCAAGACATTTTATATTTTTTATATTTTTAAGGCTCAGCTGCTATTCTTTTATTATTATTAATATTTATCATTTCCCATCAATATTGCTTGCTATGAACCTTAATGATTAAAAATGTAGGTGCTTAAGATCAGGTTCGATCAGCAGGAGTAAGTTGATTTACATTTCCAATTGCTATTTCACAGAATCATATTAAAAAAAAATTATGTACTGGGAAAAAAATGGTCAACTAAATAATAATTGATAGCAGTGCTAGAAAATCATCTGTGTCCTTCTAATACTGCTTAGGGGGGACAATTCTGCAATGAAATATATACAAGTGTAAAATGTCTTGAGAGATACATGTGGTTAATAATGAAAATATGAAGTATGCCATTCTTTGTTAAAGAATGTGATAAAGAACAGATATATCCCAATTCTATGACTATTCTGGCTTTCAGTGATATCTAAGCTCATGTAGTGCCTGTAGATTTCAAAGATCATTTAAAAGGAATTCTGCTGTAATTATATCACATTGATTGACTTATTGTAAAGGAGAGAAGTATTGTAATTCCAGACGTCTAACTGCGTACTGACAACTATTCCCATAAGCTTTCGTCAGGCAATAACACAGCAAGTGTCATGCAAAGTCTTCTGGGAGCTGTAGTTCAAGATTGCAAAACAGTCATTATTTCTATACCTCTTGCATGTGATTCGAATTTCTATGACATCCAGATTAAGATGAAGACAATGACAACGAGAAAAACAACAAGGA
The DNA here is from genome assembly GCA_933207985.1 of Pelobates cultripes. Classification (NCBI taxonomy): domain Eukaryota; kingdom Metazoa; phylum Chordata; class Amphibia; order Anura; family Pelobatidae; genus Pelobates; species Pelobates cultripes. Next base: position 415,082,072 of record OW240912.1, on the reverse strand, counting down.
TAAAACATAAAATCATGTCAATTCTGTGAATTAGTAATGTTTTCCGAGGACCCATTGGCTCCCACTTCAAATGGCACAGAGCGTTATTGACACATCTGATCGGGCTGTGTCCTTGGCCTATATTTGTATCATTGATAGGCTTGTAACAACCACAAGTGTTTTGGAATTCCCTTCCTGTATTAGCCTCAAACACCTCCGCTTGACTGGGACTCTTCAGCTAATCAATCTCTAAAGCTGTGCTTTTTTTAACATTTCCCCCGAGTCCGACACGCTACGGCACCAGAGTGTGACGCCTCCTTCAAGCTCTTTTATTTCTGAAACTTGACTTTTTTCTCTAGTTTAGTAAACATAGCAGGGATGAATTAGATCTCGATAGGGTTCAAATAACAGACAGAAAATGTTGTTATTAAACAATCAGTAAATGAGGAGGAGTGAGACCTAGAGATAGAGAGTGTAATTTAACCCCTTAAGGACCAAACTTCTGGAATAAAAGGGAATCATGACATGTCACACATGTCATGTGTCCTTTAGGGGTTAAAGAATGTAGATTCTTCCTTTTTTTTCGGGGTTGGTTTCAGGGGTAGGACATTGTCTATTCAGAGATAGTTGTACATGCTCTACAACAGATATAACTATACGCCGGATACAACGGCTCTGGAAGGTCATGTCGTTTATTTTCAAGGCTAACAGTTAATTGGATATCAATTAAACAAATACCTCATTAAAAGAAGCGAGAATGCCTGAGGTTTGGCTGGATAATCCAAACCGTTTCTCAATGGTTGAGATGGAGCTTTTCAGGTACCCGGACAGAAGAAGCTGGGAGAACTGGAGAAGTCCATGGCAGATGACAAAAACCTAGAATGCAATAACAGGTGTATCATGAATAACAAGGCTTGTACATTCCTGTGTAATCACTCAAATACAAGCATAATTGTAAACTAATACAGAGATATATATCAAAACACATCATGTAACATATCTATCCCAAACACTGTAATGTTTACCTGAAAAACCTTTTCAGACAATAGTGTGGCATAGAATGAGACTGCACTTTTTTTAATATAGGAAACATGATATAGTGTCCATTTAAAAAACTTTCACACCAGTCTGTTGATTTGTGATTTAGGTTGTTTTTTGGTTTTTTTTGGTTTACACTTTAGAAACTCACCCAAACACACACATTTGGACGAATTGCAGTTTGGACCAAACTGAATCTCCAAGTTAACTCCTAACAGTTTTTTCCCAAAAAATCAGATTGCTGTATCCTGTATCCCTAATAACCTTAGCTTGTAAGCTTTTCTGGGCAGGGCCTTCTTCGCCTATTTTTCCCGTATGTCATACACGTTATGTTAGCACAATATGTTAGCACTATATAAATGATTGTAATTGTATAGTCTGTAATGAATGCTGCTGCCAGACTGGTTTTCCTCATACCTCTCACCCATGAAACAGTACGGTTGGATGGTGGAGGGAGCCAGCAGTGGTACACTTCAGCAGGGGGGCCCAGCAAATGCCTCGTTCTCACAGTGCGGAGCGTTGCCATGGAAACCTGTGGCAGCACTGTGATGGCTTCGGAGCTCACGAGAGTTAGAGAGGGAAGATGACCTGGAAAGTTAAGATGGAGTGCGCTGGGCCCCTCTGCAGTGTACAGGCAGCCGGGGGCCGGCAGGTGCACATATATATAGCTGGCATTTAGGGAGTGTGGGGCCCAGGAATCCCAGAGCAGTGCAGGCCCCACGGGACTACCAAGCCCATGGTGGTCATGCCTTGAAGGTGGTCCTGCATGCAGCTCGCAGATACACGTTCTATGTAATACACATTAACATACTGTGCAATTCACAGACACACTCCACTCCATCCAGTACATATCACACCAGGCATTTCACAGACACTTCATGCAGTTTAACACATGTTTAAAATATTGCAGACAAATTAATTTGCTAAATTAAAGTAACAAGAGAGCAAACAGCCCTTTCAACCCTTCTAAGCCAATGCATCAAGCTCCAGCTCTCTTCCCTGCCTTCTGACAGATGGACTCACTCAGCCACAACACTGGATTACACTTGAAAAAGTGTTAAATGTTAATGTTTTACTTTTGGGTTTTTTTGTCTAAACTTTTCAATGTGATTTTCTTTAAAAACCTGTTTAGCAGACAAAGCAGAGGGAGGCCTGGTTTTGGCACTTGGGGTGGGGTGCATTGCATAGGTTGCTGGCAGTAAACATTTTACATTTTATACATTCTGAGAGAAAAATAATGTTATACTGATAATGCCTGAGTTATTGATAGCATATGAAATTATTTTCTTTATGTATATATTTGCAGTAGTTTTTTTGTTTTAGGAAAAAATCTCAATTTTAGCAGAGAATGATTCCTTAATCCCTCATAGACCCCCTGTGGGGGAATTCCACAACCCATACATAACAGTGATGGGTGTGAGTTGGAATTTAGGATCTATAACAGCTGTAACTGATAATCAAAAGGTCAATGACATGAAAGGGATTTACACAATGCACAACGTACCAAACAACATTAACTTTTATTGCCTTTTCTTTCAGTCACTATTTTCAGGAGCATGTTTTGCATTATTTATTTACGTATTATATATATAGTATTAAACACTTTTTATATCATTGTTTAACTTTAATAAATTATTTTCCTGCAGTGGTTTTAATTAAAATATTTGAAAACTTCAATTTTTGCCGCATTGGGGTCAATTCACCCCTGTTTTGCACATCTTAAAGAGACACTATAGGCACCAAAACCTCTATTGCAAAGAGCCTCTTCCGCAGTATTTACATTGTCCACCTCTAGAGGGCGTCAGTAACTCTGACAGGCAATAGAGAAACTTCCTGGATATGTTCCTGCACAGATTGCAGGAACAACATTCAACATGTCTATGCCCTGCATGGAGACGAGGAATGCTTCCCATAAAGATGCATTGACTCCCCATGGGTAAGTGTTGGTGTTGCTGAGATTATCAGTAATGATTATCTCAGCCAGCAGAGGCGCAGTGTTCATGGTAAGACCGGAGCGTGGAATAAAGGTTAAGTAAAATCCTTTATTTCCTTACTGTTGGTGGGCCTGAATATCTGGGTTGGCATATTTGCATACAAGTTTGTATTTTTAACACTACAGTGTTCCTTTAAATCCAAATATATGGGTTTAAAAATATAAATAAGGGATTTTTTTTTGCCAAACTTACATTTTGCAAAGTTAAGAAACGTATATTTAAAGAACAGACCCCATGGTGTTGGGATGGGTTGTTTGCATACAGAGTTGTTTATTATAGCCCTGTAGAATCATTAGTTCTAAGGACACTGTAACAGATCAGATGTATAGTTTTCTAAATGAACAAGGTGTGATTTACACTGTGTTTATTAGACAGCGGGAAGTACCTGACTTACTGCGCAGAATAGCATTGCCAGAAAGAGGTCTCTTGTACATAAATACATAGAGTACATTATCTATATCACAATCTCTGCTTTCCATGCACAATGGCGGTATGTAAACACAGCATTGTGAACACTACGGGAAAATTATATTAATTAAATATAAAACAAAATAATAGGCTGATGTATACGATTTAGTTTTGTTGAAAGAAAAAAAGAAAAGAAATTGCAACATTTAAAAAGTGCTGATTAGGAAAAAAATATTAAATTCAGCTAAAGTCACACCATTAGCTTAAATGTATTTTTCAATATATTATAATTCACTTTATAATGAATAAATCATATAGTGATTGATGGGAATTTATTTATTTATAAAATATTTTACCAGGAAAAATACATTGAGATTTCTCTCATTTTCAAGTATGTCCTGGGTCATAGTGTTACAATAGGATACAATATTAAAAAAATTCAAAAATAATATAATATACTATATATATATACATACACAGATATATAAATTGAAACATAATAGATAATAAATATATTAAACCATTCAACCATGACAGGGACATTCTGTGCTGAGGTATATTGCCATAGATCTCTTAAAGGATTTTAGATTGAATGAAGATTTGACTGTGTCCCTGAGGTTATTCCATAATTGCGGTGCTTTGTAGGAAATTGAGTATTGAGTCACTTTATTTAAGTACTGCGGTATGCAAAATATCGTGCTAGTACTGTATCGGAAGTTATAGGAGGTGGGAACAGCCGAGGAGAGCATTCTACTCAGGTAGGGTGGGAGCTTCCCAGAATTGCTCTTTTGCACAAGACTGGAACGATGAAGAGTGTGTCTGGATTCCAGCAATAGCCATCTTAGCTCTTTTTAAAATGTCACAATGGTGGGTCAAGTAATTGCATTCTAGTACAAAGCGGCAGAGCGAGTTATACAATGCATTAAGTTTATAAAGGTGGATTTGCGATGCAGTTGCATACACGACATCCCCATAAACAATGACCGGCATTAGTATTTGTTGCCTTACTGTAGGGCTTAGGCAGGTTTTCTTTCTGTACAGGGCAGCTAGTTTTGGATAAAGTTATCTAGATATTTGAAAAACAGACTGCGGTCAGTGTGCTGTTTGAATTTGTTCTAATACATAGTTGTTGATTTTTTGTTTTGTTTAACCCCTTAAGGACCAAACTTCTGGAATACAAGGGAATCATGACATGTCACACATGTCATGTGTCCTTAAGGGGTTAAATAACTTAGGTACCATTCCAAAGAGCATTGTGACAGTTTTGTCAGTGTTTAGGAAGAGTTTGTTAACCGTAATCCACTTTTGTACTTTTGTGAACTGGTTTTGGAGCACAGCCTGAAGCTGTGTTAGATTGGGTTTTTTAGCGTAGATTACAGTGTTGTCTGCATACATGTTTAGTTGTTTACAGTTGAGAATTTGCAGACATTAGGCAGATCATTTATAAATAATGTGAATAGTAGGGGGCCACACGTGACCAGGAGAGGGAGGTGCTATCAGAAATGGTCCCATATTGCGTTCGGTCTGATACTGAACAGTACTGTGTTTTACTTACCCAAGCCTCGAGCCAGGCAGAGTGGAACTCCACATCGCATCGATACCTGGAGGGTGGTTCATCGGCACCGGGCCGTCAATGGCCTAATTCCTGGTGAGGTCCTGACCAGCTGCTCTTTCTTGGGGTTGGGAACCCACAAGGAGCACATCCAGCAAAAGCCAAGTTCCAACCGACAACCCACTACTCCACATCTGTGCTCAAGTCTGGGAAAGGCGAGTGGCACTGCCATGAATGAAGCTAGAAAAGATTGTACATCTTGGATATCCTCGGGCATGGGCTAACTTTTCGGTTGCACACTACCCTGACTGATAGTGACACTCAACTACTTACTGACACAGCTAGTTATTCTATGTTGTATCTGGTACCCCGTGGTCAAACTGTTATGTTAGCCTGGCATCTTATTACCCTTTGGCAGAATTCCAGCAATAATTGCAGTATTGCACACACGCATAGTTTTAACTCATTAGAATTGTTTTTCCTGCAAATATCGCATTACCTGACCACGCTACTCTTGCATTAACTACTGCCAACCAATGTGCTCTACTGATTTATCTTAGCATGCCTGTTTTGCATTCACTTGTACTGTTCTTCTCATGACACATTATTTTACCGTTGTTTATGATTCTTGCTAAACAAAGCAAATCTTTTTAAACCCATTAACTGTTGTTAGGTTTTATGTCACTTGTCTTACGTTACTATTTCAGCATGTATCTGACTCTGCGCTCTAAAAATAAAGATTGTCAAAAAAATTAAACTAAAAAAATAACCTGCCATGGCCATCACTTGCTATGGAAAGGAGGCATTTTATATGTTGGCAGACAGGAATCAGGCAGCAGTGTCATGGCAGGAGCTGCACTCCTAAATACATGTAGTTATTTGTTACTGTATATATATTTGTAAATCCGTGTATCTGTATTTGTGAGGCTGCATTGATGTATGTATGTGTGGATGAATGTGTTGTTCTTAAGTTTGGTGTCTGGATCCACCCCGATGTGTAGAGTCTGCCTACCACAGTTCCTTTTTCTGTGATGTTTTGTCAGCTTGTAGGACTATGGCTGGTGTGTGTGTGTGTCAGCTGATCCCTATATTCCCCCTGCCCCTCTTACTGAAGGAACACCTGGGGCTGACACTTATGTCGCTATGGCTTTCTCTTTCTGCTAGTGGAGAGAGATCACATGGCCCACAGGGGCCTGATTTGCCAGGGGAGGGCTGCCTAGGCTGTCAGGTATTCCTCCCGAAGCACATGGTGGTGGAAATAAGTACCGCAGACCTCCAGGGGCTGAAAACTGTTACGGTGTTCTATGCCGCCACAACGGCTTTAACCCCTTAAGGACCAACCTTCTGGAATAAAATGTTGTGTGTCCTTAAGGGGTTAAAGCCCATTTAATGTGAGACGACAAAGAACGCCATAACAGAGTTGAGGGGTTAAAATGAAACACACTGAGTACCCCAATACTAAATCAAACCCCACTCTAACCTTAAACAGCCCTTATACCACAAGTATAACCACTCTCAAAAGGTCAACATTTGTGACATGCCAGGTACTTAGAAATGTGCCTATAAATATCCACTATTTAAATAATAGCAACAATAAAAGCTAAACACACAAAACAAGCCATAAACGTATTTTGAAAGAACTGCATTTTTGGAATATTTTAGTCTTGTCTAATCCATACAGCAAACTGTGTGCAAGTGTTTAAACAAACTAAGCTTAAATGAAACCTGTATTGCTAAAGCTATCGTGCACCTGTCCCTGGTTATATACAAGTGCCCCCCTTCTTCCAGTAAACATAAAGGAACTCTGTATTCCTGTCACTATAGTGTCCCTCTTCCTGCCCCCCTACCAGCAAGAAATAAATGAATAGGTTAAAATACCTTTTTACATTTACCTGATTCCAGCGCCAATGTCCCTCGGTGCTGGGTCCGGCTCCTCCTCCTCTGAATCAGCCGATGGGGGAACCTGATGCACATGCATGGTGAGCGCAGTGCGCATTAGGCCTCCCAATTATTCAATGCTTCCCTATGGGAATTTAGAAGACTCTGGACGTCCTCGTGCAAAACAGGAGCAACAATAAACAGTATATAAAACAAACAAATTCACCAATAAAAACAAATAACCACTGCATTAATTGTTATGTTTTCTCTACACATTTGTGCGTAAAAGTGATGCAGCCTGATCGAGAATGATGCACAAGAATGCAGCAACTATGACACTAGCTGCAGTATCTCAAAATCACAGCTGCACTCTACAACCATCCCGCCTCAGCTTCTAATCCTTCCAAGGTCAATAAGAATCTGACATTTATAAAGAACCAACGTATTCGGCAGCACTGCACAATCGGGGTAAAGAAATATACAGACCAAACTAAAACGGAAAGAGGGCCCTGCCTGAGAGCTGAGATCTAGCCATTGAAGCATGTGTAGCGGAGCTGCAATAATAAAACCAGTATCTCCACTGGTGTTCTGTAAAGCATAAAAGAAAGTGCTGTTCAGCAGAATAATCCCAATCCCCCAGTAACTGGCCGACACACAGTTCTGGGAGTCAACTGTTTAATAGGAGCCACACATGGACTTATATGCAACTCACCATACAAGGGGTTTCTGAATACATTTTCCAGGGGCATTCCCCACTGGACCTGGGAGGAGACTACAGTAAAACATACACATAATTATATTAACTCTCAGGTCCAGGACATACAGATTAAATACACCCCAAAAACATGCATTTAGCAATTAGGTACCTCCTCAAGTCCTATATTCCCAGATAGCCTGGATCTGAGAGCCCTACATATCCCGAAAGCACTTAGAACCCACGAATGCAGACGAAACGCCAACGGGCTATAGTTAGACTGACCACAGATGAAGCGCCTACCGAAAATAGTTCCATGAAATGAGGCTGAGCAGTCGGTACAAAATACAATAATATACTGAACAGAACTAATACAATTTAATACATTTGTTTGACTTGTGTCCCTTATTCGGAAGTTTGCTTCCACCGAACTCCGTTCTCATACGAACGGAACCAAACATTCATAGAGATGGAAGTCCCAGTGGTGTTTGTGCTGTTGAGTGCCTGAGTATAGCTCCATACACTTGACGACCAAACATCACTGTACGTGTTCGCGGCTAAAGATGGCCGTTGCCATGTGTTCGCACATACGAACGGCGATCACGCAGCCTAACATTGAGTTAACTGCGGTTAAGGAGGTGAGAATACGTTCACGAGGGTCAATTGGCAGCATGCCACTCCCGGGGTGGTCCAATTGTTCAGGAATTTGTTCGGTATAAGAACACCACACTTATAATCCGTTTGGTGGACCCCAATTACCGAACCAGCTAAGTCCACATTCCAAAAGAAGGGCAAATAATCCAAGTAGGTGGCTGGTTCCGCCACACAATGTACCTAGCTTGATAGCCCACGAGCTTACAATCTAAGGGTTAAGACTTGCGGTAGCAGGGGAATTTGGAGATGAAGGCCAGACAGATATCAGCTATTGGTAATATGTAAAGGGAAGTATTTGTTTGAGTGTTCTATAAAATAATGCACTTTTCACATCTAAATTCCATCTCTAGCAGCCTCTGATATGTCCCATTACTATAAGCACTGGATAAAATACATTTTTATACTGACCTTGTCTAAAAAAATGCATGGATTTGGAATAATAATGCACGTTCGGTAGAATATAGCTCTGTATTTCTTCTGTTGGGTAATATTCAATAAACAGTGTCATTGACATTCACATTCTGCCAATCATATTTAACTGCATTGTGGAGTAAACTATCACTTAACGTGCAACCCCTTTATTACAAAGAGTAAGGCAAATCGATTTATATGATGGCACACATGACAAGCCATTTGTCACAAAAAGCCTAAATACTTGATTCAACCTGTCTATAACTATAAACCATCAGTAGCATATTTTTGTCTAGAAATGCAGGTATTAAAATATTGAATACTCTTAATTTTTTGTTTGCATTGTTACCTTGATGTTATTGAATGGATTGCTGCACCTTGTGGTCTGACGCGTTCCACCTTCACAGTTGTTTTTAGGATATGCTGCTGTCATTGTGCTGCAGACCACGCGTTACACTCCTGTGAGAAAAGTTAGATTATTACAAGAAGTAAAAAATGATTTGCAGGTTGAATAATAAAGTTCCTGGATCTTAGCTGTCTAAACTGTTATGTAATGCTGTTACTGCTAAGAAGAAGGGGAAAACTCGACAATATATAGATTTAATCACTTTCTTGGGAAATTCAATGCTTTAGAATTGTTCCTGATAAATACTAATATTGCGAAATCATTATACATTTTCTCACACCCATGCGTGGACCAATAGAAGGACAAATAGAAAAGAAGGAGTTGTTGCCATTTATCAGCCCTGTTCTTATTAAAACAGATGATGCATCCTGCATATATTCTGTTCCTGGCTCAGTAGGCTTTTTACCCGATACTTTCTCTACATTTCCCGTTTTTGTATAATTGACCCCTGGCATTTTAATTGGGATTTAATTGTATTTGACGTGTGCAATTTGTTTTGTTCCAAATCTATTTTTGCTCAAATCTGCAATTCGGAAGCGTCCGAATTTTCTAATTCTTTATAAAAAGAAACAAATGAAAATGAACGAGGGATAGGGGAGTGGGGAGGAGGGATGGGAGGGTGTAGTCCACAACATCCGGAGTGCTAAAGTTTGTCAACTCTAGATTAAAAGGTTGCTAAAGGTTGCCTACTTTTGATTGTAACCACTCATTTGAGCAGGGTTATCACTACCTGTTCCTGCTTGTAAAAATTGCGTGTTGAATTTATATGTATGTCTTGTGAATGCATTGTACAGCACTGCTGGAAAGGTTGTCACTCAAATGATTCGTTATAAATAATACTTATAGTAAGCTGCAGCCAATTAGTATATCCTGTATAAAATGCAAATAACATAAAATAATAAAAAAGGGGCCCTTTAAATATTCTCTTTTATATAAACTGTCTCTTATACTTATATTGTCCACAACATTCATTCTGTCCTGGATAGATATCACATATACACGTTGATGGACTAGGTATGAAAATCGCTGCCCGACAGCATACAAGGTACTTATTATCCAGTAAATATTTGTCCTGTAAATATAAATGCTCCAATTATTGCCTCAATTTAACATTTTTGCATAAATTTTTAACATAATCTTTTCAAAATGTTAAAATATCAAGAAATATATTATATATAAGAATATATCCATATGTATAAAAATATATAGAAATATTAAAATTAAATAAAATTTTTTATATAATTTTACATTTTTATCCAAAAGTAGTAATTCAAATGGAAAGCATCTTTGGATAATCATTTGAAAGATGTAATATTTTTGTGATAAACGTTTCAAAAAATTTAGATTTTGAAAAAAAATCTGCTAATATTTTGTTTTCTGTCTGATATTATATATTTTTTTATATTTTAATATTTAGAAAATAGTATTTTCAAAAATATGAACTCATTTTAAAAGCGTATCCAATTTTTTTTTAAATTGAGGCCTGTGTTATGTTTTGAAAACTATTTAGCATTTTAAGATACTTTATAGACACTATATGTCCCTCTAACCGCCGTGTATATTGAGTTTATTTTATACTGTGTAAATGTTTTAGATGTAAACAGAACTGCAAGCTTTCTAAACACAGCAACAAACTTCAAGCTGTGATAAATCCATTTATTTCTATTGGCAAAGAAAGAAACTGCTTTTTCTTTGTAGAAATCTCTGCAACATCTTTAATGAGAGGCAAAGCATTAACATTTAAAAACAATAGATGTGACTGGAAAACATTAAAGAGCCATAAAATCGGGAGTTTCCGCTAATAGTGTCTTCAGATTGACAATTGCAGATTAAAGTAGAATCCTAAAAAGTTTTTTTAATCATAAAATGCTGACTTTGAAACAATGGAGATAAGACTGAATAATGCTTCACTAATTCAGATTAGATAATACCAAGCGTCCCAGGACATACTTGGAAACGAGAGAAATCTCAATGTATCTTTCCTGGTAAAATATTTTATAAACAGAGCGTTAGAGGACCACTATAGGCACCCAGACCACTTCAGCTTAATGAGGTGGTCTGGGTGCCTGGTCCAGCTAGGGTTAACCCTTTTTTCTATAAACATAGCAGTTTCAGAGGTTAAGGTTAATCCAGCCTCTAGTGGCTGTCTCATTGACAGCCGCTAGAGGGCTTCTGTATTTCTCACTGTGAAAACCACAGTGAGAAGACACCAGCGTCCATAGGAAAGCATTGTGAATGCTTTCCTATGGACTGGCTGAATGCGCGAGCGGCTCCTGCCGCGTATGCGCAGTCAGCTGAAGAGGAGGAGAAGAGGGAGGAGAGGAGGAAGAGAGGAGGGAGGGGAACCCTGAGAGTGGGGGCACCCTCAGGCCACTATAGTGCCAGGAAAACGAGTATGTTTTCCTGGCACTATAGTGGTCCTTTAAAGTTATGTCTGGGTCCGATTCCAGGAACTGTTTATATTGAGTAGATAATGATATAGTGCAGAGAGACATTAGCAAATAACATAGACATAGTCAGCACGTTGTATTACAAAATGCATCAAAAGCAATGGAACATATTAAAATAATTTATTGTAAACTTTAAACGTTTAAAGGATTTTTTAGGTGGTTGGTGAATAAACCATTTAGAAACTCAATTAATTAAAATCTAAATTATGAAAATTGACAGGAATAGCAATTTTAGACACAAATAACAGTTTAAAATAAAAGTATTTCATATCTCACAATATTTCAAATGGGGGGACACACGTTTTAGAGGTGTAAATGGGAGTGTGGACAAGGGCGAGGTTGCTCTGAGAAATTCTAAGTGACTTACTAATAACAATTTAAACAATGTAAATGCAATTTCTAACAAGAACAATGTATCTTATTTACACAGACTAACTTGTGCTGTGCCCATAATAGGGACTGTCCCTCCAACATAGGGACACTTAGGAGGTATGTTTTTTTTTTAGTATGAAATTTGTGCAGTTCTTTATTTAATGAATAATCATTTTACTGTTAATAGTATTTTTGGTCCAGGACTATTGAAGAAACTTGGACATTTTCTTTCAGAGAACAAGCCAAAAGCTAGTGATTATCCTTTTTTTAAATATTCTACAATGACCACGTTCTCAAATGTCATAACTGTTATAATAATTAGCATCCTAAGGTTCCTCGAATCTTTATGATTTGCGCTTTATGCTATTTGTTTTTAGATCATTGTAGCTTGTTTTAAACACGGTCCAAAGGGTTTACAGAAGCCCAGTGACCTCTGTGAAGGGAAGATTAATTGTGGTACTAAAAATAGCTAGAACACAAAAAAAACTATTTAGAAAATATTTAAAATGTACCTGTGATGACAGCTTCACCTTAGCAGGTGCTACTTCCTAAAGCAATATAGTAATCAAGCCATCACAATGATAAACTACCACAATTATTCACAAAAATGAGAATACGCGAGAATTCACAGTTAATTCATACTGAATTTCTCATCTAAAATCAAAGTAGTCAAACTCAAAACATAACAAAACTGAAGATATTTTCAAATTGAGCTTTTTGTTTGTTTTTGATACTTGCAATTTATTTGTTTGTGGTTACGTGTATTGCACAGCAGAAGTCCAAACCGTGTGTTACATTTCTTGTTACATACATTGGGTTTGTAGGCAGTTACATCACAGTGTTAAACCTCTATGGAAATAACAATAATTGGCAGAAACATAAGAAACCAAAATAAACACAAAAACTAAATTAACTTTATAACCCAGCTATAAAGAAAATGACAAGGCATGTCATTCACATACCGGACCCTACGCGTTCTGATCCCCATATATAGTATATGTACCTTGTAGTAGTAAAATTCACACCTGGTGTGATCAAACTGGATTTAACCACGAAGGTCACAACATTTGTACTACAGGGAGCAGTGCCTAACATGGATCAAGGCTTTCTCATTCTACTACCAATCTCCTTCCTAATGGGGACTCCTGTTAGTGGTTCAAAGTTTGTTTAATCTTTTGTTCGGAATCCTTATTTTATTTTTTTGGACCAATACCCACCAGATGATACGTCTAGCCCTTTTTTATTGCCCAGGCTGCCCGCAGTGCTTCCATTATAATCACTTCACCAAACTGGAATCTGGATTCATTATGGGGGCCATAAACATTGATTAGTGTGTTTGGTAAACTGCCATTAAGTGGAGTTTGTGCTTTGGTCCACAGATACATAAAAAAAAAAGAGAACAGAAACTATTGGTTCGTAATTCCTGTTCTCTTTTTCATGTACCCGTGGATCAAAGCATAAACTCCACTTGAAGCAAGTTTACTGGATACAGAAAATTGTGAACTATATGCGGTTGAAATTTTCTATTTCTGTTTTTTATTTATTTGTTGATTCGAGCAACCTTTGTTTTTCTTTTTTTGTGTTGACCTGGTAGTGAGAATAGAGTTTCACATTACAAATATTGATAATAATAAAAAAATAAAAAAATTAAAAAACAAAATAATAAAGTAATAATGTCCAGTTTGTCATTGAAAAGTGCGAGATAGTTCTAGCCTAAAGAGTGATAAAAAACAAAAGACCGAAATATCCTTTAGTGGGGGATCGCTTTGTGCAAGTGCAACTAAATGAGTGAAATTGATTCTCCACCATCGCCCATTCTTCTGGTGCCCATCAACTGGCCTACATTAAGGAGGACCAATCTGTAATAAGAATCCCAGCACTAATGTCATACGCTGGTAATGGTAACAACCTGTGGCGTATTAGTGGCCCCACTGTTTAAGTATTTTTCATCCTTCTTTTGGTGATGTGATCACCTTTTCTGCTCAATTTTCTTTTGACATTGATCTTAACTGGGAATACACCCATGAAGAATAGCTGAGCTACGCGTAGAGCTTTAGTTATGTGTCCAAAGGTCTTCTGCCTTCCTCCTGGACATTGTATGTGAAGAAAGATCTGAGTAAAGCTGGATGTTTGCAAATAAATACTTCCCTGTGCAAAGCACAGGTTTTCTTATTATGCTGACATATTAGTTTGCCAGTACGGCAGTGTTTGAATGGAGTAAGCTCTGTCACTCCATTCTTATTTTCCTCTGGCAAAGCAGGATATATTTTCACCAGAGGAGTGTTATAGCAACTACAGCCCATATCCACTAGTTGTTATGCAAGAGTGCAGCGTAATCAATGGTAGGAGGTTTTTCCTTACACAACATCATTCCATTTTTGCAGGTTTATGCCCTCTTTGTTCCTATACCAAAACTAATATTGACAGGTGAGGGTAGGGGCTGCATTGGTTTGAAGACTATTTCTAAATCTTTTTATCCTCTAGGACGCTGTCTAGACAGAATGCTATGGGTCTTTCATCTGACCTCAGAATTATAGAACTACAGCGTCCATGATGCTTTGTCATTCTAAAGCATCATGGGAGTTGTAGTTATACAACATCTGTGGATCAACCTTTTGGGCATGCCTGCCCCACAGGGTTTCTGGTACACTCCGCTGGCACAATCATTCAAGTAAAGAGATTGATTCTATAGTGAAGCATTTTCCTGGGCGATCACTGCGATTTAACTAGGCAGTAACATTAATGGATACATTCATTAAACAAGGGATCGTAGATAGATTCCAGGGACATTGGACATTCTACATCAAAGTTGGCTACACTTTGCAGCTCTCGTTTAGTAAACAAACCCCTCTATCTACATACTTTGTGGTTAATCCATTGAACGGTGACAATTTTACAGATTGACAATTTTAGACTGACGTTTGCAATTAAGATTTCAATTCACCTCAATTCATTATTTTGGAAATAAACCCACATGATGCAAAATAGCAAACATATTGGTACCTCTATCTATAATACATACCGATTTTATTATATTCCTGTGTAAAGCTATGTATGTGAGCATTCAATTGGGGTGTAAATGGCTGCATCTACATGCCCCATGATGCACTTTGCTCAATTAATAAATACTTCATCACACATAACTGGCTGAGACATAAAGCGACTTCCAATCATCTATTCTGGATAAACTATTTTAGAAATGGCTTTGAAGTTCCGGCCAATAAAACGTGTAATTATATTCATCGTATAATTAAAGGAACATTAAATCTTCAGTATAAATTCAGCTTATATATATAGGAACATTCAGAGTAGTTAAAAATATATCTACAATAAAAACGTGCCTGCCTTTGCTTATTATATCCCAGAAAGCCTGTATCTAATGGTTGATTGGAGAGTGCCATTAGTTAATACTCCATTCTTAACCCCTTAAGGACCAAACTTCTGGAATAAAAGGGAACATGATAGGTCACACATGTCATGTGTCCTTAAGGGGTTCAAGTTTCTGGTCACATGATTTAAATTTCAAGTAAGGCTTAAACCAGCAATCAACACAAAGCTTTGATATCTAAAACACCAATTACGTTTCCTCCTTCCTGTTCTTACTCTTCCCAAAAACGCAGGACTTTTATATATGTAACTGAGTCTGTGTCGGTGTGCTATCTTTTATAAAAAATGCGTCACCCTTAAAGCTACATCACTTTTTTTTTTTTTTTAAGTAACAACAATTCACGGAAATGCGCAAACAGTGTTAAACATAATGTATTTGTAATCTTCCCTTTAATATAATCTAGAACTTTTTGGGAATGAATTTAGAATTTTACTCAGTTTACTGCACCCTCCCCCACTCAGGAATTATACACTGAATACAAAGTAAATGTGGTTTTCAATTCACCAGGGTTTACCATTTAGTGAATAAAGTTTAAAACATTGTAAAACATTTTTGTCACTAATTTTAACACGTCAAGATACAGGGAAAGTTCTATTGCTGCAGAAACAAACAGGTAACACGAGGGAGGATTTAAAGTGAATTTCAAATTGAAAACAAGAGGAATTGTTTCCATTTCAGGTATTTGAATCTTAAATTTGAAATTCAGTTTAAATTCACTTTGAATTCTCGCTGTCGTGAATAACCCTGAAGGTATTAATTTCACACCCTCTGGCACTCACAGATAGTCACTTATTGCAGGGCAATAAACCAGGGAAAGATAAACATTGAAGACACCTTACCTTAGTATATTGTTCTCTATTTACCTCCTCCCTACAAACAGAGACACAGGTAGAGATCACAAATACTGCTTCTGGTTTGGCAACTCCACTGAGCTACACTACAGCCTTACTTCACATCGTGTAACCTTTAAACACAAAGCGACCAATGAATGCACTGATACTAAGGCAGCCCAGGAACGCATGGCACCCGAGGGTCCATAACCTTGTTATTTAACATAACCCATTATGTAAGTTATGTATTGCTATCACTAACCCAGGACCTGTGGGGCTGAGCTGGAACATGGTTACAGTTTGGCTGTTTGGGACAATGACTTGCAAATCTCTTATTAATTCTCCACGATTCTTGGGTCGAACAAGTCACAGCTGTGGATCTGATGTTTTCTAAATTATTCTTAAAAGAGCAATTGCTGGCACAGTGGCCAAGTGAAAAGGCCTTGGTCTCGTAAACCAAAGCTCATGGGTTCATTCCCCATCTGGACCTAAGCAATTCAGAAAAGATTTGTCCTTTGTAATTAACTCAAAAGAGCAATTGCTAAATATCCAATCCATTCAAAGTGATCTTTAACTATAATGGAATTTATTTGCAAAAAAAAAGCATCACAATGGTTTGATAACAACTTAAATTGCAGACATATATTACAAGAATGATGGAGGTTGGAGAATCCTTCAGTATTATTTGAATATTCCTTCTTTTAGTTCAAAATGTGATCTGACCTTCATATTCAGCTTTATGATAAAAACACATTTTAAAACAAATAAAATCATACTTTGTGATGTTTTTATAACTATTTGACTCCATCAGTGATATTCCATGGCTGTTCTATGCCTTGTTTATTTTGGTTAAAAATCAGAGTAGCTAATTAGTACAAAACACATTTTTAGCAATTATTTTTAATCCCATGTTAAAACTAGCTACAGTCAGCAAGTCTTTTTTTTTTACTGATTCACAAAAAGAGTAAATCACCCCTCTAACATGAGCCGAGATGTAACAATCTGTGCACATTTCACAATCAAATGTATTTCTAAGAAACATTTTATATTTAAATAACTTTCGCCAGTACGAAGCCCCCTGACCTTTTACAGCCATTGTGTAAATCTCCTAAAACAATACATTTTAATTCTAATTCAAAAACAGAATCCTCCCGACAGCCTATACATATGCAAATTCCCGGGCTGAGCTCTGATTATATAAATGTAACCGATAATATGTGTATAGCACAGCATTCTTTAGTTAATATGGCCAGTTCTTCTGGAAACAAGATATCGAAATGTGGTTTGGCAGCTTTTTGTTCCAGTATTCAGACTATTTGTACTGATCCGTATTGTTGTCACACATTTTGCTGTCCTATTTTTAACCCTTCCCTTTTATTTTCTACCCTAAGATCTCCTACACAGAGATTCTCTCTCTATCCAGCTTGTTACTTAACAGAACCAGACCCTCAGTTCATGTACTCTTATCAGTAACATATACACAAATGTAACCGTAATGATGGCTTGTGTTCGATAAGATACGCAGGAAGCAAATAATGATTACGGAATTGCACAAAAACAGTTGTTAAGTCTGTAAATAGTTTAATGATGACATGAGTGTCGGCTAAACAATTTGCAACAAAATACATCAAAATGTTTTCTAAGCTATGTGAGACAACATTTTCAGAATGAGATATTCCTCTTACAGCCTCAATACAACCCACTTCATTTTGGTATTTATTTGGTAAGGCCTAACAAACCCCTATTTATTTTAATTTCGAAAGCTGTTCATTAAGCAGTAATATTATGCAAGATATAGAAAAGTGCAATATTTAAAGTGGACACATAGAAACATAGAAACATAGAAACATAGAATGTGACGGCAGATAAGAACCATTCGGCCCATCTAGTCTGCCCAATTTTCTAAATACTTTCATTAGTCCCTAGCCTTATCTTATAGTTAGGATAGCCTTATGCCTATCCCACGCATGCTTAAACTCCTTTACTGTGTTAACCTCTACCACTTCAGCTGGAAGGCTATTCCATGCATCCACTACCCTCTCAGTAAAGTAATACTTCCTGATATTATTTTTAAACCTTTGTCCCTCTAATTTAAGACTATGTCCTCTTGTTGTGGTAGTTTTTCTTCTTTTAAATATAGTCTCCTCCTTTACTGTGTTGATTCCCTTTATATATTTAAATGTTTCTATCATATCCCCCCTGTCTCGTCTTTCCTCCAAGCTATACATGTTAAGATCCTTTAACCTTTCCTGGTAAGTTTTATCCCGCAATCCATGAACCAGTTTAGTAGCCCTTCTCTGAACCCTCTCTAAGGTATCAATATCCTTCTGAAGATACGGTCTCCAGTACTGTGTACAATACTCCAAGTGAGGTCTCACCAGTGTTCTGTACAATGGCATGAGCACTTCCCTCTTTCTACTGCTAATACCTCTCCCTATACAACCAAGCATTCTGCTAGCATTTCCTGCTGCTCTATTACATTGTCTGCCTACCTTTAAGTCATCAGAAATAATCACCCCTAAATCCCTTTCCTCATATGTTGAGGTTAGGACTCTATCAAATATTCTGTACTCTGCCCTTGGGTTTTTACGCCCAAGATGCATTATCTTGCACTTATCCACATTAAATGTCAGTTGCCACAATTCTGACCATTTTTCTAGTTTACCTAAATCATTTGTCATTTGGCTTATCCCTCCTGGAATATCAACCCTGTTACATATCTTAGTATCATCAGCAAAAACATATACCTTACCATCAAGACCTTCTGCAATATCACTAATATCTGCAATATCTCGAAGGTCCTAGCAGTGAAAGCAGTACGTTTAGTATACAAAGTAATCAACTGTATAAACATCCCAATGCAGGGGAAGTATTAATGGCATTGCAATAAGTTCTAATTAAAGACAATGTCATTGACTACTCGCGTCCTCTGTAGGCATGCTGGATACTCCCAGCTACCGAAAGATCAATCAAGGTATATTACCAAACAGGTATACAATGTACGTTTGGTATGCAGAGTAGCTGTTAATCATCTTGTCTGTGAATTGAAAAATACCTGCCCCCCTATCTAGGTAGGAGGCAAATGTATGAGCAAAGGAAGATAAGGACAGAGAATAAAGTCAAAGATACGTAAGAGAAGAAGAGAGAAGTGAGAGAGGGTGGGATGGGAACCATCCCACCTGCCTAGAGTATGTGAATTTCCCCATCACTGGGGCTGTTCCCAATTGTTTCAAGGGTGTCCCACACAGGTGCACGGTTCGCTAGCTGGGCAGAGTTTTTCCGGGCACCTCTCCTATGGCTGGAGCCCCCCTTCCGCCCCCATGCCCCGCTCCGTCACCTTCCCCCGGCCACGGCCGTCACTTCTCCACATGTTGGAGGCGTTCAACAGATATCGGGGGATACATTTTTTTGTAAGCCCTGAAGGTAGTTGGTGTGGAGAACAAACCCCCATTTATATCTGTTGCAAAATTGAACTTTAAATAGTGAAAGTGGGAGTAATTACTTTAAGTTAAACTATAGTTTTTGTATTACAAAAAAATATTCCTAACACTAGTGTCCCTGTCCCTTCTCTTTTTAGGTCTCCACTTGCAATCATCTTTTTATCCAGTGCCGGGGCATCCTCAATATTGCTTACCTCTCTGCCTCCCACAATGTAACGCAGGAGTCTTGTCCTCCTCCGCTGATGTACAATCCAATGCTCCTCACAGAGACCTAATGCGCATGCGTAGTGACTGCTGCGCACATTCACATTCCCCCCATAGTAACGCAATGATGCGGAAGCACTTCTAGTGGCTATCATACTGAATGGACTTAACCCAGTCCATTCAGTATGATAGCCAAAAACTGCAATGTTTTACTTTTCAGGATTAAGAGGACAGGGACACTGCATTGAGATGAAGTCTTCTAGAAGAGTGGTCCCCAACCCAGTCCTCATGGGCCAACAATAGTCCATGTTTTGTTAGTATGCCATTTGAATAAAAAAGGGAAATATATAAATCCTGGACTTTTGGTGGCCCATGAGGACTGGGTTAGGGACCACTGTTCTAGATGACTATAGTGCTCCTTAAACTGCAAAGGCAACCCAAGTAATACATTCCAATGTGTGTCTGCTTTTTCCAAAATTATATCTAACCCATGTCGGCAGCATCTGCATTTACTGATTTCACGTATGGCACAGACTCCTATTGTAGAATATTTTTTTAGACAATATTGTTACACTTTACACTCAATTATGGTTCATTTTGAATTACATGAATATATGATAATAGGCTTTATAAACTCTTTTCTATTTCTGAGTGTCCATGAAACATGTGGATGACCTTAAAAGGTTAATAGAAATGCCAACATGAATATTGTAGCAATAGCATTGACTTTGACACACAGACACTGAGACACAGAATGTCAAGGGCATGATGTCTCCACCTGAAACTCTGAATGTCCAGCATTTACCACCAGCTGTTGACTCTTTTAGTATCAATAAAGCTGTAAGTACTGACTGTATTTGCAAAGCAAGGTTAATAAATCTGTTTTTATTTTAAAAAATTAACAAAAAAATCAGGAGAGTCGGATTGCATTATATTTTTTTGTGACACAGAAACACATATCTATGTATATTTTACCAGAAGAATGAAGAATATACACACATATGAATAAGTATATGAAGAAGCATTACTTTTTCAATGTGTTCTACACCGTTACATCGCCTGCTATACCTGAATAGGTCACATTCCATGTTCTATTGAGTTCATATCAAGCTTTAAGATTAACATTACAGAACTCAAAGAAAGAGTCAGAATTTATCTTGCTTCTTCGAGGATGGGTTTTGCACATCATGCCCTGGATTTATTTAAATCTGTTTTTACAATTAGGTATCCTGCCTTATTGGTTAATACTTCCATAGAGATCAACTATATCTACACATGTCTTCCCAACAGACACAATTGCACCCTAAGGCAGGTCAAAATAAACTGGACCACAGGAAGGACCTCATGTTTTGTGAATATTATGTCATTTGGGATGCAGTTGTTGGAAGATTTGTAAATGAGAATCAGTTTGTAAAATTAAATCCCAAAATCTAGAGGAAGTCCATGTAAGGATCGAGTAACGGATTAGTGTGAGAAGAGTTTGCACAGCGGAGTCCAGTCATCAAAGCCTTAGTTGGTCAGTGCTTAAATGAGAGTATTGTTTGCATCTAGTGGTAGACTTTGCTTAATAGCATTTGATCAAGGTGAGAAAAGCAGGATTTAGAAACTGGGTGAGAGTGAGGCTAAACTCAAATAGTACAAGGCAGTGAGCTTGTGGTTAATGCTTTTTTTACAATGACATGAAGAGACTTGGGCAACGTGCTTAACAAACAGCAAGCAATAAGTTCTATCATAAAAAACTGCTAAAAGGGATCAGACACCTCTTCAATGACTGCTTGCTTATTGTATGGTCCAAGCGTGCACAGGGTTCAGGATGCCCAGATTTAGAGGGTGGATGCACTTTTATGCATAACCCGTGCAAGGGGTCTACCCAGGATCCTCTGTACCTGTGAGCCACGTGCGGGAAAGGGGACCTAGTCTCTTTGTCTCCCACGTACTGAAAGCCCACCCCACATACAAAGGGACCCAACGACAGGGGTCTTCATCCCAGTATCCTCCACGCCTGTGAGCCCAGTCGTGGGAAAAAGGGACCCAGTCTCTCTGTATCCCAGGCGCAGAAAGCTTGCCAAACTAACCAGTGCCCCAAAAGTGTCCTCATCAACCTCCAGAAGCCCCACACCATGCATTTCCCGACTGGTAGATGTTCCTGTGGCTCCTGTGCAAACCCCGGGAAAGGGAAGAGTGTCTTTTTGGAATACGAATGATCCCCCTGGGTGGCGTTCGTCTATACGAAATGGCGGCCACCCAGGGAAGCACTCACTCATTACTTCTCTTATAAGGGGAGCTACACAATACTAGGCAGGGGGTTTTAATGTTGTGGCTGATCAGTGTATGTATTTCTTGAGAATTTGCAATTTTATTTTCTTGCAGCCAAAGCTATATTTTATAAGTGAGCATTATTACTTTAATGCATCCATTACACACACACACACACACAATGCAACCCTTACACATAAAGACAATGCACCCTTTACACACATACACAGAAACACACAATGCATCTCTTACACACATGCAAACACACACTACTTCTCTTACAAACACACAGAAACACAATGCATCTCTTACACACACTCAATGCACCCCTTACAGACACAGACTGCATCCCTTACATACACAGATTCACACAATGCATCCCTTACACACAATCAGAAACACACAATACATCCCTTATACACAAACACACACTGATTTCTATCCCTTACACAAAAACACACTGCTTCCACTACACACAAACACACTGCATCTCCTACATAAACTGGTATCCCTATACACTACATTCCAAAAGCAAACACTTTGGATTCTCTACAATGACACAACACATCCCCTACACACTCCACTCCCTGTGAGCGAACTCATGGGTGGAACATGTAGGTGGACTTATAGGTGGGCCTTATGGGCATACTCACCCTCAGGCCCTTGAGCTGTGTAAGGGAGCTCCCAGAACATTGAATTTTGTGACCACAGTTACAAACAGCCTCCAGACATCCTGTTCTACACCAGACCAGTGGAGCCAAACTGCAGCCCATCATCATCCTCATCTGGTTGTAAGTAGGTAATCTAGTACATTATTAGTGACACTAATCTATAATTTACCTCTCATTAAAGGGACACTATAGTCCCCAGAACCACTGCAGCTTAATGAAGTGGTTCTGGTGTGCAGCACTGGCATTAGTTCATATGGCAGATCATAAGGGTGGGGCATTGTGATGTCACATAGGGGTGGGGGGCAAAATTTTATTTTGCCTAGGGTGGCAAAAATCCTTGCACCGGCCCTGGTTGTGCTAGAAATGTTTGAAATTATGTAATAATAATGTAATATTGTACAATGCATACATACAGGCTAGAGTGACAGAAAAAAGCCCTATCCCCTTTAAAAAAATAAATAAATAAATATATATATATATATATATATATATATATATATATATATATATATATATATATATATATATATATATATATATATATATATATATATATATATCTTGCACTTACAGAGAAAAAGACAAGTCAATTATAAATGCACAGAATATCATTACAGTCATAAATAGGTTCAAATTAAGGATGAGTGAGCCAAACAAATAAGATGTATAATTCATAGATTATATAAACCATTTATACCTCTATGAAGTATAATGTATTGAGTATATGTGCCATATATACCTATATAAAGTATAATGTACAGAGTATATGTGCCATATATACCTATATAAAGTATAATGCATTGGGTATTGAGCCTTATATACCTATGTAAAGTATAATGTATAGAGCATATGAACAATGTATACATATGTAAAGTATAATGTATGAAGCATATGAGCCATA
Organism: Pelobates cultripes; assembly: GCA_933207985.1. Lineage (NCBI taxonomy): Eukaryota > Metazoa > Chordata > Amphibia > Anura > Pelobatidae > Pelobates > Pelobates cultripes. The sequence goes on along the minus strand of OW240912.1, from coordinate 415,058,546 downwards.
TATACCTTTTTAAAGTATAATATATGAAGCATTTGAGCCATATACCTTATAAAGTATAATGTATGAAGTATATGAGCCATTATAAAAGTATAATGTATGAAGTATATGAGCCATACATACCTATATAAAGTATAATGTATGAAGTATATGAGCCATACATACCTATATAAAGTATAATGTATGAAGTATATGAGCCATACATACCTATATAAAGTATAATGTATGAAGTATATGAGCCATACATACCTATACCTTATAAAGTATAATGTATGAAGTATATGAGCCATACATACCTATATAAAGTATAATGTATGAAGTATATGAGCCATACATACCTATATAAAGTATAATGTATGAAGTATATGAGCCATACATACCTATATAAAGTATAATGTATGAAGTATATGAGCCATACATACCTATATAAAGTATAATGTATGAAGTATATGAGCCATACATACCTATATAGAGTATAATGTATGAAGTATATGAGCCATACATACCTTATAAAGTATAATGTATGAAGTATATGAGCCATACATACCTATATAAAGTATAATGTATGAAGTATATGAGCCATACATACCTATATAAAGTATAATGTATGAAGTATATGAGCCATACATACCTTATAAAGTATAATGTATGAAGTATATGAGCCATACATACCTATATTAAGTATAATGTATGAAGTATATGAGCCATACATACCTATATAAAGTATAATGTATGAAGTATATGAGCCATACATACCTATATTAAGTATAATGTATGAAGTATATGTGCCATACATACCTATAGAAAGTATAATGTATGAAGTATATGAGCCATACATACCTATAGAAAGTATAATGTATGAAGTATATGTGCCATACATACCTATATTAAGTATAATGTATGAAGTATATGAGCCATACATACCTATAGAAAGTATAATGTATGAAGTATATGAGCCATACATACCTTATAAAGTATAATGTATGAAGTATATGAGCCATACATACCTATAGAAAGTATAATGTATGAAGTATATGAGCCATACATACCTATAGAAAGTATAATGTATGAAGTATATGAGCCTTACATACCTATATAAAGTATAATGTATGAAGTATATGAGCCATACATACCTATATAAAGTATAATGTATGAAGTATATGAGCCATACATACCTATATAAAGTATAATGTATGAAGTATATGAGCCATACATACCTATAGAAAGTATAATGTATGAAGTATATGAGCCATACATACCTATAGAAAGTATAATGTATGAAGTATATGAGCCATACATACCTATAGAAAGTATAATGTATGAAGTATATGAGCCATACATACCTATAGAAAGTATAATGTATGAAGTATATGAGCCTTACATACCTATATAAAGTATAATGTATGAAGTATATGAGCCATACATACCTATATAAAGTATAATGTATGAAGTATATGAGCCATACATACCTTATAAAGTATAATGTATGAAGTATATGAGCCATACATACCTATATAAAATATAATATATGAAGTATATGAGCCATACATACCTATATAAAGTATAATGTATGAAGTATATGAGCCATACATACCTTATAAAGTATAATGTATGAAGTATATGAGCCATACATACCTATATAAAGTATAATGTATGAAGTATATGAGCCATGCATACCTATAGAAAGTATAATGTATGAAGTATATGAGCCATGCATACCTATATAAAGTATAATGTATGAAGTATATGAGCCATACATACCTATATAAAATATAATGTATAGAGTATATGAGCCATACATACCTATAGAAAGTATAATGTATGAAGTATATGAGCCATACATACCTATAGAAAGTATAATGTATGAAGTATATGAGCCATACATACCTATAGAAAGTATAATGTATGAAGCACCTATAGATGCCAATATGATTCCATACAGAGGTTCTGAACCCACTCACCGCGAGCAGCCAGTCAGTGAATATGAAAATATCCTGCTTTCTTCTTTTGTTTTACAAATGACTTTAAAATCCATCAACAGAAACAATAACCAGAAGAGGAAGAAGTGAGGGGGAAGCACTCGCAGATAATAAAGACGGGAAGCTGTCTTCAAATGGATTCAGTTAAAGTGTAAGGATTCATTCATTCATTGAAATCGCAAAAAGCGACCCTGGCTGTGTATGACTACAACTCCTTAATGGGGCACTGCAGTTACCAAAACAACTTTAGCTTAATGAAGCAGTGATGGTGTATAAATCATACCCCTGCAGTCTCACTGCTCAATCCTCTGCCATTTAGGAGTTAAATCGTGTTGTTTATGTAGCCCTGGTCACACCTCCCTGCATGTGATGTGCACACCCTTCCTAAACACTTCCTGTAAAAAGTAATCTAATGTTTACTATTCCATTATTGCACAGTCAGTTATGTAGTATTTCTCTTGCGCACTTCTATTAGAGTATAACTATTTTATTCCTTATATCCAGATTTTTTTTTACCTCTAGATTACTGAGTTGCTACAACAGAGGCTCTTATGGGATTAAGGCAACTTTCCCATCTTTTCTAGAGAGAAGATCTGAACCTCTCTTTAATAACACTGACAGTTTAAAGGGACACTCCGGGCACCAATACAACAATGCTTTTGATAGATTTTAGACTCATCAATATGCTGAATTTGATTCATGCTGAAATCTTTATAGATTTCGCACACCAAAAAAAAAAACATTTTGCAGACTTCTGAACCATAATCCTGCCTCCTAAGCCATGCCTCCTCATGCCACAAAGGTTTCCTTATCAAAATTATGCCCACAGTCTCAGTCCTATTAGCACTGAGTGAGTGGCTTTTAAATTACAGCCTGGCTGCAGACAGACAGAGAAACTAAAACAGGTAGTGGCTGAGCTGTGTACAAACATTTGATAAGGAAGTCTTTTTCGGGAGTGAGGGGCGTGGCTAAAGAGGTAGGTTTATGGTGCAGCACATTAATGAGGCCAAAACCTGTCAAATGCATGGTGCCCAGAGTGTCCGTTTAACAGATGATCACCTTTTAAATTGAATATATTTTTCTACATTTGTGAATCAGGGCTACATTGTAACTGCTCTTCCAAAGAATGGAATTGCCGAGTATTTCAGACTATGTGGTGTCGTCTATAAATAAAACATGCTTACTGTATATAAACAAATATGTTAGTTTTTCATCTCTAAACCATTTATTCTGTTTCTTATTTATATGTTAAACCTCCTGTAATCTTCTCTATCAACATGACATAGCTACGCAACTCGCAGAGCACAGGCCGTAAAGCTGAAATTATATACGCTTTGCTTTTATTTGAAATCCTGACCAGCCTTAGAATTACATAGCAATTGTGCTAAAAATACAAAATGTTTAGTTTGTGGCTGCATGAATTGCCATCTGTTTAACCACATTGAGAATTGGCCAATAAAGGAAGACATCAAACCGTGCCAACCAGAGAGCAGACAAGCAAGGTGTCAGCAACATGATGTTGTAGTCATTTCATCCATCGTAGCCCTGGAAAATATGTTCTTTAAATGTAACCATTTGTAAAAAAGGGCACTGAGTTCATAGAACACTATGCCTATAGCTTATCCAGATATATATATACAGTGGGACCTCGGTTTACGAATTTATTGCAAAAAATTTGTAAACCAAAACGCGGTTTCCCATAGGAATGCATTGAAAACCAATGAATCCATTCTGGAGGTCAGAAATAAGTCAAAATGAGCTGGCATGTAAATCAACCCACAATGCAGAACACACAGTAAAAGGCATGCAAACGACGAAGCTCAGCTCCCTACCTTTCCACAGGTTGAGAAACGCACCAAAAAGTCCTAAAACAACTGCAAACAATTTCCAAAACTCAATGCAAAAGCCGCTCCAACACCTCCAACACCTCTACACTCGAGGCCACATGCTACCCACAGGCTCCAGCATGCTGGGAGCGGTGCTATAAACCTCCTAGGTGCAATGCATCCTGGGGAAACTTGCTTTGTATTGCAAAACAAATTTGTAAACCGAGGCATTATTTTTAATGGATTTTCATTTGTAAACCGAAAATTATGTTAACTGAGGCGTTTGTAAACCGAGGTCCCACTATATATATATATATATATATATATATAATTGCCTATAGTGACTTTTTCATCTTCTGGGGTCTTTGTTTAGCTTGCAAAAGTCCATGGTGGTGCCGTACCCTCTCGGTATCTGGTGGCCGCAGGTGCAGAAGAAGGTAAGTTTAACTTTCCTGAAGGTGTCCCTCATTGCCACCACTATTGTCTTCCTGATGGTCCTCTTCAGCTCTTGCTGCTACATCTCCCGGAAGCCCATGTCAGTGCTGTACTCTAGCGCATATGTGGGAGTACAACAAGACTGCGGGATCCTACATAGATATTGTCTTGCGATGCTTGATTATTATGTTTAATTCTGCAATATTGTCTCTCTGGGAGCTTTATTCACTAAAGGGAGAATTGCAGGGATTCAAAATGATTTTCAAATGAAAGGTCAAAGCAGAGCAGACTGGGAGACAGTAGGGCTAGTTTGACATTTAAAATGTGAAATTCACTTGGAATTCACTGCAATTTTCACATTTCTGAATAACCTAGTAAATAATGAATTCCGTTAAACTAATCAACAAGATACCAGGGCTTTTTAAAAACTTTTTTACAACTTTTTTCATCTGTTCGCTAGTTTAGCCCAAATGTTGCAATTGTGTTGCCAATGAAATATAAGTTACAGTTTAATGAAAAGAGCAAACTAGTATATGTGTCCACTTGTTAACCCCTTCATTACCACACTCTTTTGCAGGGGGAAAAAAAAAACACAAGAAAAAACTAATAATCTTTTTTAAACAAATCACGCATGGTTCTCACATGACATTTGGTTAAAATCTGTGGGTGTCAGGTCACCCACTAAACCAGGAATTGATTAGGGAATTGTATATACATTATTCAGAAGCACTCCGGTGTGGTACATTTCACAAAACTTGTTACTTTTATTTCATTATTTCCATTTTTTTTTTAGATTTTTAGTGTCAGGACAGTCATTCCCATATCTATTAACAATTTACAGGCAGCTATTAAGATTCCTATTAACCAAAATTTTTCAATTTGTGGCACTGAAATACATTTATCATTCTTATAAAATGAAAGAGTTAAACTCCATTGTTATCTCCATCATTAAAACAAACAACTTCTAAAACAACTGGATCCAAAATGTAAAAAAATGAAACAGATCATTTATTGGAGAGATATGTGTTTTGCTCAATATCGAAATATGAGTCATAAATAACTATACCCACTTATATGTTTGATTGTGTTTCGAAATAGTAAAATAAAAAAAAGTGCACATTCCTTACCCCGTTTTTCTTAGTCCATTTCCATTTTTTTCCTTGTCCTTTCGTAGTTTGTTTTCCTTGCATATTATATTATACTATTTTATTTGTTTACTATATACTTTATTTTGTAAAATAAATATTATAATAAAAAAGTATTTGAAAATAATGTTATTTGTTGCATTTTATTTCACACCGTCTTTGCCAGTTTTGACGTTTTTCATTATTGTTTTATTATTATTTTTACAGGCCACGCCAATATATTCTCTTTTATTCCTGTATTTAAAACAACATCTAAAACCGATTTTGATCCACGGTAGTGTTGGAGGGAAGCTTTTCCTTTGCCCATGTCTTTAGTTGTAAAAGACAAGAAATAAGAGCACCATGGAAACTACAAACAAGAATAATTCTTCATCAAAGTGATGCAATCCACAAGAATATTTCTTTAGATACCACCAGTACTACCCCACTACTCAAATTCAACCCCAATAAAGCCTACGGCCTATTAAATATTGGATTTAGATACATGTCACTAATTATAGTAATAATTATTATTATTATGTCACTAGTTATAAATAATAGTATCCAATTGATTTGTGTGTGTTTATAGGACATATCAATTTACCAGTAACAAAACACATTGTGATAGTGACTGCAGCTGAGATCACCGTTTTTCACATTGTCAATTGGTTTCACGAAGATGAAGATTAGGAAAAACTCACCTGTATATTCCTATGATGCCCTCAAATCTGACAGGAAAGGGCTGTTAAAGGGTTCTGAGAGGACACGATGTTACTGAATACACTCTGGGTCATCTTCCTACACAAATTGCTGAGTTCAATACAGCTGCACATGGAGGGTTGGTTTCCTGCGTTCTTCCTGAACAAAATGATATGAATCAATCAATTACACTATCTCACAGACACAAAAAGCAAGTTCTACATATATACAATAATAATAATGTGCTGCACTAAACAAGCATTTATGGCTTTCATTTGTCATCTATGTGTAACCCCCAAGGTTTCTTAAAGGGACAAGGTGCCGTCTTCCAGCGCCACGTGGGGCTCCTAGCATCTGGCCCCGCCTCCTATTCAGCTGCTTGGTTGACATAATCAGAATTGATGATCTCAGCTAACCACAATGCTTTGGATTGGCGGAGACAATCAATTTTGATGATCTCAGCCGAGGGGGTGGGGCGGTGGACAGTGTCAAACCCTGCCCTGACCAATCAGCATCTGAATCATTGAATCAATGCATCTCTATGGGGAAGGTTCAGCATCTCCATGCAGAACGTAGAGGTGCTGAACGTCATTGCTGCACACTGGGCCAAGCTGTAGTTGGTGACAATAGTGTCCCTTTAAATATATAATATGTGAATATATGCCATATATCTGTATGTGTGTGTATATCTACATATAACTGTTTTTTTCATTCTAATGGTCACTTCTAACTTGATCTGTGAGTAAAATAAACTCACTAACCTCATTACAACATTAAAGGGAACTGAAGTATTGTGCATCAGATAGACAATACAACCATGTGGACTGAGAGTTTAGGTACTGCTAACTATAATAAAGGGGCCCACTTCAAAGAAACGTACTGAAACATAAAAGGGGTTTAAAGAGATCTGTACAAGTTTTCTAGAATTCATCTAACTAAGCCAAGTTAGGCTTTAATTTTCATATAGTCTATTTAAAATATCTAAGTTTGAATGTGTTGTGCACAGCTCAAATTCAAATATTCTATTATAATTGATTTCCAAAAGAGGATGGAGCCCGTTATATTCAAATACCAGTATTTCATTAAATCTGATCGCTAATTAAAATTGTTTGATACAACTAGAATAATTGTCTAGTGGCACAAAAAACTTGTTTTATCTCTAAATATACATAAAATCACTGAATGGAATCCACTTGAAATTTTCAAGTACAAGAAATCTATGAAATCCGCATTTAATATTTGATTGTATATTTTTTATATGTTTTTATATCTGTTTCTCAGGTTATCATCTCAGTGGTTTTGGTTTTTCAAGAAATAGCTCTGCCTTTTAATACCTTCTTTTGTATCTTTGTTGATGGTAAAATTTACGTACCGCAACCGGTGCCGCAGTAATTCAATTGTTTAGCGCAAGTGCAATTTCTTTTTTAGAAAGGAGGTTTTTTAAAAAAAAATGTATTTAAATTTATCTATTTTTTCCCTTTTTTCTATTTTCTGTTCAATTTTTTTCTATGTGTGTGTGTGGGTGTGGCAGGTGCGGTGTGTGTGTGACAGGTGCGGTGTGTGTGATGGGTGCAGTGGGAAGATGGACTCCCAACACTGTCACTGGCAGACACACTTACTCTTACTGACAGACACAGTCACAGACAGACACAGACACACACACATAAAGACAGACAGACAGACAGACACACACACACATTGACAGATACACACTGTCACTCACAAACACACTTAATCTTACTGACAGACACACTTACACTAATTGATTTACACTCTTACTGACAGACACACAATGACAGACACACTCTTACTGATACACACTTTCACTGACATACACACTTACTCTTACTGACAGACACACTTACTCTTACTGACAGACACAAACTCTCAATGACAAACACACTCACACATTTACTCATTCTTGCAGACACACTCACACATTATTTTTATTTTGTGTTTATTTTTTGGGGCCATCAGGCCTCCCTACCTTTAGGAGTCTTCTCCCTTGGGTCCAGTTGCTTTGATGTTCTTCCTGCTCCTTTCTCCTCCCTCGCGCTGTTTATTGATTGACGTCACATTCCGGCGCCCAGCATCCTCACATGTGCGCGAGGAAGCAGAAAGGAGCAGGAAGATCCTCAAAGCTGAGAGAACTCCCTTGCCATCTGCTGCCTCCCTCTCCCCCACGGCACGTTATATATAGGCAGAGTAGGCACCTTCCTGTGGGGTAAGCAGGTGCCTGCTCTGCATTTCTGAATAGGCACCACTCTGGGGGTACCTTTGTAGAGGAGAGCTGGTCTCCCACAGCCTATTTTCGCTGGTATCCTAGAATAGCTCAGGAACAAGTAGTAAATCCAATAGAGTAGCAGGTACCATCAACAATATAATCCACGAATATCCCATCACCTTTCCCAATAACTGGACAACACACAGTATCAGGAGCAGAACTGATCTTTAATCACACAATCCCTGCTTTTATGCAATCCTCCCATGCAAGGGAGACACCCACCATAATTATTACAATAACCAATCGGGTACAAGGTACAACCCACACATCTACTCCCCTCAGATAAACATTTAACATAATTAAAAAGGTACACAATTTTCCCCAAGTTCTAGATATACCCCAAATACATAAGGTACACCCCTATGGTATCCCCTGAAAGCCCTGATCTGGGTGAGCAACATACTCAAAAATCACCCAGATCAGACCAGGGGTTCGGGAGTTATGGAGGTGTAAAGTTTTGACTGACCGCACAGGCAACAGTAGCCGAAAACAGTTCCATGAGTTTTGGCCTTGCGGTCGGTCTCTTTTTGTGTCTAAAAAGTCCCAAACTCAATGCCATCCAGAGCTGTGTTTGCATTCAGATGAATCCCCTTGTTCGTGGTATTCAAACTACCGAACGGCAGGCCATTCGGGAGTTTCTATCAGTCTCTTCCATAGCTCTGGAGGTTTCAGCGGAGTTCGCTTAGTCGAGTGTCCGATTTTAGTTCCAGACACTCGAAGGCAAAACACCGCTGTTCGGGAATTTAAGATGGCCACCGCCACATGTTCGGCTCCCGAAATGATGGCCACCCAGGGACTTTAACAACGAGTTTGTACTTTTCAATGGGAAATTCAATTAAGCGAACAGGGAGGTTAATTGAAGTCACACTTATGCATCAAGGTGGTCCGGTGTTCGGTAGTTTGTGTCCGTATGGTAAATAAAGTATTTCAGTACAGTTTATGGGAACAATTAGACAAACTTTTTAATTCACACGAAAGTCTATGGGGAAAACAACGGAAAGGGAATATGCTGGACAGCCAGGTGGATTTTGCTACAACCTTCATCGCACCTGAACCACTGCACATGTCCGCTTTTAGTGGCAACCATTAGTGACATGCGGGGGCAGGAAAATGCCACCCTTGTCCAAGTGCCCCCTGAGGCCATTGCCCCATACCATCCTATGGACGGGCCAGCCCTGCCCACATATGTTAATTTTGGAATATTAAGACATTCCTCAACATAACTTTTTTGGGTTTTGCTGGCTTTGTAGTTTGTGGTGTAAATATTCTGGAACATGTTAGGTAACCTCATGACCATTTACAGAACTGAACTAGAACCAAAATATTTTATTTACACAAATTGAATATTAGTAAGGTTCTTGGTCAAAAATGAGAAATGTCCTTGTGATTCCATATATTTTAACCTTGAAACTATCCCTGATCATAAATGTAAAGAAGTTACGAAAGGGCCATTGTTCTGGAGTACAGTGCTAACAATTATTTGGAGTTCCTCTTTCCTTTGTAGTCCAAGTACATGGTGCTGGTGTCCATCGTGAGGATGGGCAGATAGAAAAATACACATACAAAGGTTTTTCTGTGCTAGATCCAGCTCACATGATCGAAAAACAAAGAAGCACACATGGTTGTCAGGTGAATTTATAAGGTTTATTGTGGCTCAATTACTGTTCCGACCTTTTACATACAGACTTTGATGACGATCATGTTTGGAAAGCAACCTTTATAAAAAACAAACTGTCTCTTGGTTCTGATAAACAAGAGATTACTTGCCTTTAGACTGTTTTTCACAGCCAGCCTCCCACACACACCTATAATATAGAGGGGATTTCCAGAAATAATTAGAACCATAAAACATATTATTAAAACAATCTGAAAGTCAAAAAGGACCATAAAAATCAATAAGAACATATGAGGTTCACTACGGCACATCTTATGGAAGAATCATCTGCTTTGAAGAAAAACGTTCTCACATCAATACTAGATTATCCGAAGGACTCTCAAGCGGTATTTTTCAGAAATGAAAATATTTTCTCCACTTCTTCAGTTCTGGAACAGGGCATCATACCCTAACACAACATTTACATTACCTATAATTAGGTCAATTAATGATATAATTATCTGCAAATTGCTATTGTGTTTGGCAGTATTCTAAGTAGTGGTGTCCAAAAACAGCTAGAGAAGCAAGGTTTTAAAATCCTAATTTATAATATGGATAAACCAAAATTAGCTAAAGTGTTCAAAGTTCTGAGTGCAGTTTAAAAGATATCACTAAACATATCCACATAATGTAATTGATTGAACATTACAATCATTACAATAACAATCCCTAACAAAATGTCAACATTGTGTAGAAACAAACATATTTTATCCGGCTACTCCACATTGGCCGGACCAGGGCATAAATAAGAATCACAGGGCCCCGGTGCAAGAATGAGAGAAGGGCCCCACTTACGCTCTCACTGAGACACAAAAACTGACATGTCACAGTCATTCACAGACACAGATATTCTAACTGACAAACACACACTTACTGACAGAAACACACTCTTAGATATACATCCATTGGCATACATACTGTCACTGACAAACACACACTTACTGACAGAAATACACTTTCAGATATACATCCATTGGCATACATACTCTCACTGACAAACACACACTTACTGACAGAAACACACTCTCAGATATACATTCATTGGCATACACACTCTCACTGACAGACACAAATTATCACACACAGTCACTGACAGACAGACTGACAAACACACACTTACTGACAGAAACACACTCTTAGATATACATCCATTGGCATACATACTGTCACTGACAAACACACACTTACTGACAGAAATACACTTTCAGATATACATCCATTGGCATACATACTCTCACTGACAAACACACACTTACTGACAGAAACACACTCTCAGATATACATTCATTGGCATACACACTCTCACTGACAGACACAAATTATCACACACAGTCACTGACAGACAGACTGGCATACACACACTCCTTAGGGTGCTGCAGAAAACCTTTGGTTTCAGTCCTCATTTTTACATTTTAATACCACAATATAGATTGTTAGCCACCTTGTTAGCCACCTAAAAATATATGTATTGTTTATTACTTATGGTTTGTTGTTATGTTAATTACTTGATGGTCACTTGACTATGATGTCATGTGACCGTTATTTTTGAATGTGTAAAATGATTTTATCAAAGTGTCCGTACAGTTTATATTAAAGCTAAGTGTTTATCCTGCTCCTAGATGCCCTCTCATCTACAAATACTCTACATTGATCACATCCATGATGTGGATACTATCCACTAAAGCCTTATGGATTGGGCAATACTCAAATTGTTCAGACAAATGTAAGTAGCACTCTGTTATACACCTCACGGCTGTATTCTACTAGATTTTGTGTTTTGTATTCGCATATACTGCTGATTACACTTAGCTGAACGTTCCCATTACATGTTCTGCTGAGGATTCATACCAAGTATTAGAAAACATCTGTATATCCCAAGCGGGGATTGTTCCGGCCATGCACTATACCATAGAGCTGGTTTTGAGCCATATTATATGTTCCTCTCGACATTTTTTCCAGATAGCCAAATATACACCACCATTGGACTCTTTCTGTTTTCTGTTTTACTTATTCACTTATCGGAAGTGTAACGACCACCTCACAGCTATCCAATAAATTGAGGAGGGTCTCTGGAAGCAGAAGTAATGTTAAAATTAGTTTAGGACCCAGCAATATTAGGGTACTGTCGTGTAGTGGTGGGCTTAACACGATACGGCCATATGGTGGAACTGAATTCCTATATTTGTTTTCCTAAAATAGGTGATTTTAAGTAGCCTTGTATAATGAAAACTAAATGAATGTAATTCTGTGCAATGAAAATTACACAGAATTGACTGTAGTCAGCCTGGAACAATGATTGGAACATCTACAATCCAGTCCAATGCTTCGTTCAGAGACACAGTTACATAGACATCATTGGGAACCAATGATGTATTGTGGACATTGCTGCACTCGGCCTATGAATGCTTTTAATAGAAAAAAATATCTCTAAATGAGAATAATTTTCATTGTTTATTGTGTTGGACATAATGACACCAAATAGGTTCTCAATTTTTGAAGGTCTTAATGAGGAAATGCTCCGAGTGGGTGTCCCTGTGAAACGTTGATAATCCTTCATTTAGAGAAAACCTATGCTGAATATTACTAAATAACATAAAAAAAACCACAAAATGTAACAATAAATAATAAATAAATAAAGAAACATTTGCCATGAGGGACACACGCAAAGTCACCTTGACTAGGCAGAGAGATTTTTAGAAACATCACATTATTTAAAGGGACACTGTAGCAGGCACCCAGACTGCTTCAGCTCATTAGCTCATTGAAGTGGACTGGGTGCAATGTCGCATCACCTTTAACCCTGAGCATGTAATTATTGCAGTTTTTATAAATTGCAATACTTAGCTGCTAGGGTAAATTCCTCCTCTACTGGAGTTTTGGCAGACAGCCACCAGAGGGACTTTTGGGCTCAAAATCGACTTTTGGTTGCCGAAACAACACTGGACCTCCTCACACTATGCATGAGGACTTCCAGCGTCAACTGAATCCCTATAGGAAATCATTGAATAGTGCAAGCGTAGCCATTGCCGTGCAGGCGCATTAGGTCTCCCTCGCCAGCCGACATCGGCAGGAGAGGAGCATGGGCAGAGCCGAGCCAGCTCCGAGGGACATCTGCGCTGGACCCAGGTAAGTGACAGAAGGGGTTATTAACAAATTTGTTTTCCTGGCACAATAGTTTCCCTTTAACGCAAAACAGATTAAAAAAAAATGTGATAAAAGGAACAATATGTATTAATAGGCTTTAGACATCAGTCATCGTGACAGAGTAACAAAATAGAATATTATGAACGCAAACATCTAAGACTGTTTTGTGCCGGACAGATGTCTCTGTTTAACTTGAACATTCTACAAAAACATTACCTCACAGAGAAAGGAACACGATGAGACAGACACAGATTTCAGAAAGTATGATGGCATGTTGTTTTTTTAACTGCGCCCGTTACTTCTACTAACTGCATTTAGGAATCAGTAAGTCATTGGAATTAAAACTGACCAATTATTGTAGTAAAATAAAGTATCATAAATAATTGCAATATTGGGGGAGCAACGAGTCCCTTAAGGCCTCAGTAATATAGCAATGAATACTGGGATAGATTATTAGATGAAGAATCATTTTCCAGAGTAGCAGATACCTAGAAGGCTATTACATGTATCTACTACCCTGGAAAAGTATTCTTGTAATAGTAATAATAGCAGTAATGGCTAACAGTGATATAGGAAGGGAAGTAGATACATGGAATAGCCTTCCAGCGGCAGCAGTAACAATGATACAGAAAGGGTAGTAGATACCTGGAATAGCCTTCCATGGGCAGCAGTGACAGTGATATAGAAAGGGTAGTAGATACCTGGAATAGCCTTCCAGGGGCAGCAGTAACAGTGATACAGAAAGGGTAGTAGATACCTGGAATAGCCTTCCAGGGGCAGCAGTAAAGGCTAACAGAGATATAGAAATGGTAGTAGATACCTGGAATAGCCTTCCAGCAGAAGCAGTAAAGGTTCACTGTGATATAGAAAGGGTAGTAGATACCTGGAATAGCCTTCCAGTGGGATCAGTAAAGACAAACAGTGATGTAGAAAGGGTAGTAGATACCCGGAATAGCCTTCCAGTGGGAGCAGTAACAGTGATATAGAAAGGGAAGTAGGTACCTGGAATAGCCTTCCAGTGGGAGCAGTAACAGTGATATAGAAAGGGTAGTAGATACCTGGAATAGCCTTCCAGTGGGAGCAGTAACAGTGATATAGAAAGGGTAGTAGATACCTGGAATAGCCTTCCAGGGGCAGCAGTAACAGTGATACAGAAAGGGTAGTAGATACCTGGAATAGCCTTCCAGGGGCAGCAGTAAAGGCTAACAGAGATATAGAAATGGTAGTAGATACCTGCAATAGCCTTCCAGCAGAAGCAGTAAAGGTTCACTGTGATATAGAAAGGGTAGTAGATACCTGGAATAGCCTTCCAGTGGGATCAGTAAAGACAAACAGTGATGTAGAAAGGGTAGTAGATACCCGGAATAGCCTTCCAGTGGGAGCAGTAACAGTGATATAGAAAGGGAAGTAGGTACCTGGAATAGCCTTCCAGTGGGAGCAGTAACAGTGATATAGAAAGGGTAGTAGATACCTGGAATAGCCTTCCAGTGGGAGCAGTAACAGTGATATAGAAAGGGTAGTAGATACCTGGAATAGCCTCCCAGTGGGAGCAGTAACAGTGATATAGAAAGGGTAGTAGATACCTGGAATAGCCTCCCAGTGGGAGCAGTAACAGTGATATAGAAAGGGTAGTAGATACCTGGGATAGCCTTCCAGTGGGAGCAGTAACGGTGATATAGAAAGGGTAGTAGATACCTGGAATAGCCTTCCAGTGGGAGCAGTAACATTGATATAGAGAGGGTAGTAGATACCTGGGATAGCCTTCCAGTAGGAGCAGTAACAGTGATATAGAAAGGGTAGTAGATACCTGGAATAGCCTTCCAGTGTAAGCAGTAACAGTGATATAGAAAGGGTAGTAGATACCTGGAATAGCCTTCCAGTGGAAGCAGTAAAGGCTAACCGTGATATAGAAAGGGCAGTAGATATCTGGAATAGCCTTCCAATGGGAGCAGTAACAGTGATCTAGAAAGGGTAGTAGATGCCTGGAATAGCCTTCCAGTGTAAGCAGTAACGGCTAACAGTGAAATAGAAAGGGTAGTAGATACCTGGAATAGCCTTCCAGTGGAAGCAATAAAGGCTAACAGTGATATAGAAAGGGTAGTAGATACCTGGAATAGCCTCCCAGTGGGAGCAGTAACAGTGATATAGAAAGGGTAGTAGATACCTGGAACAGCCTTACAATGGGAGCAGTAACAGTGATATAGAATGGGTAGTAGATACCTGGAATAGCCTTCCAGTGGAATCAGTAACAGTGATATAGAAAGGGTAGTAGATACCTGGAATAGCCTTCCAGTGGGAGCAGTAACAGTGATATAGAAAGGGTAGTAGATACCTGGAATAGCCTTCCAGTGTAAGCAGTAACAGTGATATAGAAAGGGTAGTAGATACCTGGAATAGCCTTCCAGTGGAAGCAGTAAAGGCTAACCGTGATATAGAAAGGGCAGTAGATATCTGGAATAGCCTTCCAATGGGAGCAGTAACAGTGATCTAGAAAGGGTAGTAGATGCCTGGAATAGCCTTCCAGTGTAAGCAGTAACGGCTAACAGTGAAATAGAAAGGGTAGTAGATACCTGGAATAGCCTTCCAGTGGAAGCAATAAAGGCTAACAGTGATATAGAAAGGGTAGTAGATACCTGGAATAGCCTCCCAGTGGGAGCAGTAACAGTGATATAGAAAGGGTAGTAGATACCTGGAATAGCCTTCCAGTGGGAGCAGTAACAGTGATATAGAATGGGTAGTAGATACCTGGAATAGCCTTCCAGTGGAAGCAGTAACAGTGATATAGAAAGGGAAGTAGATACCTGGAATAGCCTTCCAGTGGGAGCAGTAACAGTGATATAGAAAGGGTAGTAGATACCTGGAATAGCCTTCCAGTGGAAGCAGTAACAGTGATATAGAAAGGGTAGTAGATACCTGGAATAGCCTTCCAGTGGAAGCAGTAAAGGCTAACCGTGATATAGAAAGGGTAGTAGATACCTGGAATGGTCTTCCAGTGGGAGCAGTAACAGTGATATAGAAAGGGTAGTAGATACATGGAATAGCCTCCCAGTGGGAGCAGTAACAGTGATATAGAAAGGGTAGCAGATACCTGGAATAGCCTTCCAGTGGAGCAGTAACAGTGATATAGAAAGGGTAGTAGATACCTGGAATAGCCTTCCAATGGGAGCAGTAACAGTGACATAGAAAGGGTAGTAGATACCTGGAATAGCTTTCCAGTGGGAACAGTAACAGTGATATAGAAAGGGTAGTAGATACCTGGAATAGCCTTCCAGTGGGAGCAGTAACAGTGATATAGAAAGGGTAGTAGATACCTGGAATAGCCTTCCAGTGGGAGCAGTAACAGTGATATAGAAAGGGCAGTAGGTACCTGGAATAGCCTTCCAGTGGGAGCAGTAACAGTGATATAGAAAGGGTAGTAGATACCTGGAATAGCCTTCCAGTGGGAGCAGTAACAGTGATAGTGATATAGAAAGGGTAGTAGATACCTGGAATAGCCTCCCAGTGGGAGCAGTAACAGTGATATAGAAAGGGTAGTAGATACCTGGAACAGCCTTACAATGGGAGCAGTAACAGTGATATAGAATGGGTAGTAGATACCTGGAATAGCCTTCCAGTGGAAGCAGTAACAGTGATATAGAAAGGGTAGTAGATACCTGGAATAGCCTTTCAGTGGGAGCAGTAACAGTGATATAGAAAGGGTAGTAGATACCTGGAATAGCCTTCCAGTGGAAGCAGTAACAGTGATATAGAAAGGGTAGTAGATACCTGGAATAGCCTTCCAGTGGAAGCAGTAAAGGCTAACCGTGATATAGAAAGGGCAGTAGATACCTGGAATAGCCTTCCAATGGGAGCAGTAACAGTGATCTAGAAAGGGTAGTAGATGCCTGGAATAGCCTTCCAGTGTAAGCAATAACGGCTAACAGTGAAATAGAAAGGGTAGTAGATACCTGGAATAGCCTTCCAGTGGAAGCAATAAAGGCTAACAGTGATATAGAAAGGGTAGTAGATACCTGGAATAGCCTCCCAGTGGGAGCAGTAACAGTGATATAGAAAGGGTAGTCGATACCTGGAACAGCCTTACAATGGGAGCAGTAACAGTGATATAGAATGGGTAGTAGATACCTGGAATAGCCTTCCAGTGGAATCAGTAACAGTGATATAGAAAGGGTAGTAGATACCTGGAATAGCCTTCCAGTGGGAGCAGTAACAGTGATATAGAAAGGGTAGTAGATACCTGGAATAGCCTTCTAGTGGAAGCAGTAACAGTGATATAGAATGGGTAGTAGATACCTGGAATAGCCTTCCAGTGGAAGCAGTAACAGTGATATAGAAAGGGTAGTAGATACCTGGAATAGCCTTCCAGTGGAAGCAGTAACAGTGATATAGAAAGGGTAGTAGATACCTGGAATAGCCTTCCAGTGGAAGCAGTAAAGGCTAACCGTGATATAGAAAGGGTAGTAGATACATGGAATGGTCTTCCAGTGGGAGCATTAAAGAATAACAAGGACATCGAGTTGTATGTATCTGGATTAGTCTTTTAGAGGTACAGTATAAATGAATATACTTAAAAAAAACAAAAACTGATAAAAAAAGGTATACATGAAAGCTAACACAGTTTTGCTCTCTCAGTAAAGTAAGAATATAGAAAATAAACACACCAATATATATCGCTTGAAGCAAGCCGTCCTCTCTTAATTATATAGAACTAAAACAAAAATAAGTTGACAACCACATAAACTGGAGACCAAATGCATGCTGGGACATTTTTCACAATATCTCTCCAAGAGAAAAATAAATACATGTAATTAAAGACTTTGAAATTATATCAATCTATTCATTGGGGTCTCTGTATTTGAACTTGTTAAGGCCATAAAATGTAATTTATAAAATGAAGACCCTGAAAAGGACACTATCGTCATTCAGACCAGCTCATCTCAATAAAGTGTTCTGGGTGTAGTGGACATTTTTTCGTTTTACATTGCCATTTAGTAGAAAGCGTTAAATACACCTCTGATTGCTGTCTTCATGCTCCAGAACTGAGTTAAACAGCTAGCAGCTGTTAGCAGAATTTAACTGGAGGAATGTGGCTTTTAGCTGCGCATGCATACCTTGTCTATGAGAAGCAATGTATTGGAGCAGATCACAGGTCATGCCAGCTTGGATACTGACATCACCGGAGGTGGAGCGCACAGTGCTGGATGTGAGGTGAGTAGGCTTTTATTAAACTTTAATTTAAAAGGTAGGTGGACACAGTGAGGTAATAGATGGGTACCTAGAGTCTCCAAATAAAGATTGCTGTTTTTGGGACTATAGGTTCTCTATAAGTGATCTGTGGATAACAGACAGCAAAGGGTTCCATTTGGAGAATCTCCGCTATCACCCCGTGCGCTTTGCCTGGAGACTTGGACAGTATATTTCTTTTTAGGTATATATATCATTTATACAGACTGCCACTTCTCTCCTATCTTATCATTATTTTCATATTGTTTTCCAAACTTACTGGGTGGCAAAGAAGGGAGAAGATGTTTATATATTATTTAATTAGCAATTAGCTTTGCTTCATTTGAACAGTCAGCTTCATTTAACTCTGGATGGGACTGGAATGCTACAAGCTTGTCTTAGGTCTTCGCAATTGATTCATTTTTCTGCTCTTTTGCATATACCCATAGATCTAATCACAAGTCCTATTATTTATTTATTTATTTATTTATAAAATATTTTACCAGGAAAGATACATTGAGATTTCTCTCATTTTCAAGTATGTCCTGGGTCCACAAATCATAAGCAAGAACATTAAATGCAACATTATTCTGGACTATATTCCTTTGGATTTGTTTAATCTTTTCCTACCATACAAACTATCTGTTTGGTATCAGGTGAAAGCCGTTACTTTAGTTTGTCACAGAACGTACCACGCAGTCAGTCAGTATTATCACAGGATTCTTGGTGTCCTTGAGGGTTTGATAAGCAATATTAGAATGGGAGATGGATGAAATAATGCTTTAATACTGAAATAAAAGAAATTCAACCTTTTCTGTAAAACAAACACATTGATTGCCAAAAAAAATTCAAAAAAATCTCTCTTTTGCCAAATATAACACCTTCAAGGACCACTATAGTGCCAGGAAAACATACTCCGCCGGGCTGGATGGAGAGGAAGGGGTTAAACTTACCTCTTTTTCCAGCGCCGGGCAGGGAGCTCTCCTCCTCCTCTCCTCCCTCTTCTCCTTCTCCTCCTCCTCTTCGGCTGAATGCGCATGCGCAGCAGGAGCCGCGCGCGCATTCAGCCAGTCCATAGGAAAGCATTCACAATTTTCACAGTGAGAAACGCGAAACCCTCTAGCGGCTGTCAATGAGACAGCAACTAGAGGCTGGATTAACCCTAACATACTGCTATGAAACTGCTATGTTTATAGAAAAAAGGGTTAACCCTAGATGGACCGGGCACCCAGACCACCTCATTAAGCTGAAGTGGTCTGGGTGCCTATAGTGGTCCTTTAAAGGTTTACACTAACCCTGCTAAAAAAAGAAATATGGACTTTATAAAAGCACCATAGTGCATAGCTAATAGGTCTCCCCTGTAAAAACCCACAAAAAAGGTTTTTAAGATTACCTTATTCCAGCATCGGGCACAGCTCCCAGCACTGTTCTTCCATGCCCTGTCATGACAACAGCCAATCATGAGCTTCTAATAGAGAAGCCTGTGATTGGACTGATTTGCCGGCTCAGAATGAATACGTACGGATGGGAGTTGGGGGAAGAAGATGGGGGAGTATTTCTCCAAATTCAGGGGGTGGGAGAAGGGGAGAGCTATGTTTCCCTTTTAGGCGCTCCACCTCCAAGGGAAAGGTTTTTACATCTCTCAGCAGATTTCTGCGCACACTGACGACAGATGCAAAACATGCACAGAATCGACATTAGGCAGCCCAGACACAGTTTGTACATCCTAAGTCATTAGCTTTGCTTCATTTGAACAGTCAGCTTAATTTAACTCTGGATGGGACTGGAATGCTACAAGCTTGTCTTTAGTCTGCGCAATTCATTTTTCTGCTCTTTTGCATGTACCCATAGATCTAATCCCAAGTCCTATAAGAAGCAAGGACATTTAATGCAAGGCCATATTTTAGACTATATTCCTTTGGATTTATTTAATCTTTTCCTACCATACAAACTATCTGTTTGGTATCAGGTGAAAGCCGTTACTTTAGTTTGTCACAGAATGTACCACGATGTCAGTCAGTATTATCACAGAATGTACCACGCAGTCAGTCAGTATTATCACAGGATTCTTGGTGTCCTTGAGGGTTTGATAAGCAATATTAGAATGGGAGATGGATGAAATAATGCTTTAATATCGAAATAAAAGAAATTCAACCTTTTCTGTAAAACAAACACATCGATTGTCATTCACTTTGTGTTTAGGGGTTTGATTCTGTGTCTATAAATATATCAAATATAAATAATATAGAGTAGAATGTAGAGGATTGGGTTAAGCTAATCAAGTGGATGGTTTAATGAGGATCTTATTTTTATTTTTTTTAAATCTATCTTTTGCCAAATATAACACCTTAAAGGTTTACTCCAACTCTGCTAAAATAATAAAAATGGACTTTATAAAAGCACTATAGTGCATAGCTAATAGGTCTCCCCTGTAAAAACCCACAAAAAGTTTTTTAAGATTACCTTATTCCAGCATCGGTACAGCTTCCAGCACTGTTCTTCCATGCCCTGTCATGACAACAGCCAATCATGAACTTCTAATAGAGAAGCATGTGATTGGACTGATTTGCTGGGAGTTGAGGGGAAGAAGATGGGGGAGTATTTCTCCAAATTCAGGGAGGTGGGAGGGAGCGCCCACGGGGTGGGAGAAGGGGAGAGCTATGTTTCCCTTTTAGGCGCTCCACCTTCAAGGGAAAGGTTTTTACATCTCTCAGCAGATTTCTGTGCACACTGACGACAGATTTAAAATATGCACAGAATTGACATCAGGCGGCCCAGACACAGTTTGTACATCCTAAGTCATGTGTGCTAGAGGTGGAACTAGCCCCTGTCACACAATTAAAATTAAGCCTGCATGTGCGGTGTTTGAAGCTAAAACACTGCACAAACATACTCCTACCACCATGACCACTTCAATTAGCTGAAGTGGCCATGGTTGTTAGAGTAACCTTTTCAGTATTCTATTCTATGTCTAGCCTGTGGCTCTTTGTACTTCACATTATTTCAATAATGCATTTTGCACAAATAAAAGGGGTTGCCGCAACCAACAGACTGCCAAGAGGAAATTCGCTTGTTGTCCTATTAATTTGTGTTAATATCATGGATTTTCAACTGGAATCAACCAAATGAATCCGTCACCTCTGATGAAAGCTCGGGGGAACAAACAGAAGAAGAAGAAGAAGAAGAAGAGGTGACAAAGAAAGTGTAGGTAGAGTCATCTCAAGATATTGTGAGTTTTCTTCTAAAGGCACGCAGATCCAAAATGGAGAAAGGCTTATTAAACTCAGAGGAGGAGTGTCTCTGAAGGTACGGTGGGATAAATACTGACACCTCATATGAAGACAACACTACAAATGCCTTTAAAGCAGTAAATTGAATGAAGGATCTACTTGAAGTTGGTCATGGCCAATATTGTTGTGCTCTCGGAGGAGCTTTTTTTCCTCACAGTCCAAGTCGAGGTAATGATTCTTTTTTCACATTTCAAATATATTTTGTTAGACATAAATATTTGTTTTGGTTCATCTATAGTACAGTGCTGCGGAAAATGTTGGCATTATAAAAAAATCATTGCTATTGTAATTATAATAGTGATTGTTCAAACATTCGTTGTGGTGTTGATGCATACCCTCAATGAGAGAGGTTACAATAATCAAAATGTCAGAGACATCAACTAACTCATTGATGGACAGAGCAACCCTTTTACCTCCTGGGTTGCTTTCCCATCTTATTGACCCCAATGCAGGCCAAATGACTCATACTTAAAGGGGGTAAATAACACACACAGAAGGATTAGGGAGTCGGATATTAGATAATGTTGGGGGATGTCACTATCTTTGATATTGGAGAAGGCATTGGGCAAATCTTAAATCAACCTCAATGATGGCAGCTTAACTATAGGCCATGAGCTGCTGTCTGGCCAGCTCCAACCTCAAATGGGTCCATACACAACGTTACCTAAACATTTTAAATATTGCCCAGTTTGTGCCCTTAGAGCGTCCAGGATAACTAAGAGCACCACTAACTGTAGATCATTGAACGTACTGTATTGAGTGCCTGTATGTATATTTAATTTCTCATTTAGTCAGACTTCTCTAACTCTACTCATTTTTACTAATTCCATTCTATCTCCTGTTCTTTATCTAGATTTACCATATTGCAATCTGTTTATTATAAATCTATTCTTCCCACAGCGGTTTCCCTTCTGTTTTTCCTGTTTTCATAAACACAGTCGATGCGACTTACATTCCTCGGGACATTCCTAGGGAACTATATATGAAGATATGTTTAACCTCACAGTGTGCTGCCCATTTAATACTTAACCATGATTCAATTTCCCAATGTAAACTGTATTCCTGCCAGCTATTATGATTATTGTGATGGTATGCCATTTAATAAATACTTGCCAAAAACAATCATTCTGCCTAACGTTGCTTTACTTCAGCAAGGAATAAATAGAATGATTTAGTTTGAAATACTGAAATTCCTACCAAACATAACAAATGACAAATTAAAAGCACTGTTTTTAGTTTCTCCTGTTATTGTGGAACATAGAAAGGGGCATATTATGTCATCACCAATGACAAGCACGACCCCCGGCACTGATAATGTTACTATGACGCCCATCCAGAACATTCAGTTCTATCGGATGGAGAAACTTGTCCTGGTTTTTACTGCATAATACAAACATGCACGTTTTCTAGTGACTTGTCTCTGGTGTCTCTAATAGTGAGTTCCATCAAACCTACCATACTGTTTGCATTCTTGTCTCTTTTTTTTAATTATTTTATTGATTATATTATCTTTTCTCATTCACCCATTGTGCGTCCTATTATTGTACAGCGCTATGGAATTTGCTGGCGCTTTATAAATAATAAAATAATAATAATAATAATAGTGTTTTTGCTTGTTAGCCATACCGAAAATACCAGAAACATTACTGCACTATTCACATGAAACATATCATTGAATGACATGTAACAATGTCCCTGCTTTTTGATATCCATCTCACAGCAGTTTATTGTTGTGTCCTGATATAGTTATAGTTATTGTTATTATGTTATTATAAAAAAAAAATATTTTTTTGATAAAAAACAAACAAAACATAAATTGCTGTGAAGTTATAATATTTAATTGTTTAATAGCAAAGTCCAGTAACTAATCTCCATGGAGCGATGCCTCCTCTTTTTCTGATAACGTTTGATATGGCAACAAAAATGTGTGGATGAATTAAGAATATTGTAGTTCTTCAACCATCCCTAGTAGCCATAATAAACATATTCCAATGGAGTGCTCCATGGACATCTGAAAGATCTAGTCACCACTAGACTTGGGCAAATGCTTTAGGAAGAATTGCAATTTGTCTGAATTCTAAATCTAAATAACTAATTGCACAATAAATGAAATTAATCCATAAAACCTTATGTGGGATTACAATATTTAAGGGCGCTTAATTGGGCAGCTATTGTGTTTAGTAGACAGCCTTACCTTAATAATTATGTCACCTAATGGTTCCACGTTACGGAGCTTTCTACTAAACGGTTGAAAAAACAAAATTAAGAATAAGTATTTCCTTTATGTTGAACTTTCAGTTGCTTAGGAGTTAGCTTATTATTATTATTATTAGGATATTTATATAGTGCCATCAAATTCCGCAGCGCTTTACAATGGGTGGACGAACAGACATGTAGCTTAGTAGGTAACTCCCTAATTTGGCATCCTAATGTGGAATCTCAACTAAATTAGGGACTTACCTACTTATCTAAATCACTGAAAGATTTACCTGCAAGGTGGCATTCCACTGGACCGAATGGAAATCCTGAACCAAAAATATTGGACGAATTTCATACGAAACTAATGACTAATGGGCAAAATTCATTTTGGCCGAAAAATAAAATAAATTTTCATCTAGATTCATTCTTCCTCAACTGACACTTGCAAATTGAGGATCATTATCAAACAATACCTACATTCAGGAATGGACATCCTTATGATCTCTGTAGAATTTGCTGGTACAAATTTCAGACCGCCCAACAATCCTACTTTCGGAGCACCAAGGAAATAACTGCCCTTGGACGCAAAGGAGCATCATTAGACATGTGCTCTAAGACCATGCAATGAGTGTTTCAAACTTTAACCCCTTAAGGACCACACTTTTGGAATAAAAGGGAATCATGACATGTCACACATGTCATGTGTCCTTAAGGGGTTAAACATCTTGCATATATTGGTTGGAATGAAGTGCTATTTAATTAATAATGGGAAATGAGTATTGGGATCTTTCAGTTTTAAGTAGGAACATTGGAGTAAATTTGAGTTTGTGTCTTCATGGGAAGAATAAGAAAAGTCAGGCTTATGGAAATTATTCTATTAGGAGCTATAAATCTGCATTTAAAGAGTTTATCTCTCTGTGCACTGATTCTCCTTTTTTCATTTTACTTGAGAGGTAATTTAAGAAAGGTTGCCTTTAAAACGCTTGCATACTTAACATCAACGTGCATGAAATAATGCAGAATTATTAGCTAATCTGGAGTTATTACTATTAATCAGTATTTATATGTATGTGATAAAAAAAAACAGACGTGTGTAATACATTGTATATTCTTGTAGCCAGGCCCGGACTGGCCATCGGGCACACCGGGCAAATGCCCGGTGGGCCGCGGTGGCCGTGGGGCCGAGGCCGGCAGGGAGATCACAGGATCTCTCCTGCCGGTCTTTGCAGGGCCGGCGCTATCTGAACGCCGGCCCTGCAGTAGTCCATGGAGGGCTGGTGGGGAGATCAGAGATCTCCCCACCGGCCCACATGCAGGATAGTGCGGCCGCCGGGGGAGAGAGGGAGGGAGCCAGCCTGCCAGGAGAGGAACCCAGCGGAGCTTTAACTAACAGCTCCGCCGGGTTCCTCTCGCGAGATTCGGAGCGTTGCCATAGCAACGCTCCGGGTCTCGCAAGAGTGAACTCTAGCCTTACAGGCTAGAGTTCACTCACCACTAAGACCACCAGGGATGGATGGCAGCCCCAGCAGCAGGATCCCCCTCCCAGGCTAAAGGTAAGCAGGGAGGGGGGAAATAATCACCTAACTAACATCAGCCTCACAGACACCCCTAACACTCACAGCACCCTCATTCACACACACACACTGCACCAATGACACTCACACACACACACACTGCACCAATGACACTCACACACACACACACACACACTGCACCCCTGACACTCACACACACACACACTGCACCCCTGACACTCACAGCACACACACACACACACACACACTGCACCCCTGACACTCACAGCACACACACACTGCACCCTGACACTCACAGCACACACACACTGCACCCCTAACACTTACAGCACCCTCACACACTGCACCCCTGACTCACAGCGCACACACCACACACACACACTGCACCCCTGACACTCACAGCACACACACACACACTGCACCCCTGACACTCACAGCACCCTCACTCACACTGCACCCCTGAGACTCACAGCACACACACACTGCACCGCTGACACTCACAGCACCCACACACACACTGCACCCCTGACATGCACAGCACCCTCACTCACACACACTACACCCCTGACACAGCACACACACACACACTCACATCACCCTCACTCACACACACACACTGCACACCTAACACTTACAGAACCCTCACACACACACACTGCACCCTGACACTCACAGCACACACACACACACACACACTGCACCCCTGACATGAACAGCACCCTCACTCACACACACTGCACCCCTGACACAGCACACACACACACACACACACTCACATCACCCTCACACACACACACAGACACTGCACCCCTAACACTTACAGCACCCACACACTGCACCCCTGACATGCACAGCACACACCCTATCTGGCCCGCCCCCTTTGTAGTGGGCCGCTGTAATTAAAAAATGCCCGGGCCGAATTATCTTCCCAGTCCGGCCCTGCTTGTAGCAGACTATGCCCTAGGTAAGTACGGAGCTGCAATGCATTCTATCTGCTATGTATTAGTAAATATGGAGGTAGAACAATGCTGCATGCTTCGTTCTCCTAATAATTGCCTGTGTTTTATGATATACTAGGCTTCGTCCTAATAAGACTGTAGCAGTGCATGTTGATTGATAAATAAATCATGATAGCTTGTGATAGTATTTATTAACAGCAGAATTATTTGTCATAGCTTTGTACACAATGTTTTTTTTTTCCCCAAAGACCTCAGCAGTCTGATCAGCTGTATTGGCAGTCAATCACTGAACAGAGAAGGGATCTCCTTCAGTGAGTCATGGAGTCCAAAGTCCACACTGTCCTGGCACTGCAGTTGGGCTCTCGTAATTTGATAAGCAACCTAATGAAAATGGTAAACCACATGTAAAGTGCAGTAACTGATGGAGTCACACATTTGTCCAGTAACTCAATTCTAGCTGCACGCATTAGTCTCTGTTACACTGGCAAAGTCTACAGCAACCACATTGGACACTGTATTTCTTGTCCAGTCTGGGCACTAGAAAGGGTATGGGCAGTAGGGCAAGGCATTGCACACCCAAGTCATCTCCTTTAGTTCTAGATTCTACACTCACTTATTTACCTTCAGGTATTTAAAATTAAAATTCAGTTGAAATGATAGCCTATGTGAGTATAATGATCAGCTATATATATTTATGCAGTTGACACATTTGTAGCTTTTCTGTTTTTAGTTTTATTCAATTGAGAGAGAAAAGAGGAAAGGTAGGTGGTGAAAAGGTGTCAATTTTTTGGCTTTTTTGGCAGGTTGGTAGGCAGCTGTCTACGGGGGATCCTCCTCAGTATGGACACCTACCCCAGAATGTTAAAGATTTTTACCTTTTTACATACGTTTTTGCTTTTTGCTGTGTATATATAATATATTATATTTACTCGAAAACAAGAGAAATCTCAGTGTATCCTCCCTGGTAAAATATTTTATAAATA
Source organism: Pelobates cultripes (assembly GCA_933207985.1). Lineage (NCBI taxonomy): Eukaryota > Metazoa > Chordata > Amphibia > Anura > Pelobatidae > Pelobates > Pelobates cultripes. The sequence continues at coordinate 415,031,218 of OW240912.1, read as the reverse complement.
AAAAGGAAGTATATAGACATATCCTGACTATCTTTCTTTAAATCATGGAGTAAGTAACAGAGAATAGGAATATTTTGGAGAGTAATGAATGAGAATTCTACAGGTATCTGAGATGACAATTTGTCAACGTTGAAAGCTATGTACAGGCCTACACACAATGGTAAAAAAGATGATTATTTTCAGTGTGTCAATGCATTTCCCAGGAATTTAGTGAGGAGATATCTTGAGATTCGCACTGTTTTCAAAGCAATAACTACAATGTAAAAGATCTAAACTGATACACCATTTATGTGTGCCATAAAAACCCTTTTATGATGCCCACAGAATTGTAGAAAATGCAATTCAGCAGCCAAAATGTTATGTCTTTGACAGTTTTAAATAGAGCTCTATGATAAATTATGTGCATGTGCGTCTGAATAATTACACAAGTATCAACACAGTTTGAATTGCAATGCTTTATGTTTGCAACTAAAGTATTGGCGTTTGGCCCGAATGAATTGGAATATGAAATGATAGCGTTTATTCATAGTACACATTATTATGTAGTCTGCTGCAGACATAACATAGCCAATACAGCATTACTGAATCCTTGATTTACTAGTCGTATAATTTTTTTAAATTCTGTATATTCTGTATTTATTCTGTAATATAGATCAGAATTTGTTATTACATTCTATATATTATACCGTTTGTATATAATGTTATAAATCGCTAAAAAGTTATTGTAAGATTTAAAATGAACAATTTGCTATAATGATAAATATTGACAAACGTTGCACATGAGTAAGCAACACCAGACCTCTTACCTATTTCGTTACACACCTTCAGAGTTTATAGAAGTCAGCACTAAGTAAACTCGGGGTTAATTATAAAACACAATGTGCTAGACGTGTTTGCCTTTTTACATTGCCTTCAGAGCTTACTTATCTCACATAGAACACAATCTACAACTACTGAGAGAAAAAGCTGTAATGGTCTTATTAAAGCCATAAATCAGGATATTATATACTGTCAGAGTAGGCTGCTAGGTGTAAACAGAGGTGTACTCACTGTTATTTTCAGATTCCAGAACAGGATCACAGCTCTCCAATCACGAACGATGTTCCTCTTTAAAACTAAAATGAAAGTTAGCTTAGCTCTCCCTTTTTTTATGGGAGGAGTTTTCCGAACTGAGTGAACTATTTCCTACAATAAAACATCATAATTATAGTCACGGCTAGATCTGGGTGTAGGCAGGACTGCAAGTTTTAAAAACAGCCTTTTCAGTTTTATTTCGAACATTCAGCTTGTGAGATTCGGAATTTTGAAGTCGGAGAGAGAAAAAAGTGTGGATTATAACTTAACCCCTTCAAGACCAATTGCATTCTAACACTCTGGCCCAGAAACTGTTTGCCAAGATGTGTTGTTCTGCTTATTTTCCATCAGAACTTCGCGAGAACCCAGCTGGCTCTCACATGGGAATGACAGAATATCATTGTTAAAGATTTGGTAATAAGATTTTATGATTTGCTCTTTCAAACAGTAAAGCGTTTTCAAATGTCCACCCACAGATGGTAGTATTCTGAAATAGTGTTCAAATCATGTTATTATTTTATTTACAAAGTCAAGTAAACAGAACACACAAGTAATAATTAACAAATGATAATAGGCGTGCAGCAAGAAGCAGTGATGAGAAGATAATTTTATAGGGCAGATCGAAGGTCAAGAAAGGTCATAAGGTAACTGTGACCACAGGACTCTTGTTAGCAAAGTATCCCACCGGAGTTGTAGGTGGAAATCAGGAACGATGTCATTATTACCATTTCAAGCTGCTGTTTCAACAATCAAAAGGTTTGGGTGGCCAAGATAGCTTGAATGGTAAAGGTGATGCTGGTGTTTTTCCATATCATAGATCCAGTATCCGAGGCTATTTAGCTGATGTTTTATTTGTGGTCACCTTCACGTGGTGCAATGTTAGGGGCCCTGAGTCATCATGACTGAGAGTTGGAAGATTGGGGTATCTGGTACCCTGCAAATGCACTCATACCTCCCAAAGAAGATTATCAATTGCTCTTCACGACAAGTAATTAGTCTAACCGAGTTAATTAAATGGATATGGCTCTGAAACCCCAAATCTCTGGAATGTCACCTGGTTAAACCAGTATTTTGAGCTACACATGATACACAATCTAACAATGAGTGGTATTTATAGGTTTGAAAAGTTCCTGAATTTTTAATGACCCCTTCCTAAATTGGTGGTGTTTTTTGTGTGGAGTGTGTATGTGTGTGTTTGAGGATGCTGGAATGTATTGCTTGAGTAGGGGTGTACATGTATGTATGTGTATGTGTGTGGTTGTCATGTATGTCATTTTATGTGGTGTGCAGGAGTAATAATGTGTTTTATGTGGCGTGCAGGATATATATACTGGTGTTTGTGTGGTGTGCATGGGTCTGTGGAGTTTGTGTGGGGTGCAGGACCATGTATGTGTGACATTTGTGTGGTATATAGACATGTAGTGGTGGTGTGCAGGGGTATATATCTCTGATGTTTGTATGGTGTGCAGAGATATATTTGTGTGGTGTGCATGGGTATGTATACAGTGGTGTATCCTGGTGCTGCCCTAGGCATGACAAAACTTTTGTGCCCCCCCCCCCCCCCCCGTGCCACCCTACCCTTCCCCTATGCCCCGCCTTCTAAATACAAACACACACACACATTAACTGACAGTCACGCATACACTAGCTAACAGACATACACACTCACTAACAGACACATACAGTCTCTAGCAGACACACACATTCACTAACAGACACTCTCTCACTAACAGACACTAGCTACACTAGCTAACAGACATACACACTCACTAACAGACACATACAGTCTCTAGCAGACACACACATTCACTAATAGACACTCTCTCACTAACAGACACTAGCTACACTAGCTAACAGACATACACACTCACTAACAGACACATACAGTCTCTAGCAGACACACACATTCACTAACAGACACTCTATCACTAACAGACACACACATAGTAACACACTCCCTAACAGACACACTCCCTGACATACACACACTCACTAACAGACACACTCACACACACTAACAGACACACACTAACACACACTAACGCACACTAACAGACACACACACACACAAACACACTAACAGGCACACACACACACACTAACAGACAAACACACACTCACTAACAGACAAACACACACTCACTAACAGACGCACAAACAAACACACACTAACACACACATTCACTAACAGACACACACCCACACACTAACACACACACACTAACACACACAAACGCACATTAACACACTCACTTTTTTTTTTAATTCAACCCCCCCCAGCCTCCTTACCTTTGGGAATGCTGGGGGGGGGGTGGTGGGGGAGTTCTCCCATTCCCTGGGGTCCAGTGGCTGCTGGGCGGACGGCGCTGGTGAGGCAGCACTGATTAGTGAGCTCTGTTCAGCTCCCTCACGCGCCGCAGAGTGATGCCGGGAGCCGGAATATGACGTGCGCGAGGGAGCTGAACAGAGAGCCTAGGTGAAAGTGCTCCCTCGCCAGCGCTGCCCGCCCGCCCGACCGGATTTTTAGTTAGCCGCAAGGCTAACAAGACATTTGCCCTGGGCATTTGGGGGCAGCTTTTTTTGCCCCCTCCTGGAAAATGCCGCCCAAGGCAAATGCCTTGTTTGCCTCGCAGCTAATACGTCCCTGTATGTATATACGTGTGGTGGTTTTGTTGTGTGTAGCAATATATAAGTGTCCTATTTGTGTGAATATAGAGTGTATTACTGTGTGTTTTATATTGGTCTGAATGCATTTTACTTGTGTTCCTGGTCTCCCAATTATACATCTCCCTCAGCCCCCAATGACTTGTGACTTATAATACATACCTAGTAAAGTTACATGATGTTTGATTTCTATTTTTATTATAATTACAACCTCAAGGCCTCCTGGTGATGTTTTCAATGTGCTTCAGAAAGGAGTCAGAAGGTAAGTTCAAGATAGTGAGAGAATCATTATGTAGGACTTGCCACACGCAGCAAATAAGACACTATACAGTCTCTAACTGCAATAGCAGATATTTAGGGTTATTTACCAATGTGAGAAATTAAAGTTAAAGGACCACTATAGGCACTTCAGCTCAATGAAGTGGTCTGGGTGCCAGGTCCCCCCTAGTTTCATAGAGACTGCTATGTTTACACTGAGGGTTAATCCAGCCTCTAGTGGCTGTCTCACTGACAGCCACTAGAGGCACTTCCTCGATTCTCATTGTGAAAATCACAGTGAGAAGACTCTGGACATCCACAGGAAAGCATTGAGTAATGCTTTCCTATGGGTGGTTTGAATGCGCACGCGACTCTTGCCGGGCATTCGGTGCTGACTTTGGCAGGCGGAGGAGGGGTAACCAGCCCCAAGGGAGCCCGGCGCTGGAGAAAGGTAAGTGGCTGAAGGGGTTTTAACGCCTTCAGCCATGAGGGTGGGGGGGACCTAATATCCCAAGTTTGTTTTCCTGGCACTATAGTGGTCCTTTAATTCAGTCAGTTATGCTTTCAGTCTAGCTACTTCAGCTTCTGGCCCTGTATAATAAACTGTATAAAGGAACGTATTGATTAAACCTACAGAACTGAGGCCTGAGCAGGCACTTAGAGCAGAAACATTTAATACGTGTGATATCCAATAAGCGGCTTTTAATATAACAGGGGACCATCAGCAGGCCAGACTGGGGATACAAAGCAGCCCTGGAAAAAAAATCAATGCCAGCCCCATGAGTCATTGCGCCATATATTGTCGCACGTAATATGCAAGGCTATGTCTTGCCATCCCAGATGATTGAGACATATATATACAGTTGCAAGAAAAAGTATGTGAAACCCTTTGGAATGATATGGATTTCTGCACAAATTGGTCATAAAATGTGATCTGATCATCATCTAAGTCACAACAATAGACAATCACAGTCTGCTTAACCTCTTTGGACCAAACTCCAGGAATAAAAGGGAATCATGACATGTCACACATGTCATGTGTCCTTAAGGGGTTAAACTAATAACACACAAAGAATGAAATGTTGCCATATTTTTATTGAACACACCATGTAAATATTCACAGTGCAGGTGGAAAAAGTATGTGAACCCCTAGACTAATGACATCTCCAAGAGCTAATTGGAGTGAGATGTCAGCCAACTGGAGTCCAACCAATGAGATGAGATTGGAGGTGTTGGTTAAAGCTGCCATGCCCTATAAAAAACACACACCAGTTCTGGGTTTGCTTTTCACAAGAAGCATTGCCTGATGTGAATGATGCCTCGCACAAAAGAGCTCTCAGAAGACCTACGATTAAGAATTGTTGACTTGCATAAAGCTGGAAAGGGTTATAAAAGTATCTCCAAAAGCCTTGCTGTTCATCAGTCCACGGTAAGACAAATTGTCTATAAATGGAGAAAGTTCAGCACTGCTACTACTCTCCCTAGGAGTGGCTGTCCTGTAAAGATGACTGCAAGAGCACATCACAGACTGCTCAATGAGGTGAAGAAGAATCCTAGAGTGTCAGCTAAAGACTTACAAAAGTCACTGGCAAATGCTAACATCCCTATTAGCGAATCTACAATATGTAAAACACTAAACAAGAATGGATTTCATGGGAGGATACCACAGAGGAAGCCACTGCTGTCCAAACAAAACATTGCTGCACGTTTACAGTTTGCACAAGAGCACTTGGATGTTCCACAGCAGTACTGGCAAAATATTCTGTGGACAGATGAAACCAAAGTTGAGTTGTTTGGAAGAAACACACAACACTATGTGTGGCGAAAAAAAGGCACAGCACACCATCATCAAAACCTCATCCCAACTGTGAAGTATGGTGGTGGGGGCATCATGGTTTGGGGCTGCTTTGCTGCTTCAGGGCCTGGACGGATTGCTATCATCGAAGGAAAAATGAATTCCCATGTTTATCAAGACATTTTGCAGGAGAACTTAAGGCCATCTGTCTACCAGCTGAAGCTCAACAGAAGATGGGTGTTGCAACAGGACAATGACCCAAAGCATAGAAGTAAATCAACAACAGAATGGCTTAAAAAGAAGAAAATACACCTTCTGAAGTGGCCCAGTCAGAGTCCTGACCTCAACCCGATTGAGATGCTGTGGCATGACCTCAAGAAAGTGATTCACACCAGACATCCCAAGAATATTGCTGAACTGAAACAGTTCTGTTAAGAGGAATGGTCAAGAATTACTCCTGACCATTGTGCACATCTGATCTGCAACTACAGGAAACGTTTGGTTGAAGTTATTGCTACCAAAGGAGGTTCAACCAGTTATTAAATCCAAGGGTTCACACACTTTTTCCACCTGCACTGTGAATGTTTACATGATGTGTTCAATACAAACATGGCAACATTTCATTCTTTGTGTGTTATTAGTTTAAGCAGACTGTGACTGTCTATTGTTGTGACTTAGATGATGATCAGATCACATTTTATGACCAATTTGTGCAGAAATCCATATCATTCCAAAGGGTTCACATACTTTTTCTTACAACTGTATATTTATATATATATATAGTAAAAATGAAAATCCAGCGCACTCACTCATCCACTAAACAGTTATTTTAGTGCTGAACAATTTTGTTAGTTTTATTAAAAACACCTAATCTAGGCAAAAAATAATGGGGGTTTAGTTACAGTATATGATCATACATTGCATCAATCTTGATGAAGACCTGAAGAGGTCGAAACGTCGATCAGACAGATGTAAACTTCTTGTTACATTAAACACCAGTGATTTTTTCAACAAAGAACCTAGAGTGCATCTCCTTTCTTCAATTTGTGTATATATTCAGCGTGGAATTGCACCAGGGCATACTATTTACATAGCATCTGAAAGGATGAGTGCCATTACATTTATGTATATATATATATATATATATATATATATATATATCAAATATATATTGCTTTTTCTAATATAAAATATTGGTCCTTTCAGAGTTAAACGTTTAATTATAGCATAAGCATACTCACATGCAGACACAGGCAATTTCACTGATATACATCAGCTCATTGACATAAAAACACAAGCTCACTCACTAACAGGCACACACACACATGCAAGAAAGCTCACTCACTAGGAGGCTCACACACACACAGCTTAATGTAGTGGTTTTAGTGTCTATAGCCTGTCCCTGAAGGCGTTTTTAAATGTAAACACTGACTTTTCAGAGAAAAGGCATTGTTTACATTGCTTTCTAGTGACACCTCTAGTGACAGTCACTCAGATGGTCACTAGAGGTGCTTCCTGTATCAGTGTTGCACAGCGTGCAGTACCTACATTCAGTGCCTCCACGCTCTGGAGGCTCTGAACGTTCCCCATAGAGATACATTGATTCAATGCATCTCTATGAGGAGATGGTGATTGGTGTAGCGTTTTGCAGCCAATCCTATGGCAAAGCATTGGATTGGCTGAGATCATCAAGCTTGATGATCTCAGCCATAGAGGCAGGGCCAATCGAGGGGAGACCAGCACGACATGGAGAAAAAAAAAGGTGAGTAAAAACACTATTTTTAAACACACACATACATCATGACACACACACACACACCCCATGACACACACACACACCATGACACACACACACACACACACACCTTGACAGACACACACACAAATGTTGAAAGACACACACATACCATGACACAGACAATCCATGACACAGACAATCCATGACACAGACACACACACCATGACACAGACAGACACGCACACACCATGACACTGACAGACACACCATAACACAGACAGACAGACACACACACACACCATGACACAGACACACACACCATGACAGACAGACACAAACACACACACACACACCATGACACAGACACGCACATGCAGACACACACACGCAGACACACACCATGACATTCACCTATACCATGACAGACACATACCACGACAGACACACACACACCTTGACAGACACACACACATACACACCTTAAAAGGCACACACACACCTTGACAGACAAACACATACCTTGACATACACACACCTTGACACACACAGACCATGACACAGACACACACACAAAAACCATGACACAGACAGACACACACACTATGACACAGACAGACACAAACACCATGACAGACACACACACACAAACACCATGACACAGACACATACACACACCATGACAGACAGACACACACACCATGACACAGACACACACAAACCATGACAGACACTCACACATACACTCACACTGACAGACTGACACACATTATTGCTACCTGTGGGCAACCGGCCAGGAGGTCGTGCAGGGCAGACAGCTGTCTGTGCTGGCAGCCGCAAGAGGAGATACGCTGCCTCTGCTCCCCAGCGCGCAGCTTAATGAGACCGGGGCCGGAATATGATGTCATATACTGGCCCTGGTCTCATTAAGTAGCGCACCCAACTTCCCCTGTGGCCGCCAGCACAGCACAGTATTAAAAAGTAGCTGTTTCTTATTTGGTACTTACTTAATTTAAAAGATATGTATATGTGATGAAAGTAACTTTGCCTCTTGTTTTTGGAGGGGCCTGCTTGCCAGCCTCCTACTCTCTGACTATGGCCCCTGCAATAGACCTGCCTAAAACACTTTAAACAGGCTCTGTTCGTGCAATTGGAACTATATGGTTCATTTACCGAACAGCCGCACAACTGGAGATCACCCCGGAGCTTGTTAAGCTTAATTGATACATTGTTGCAATTTCCACTGAAGTGGTCTAAGTCAGTGTTTCCCAACCCAGTCCTCAAGGCACACCTACCAGTCCAGGATTTAGGGATTACCCAGTTGTGTCTAAGGTGTTTTTTTTCTTCTTTGTAAAAACACCTTAGACACAACTGGGTAATCCCTAAATCCTGGACTGGTAGGTGTGCCTTGAGGACTGGGTTGGGAAACAGTGGTCTAAGTGTTCGTCTGGGTGGCCGTAATTCCTATGGACAACCACAAAGTGATGGCCATCTTGTTCACATGGACCAAAACCGCAGATAGACTTTAGGAGGACTTAGCTGTGAATGCCCTGGAACTATTTTCGGCATGAAAACCTTGTGGTTCCAGGTCGGTCCTCCAGCGGCACTTATGGAACTATTTTCGGCTATGGGACCATGTCTGCGGTCAGTCAAATAAATTACTTCCAGGAAATTCCTGAACCCCTGAACTGATCTGGGTGATTTTTGGATATGTTGGTCACCCAGATCAGGGCTATCAGGGGATGTAACATTTGTGGGGTTTTATGTATTTTAGGGTACTTTTGGTGTGTTTTTAAAAAGCGTGTTTTTGTTCTGTGTTTGGAGGTAATTGAATTAGAATTAGTACAGTTACTGATCCAATTATCTCCCAAGCAGAGGGGAGGGATTGTGTGCTATGTGTGGGAGTGTCGTGCCTTGTAATCGTATTGTTATTGGTCTGTGTAGTTGCAAGTCAGTGCCCCACAGGTTTCCTGTGGGCGTACCCCTTGCATGGGGATTGTCACATAATGCCAAGTGTGGCTCCCATTAAACTGAGATTTGTTAACCCCTTCATGAAGTCTTAGCTCAGGTTTGGGGGATTGGAGAACTACATACACTCTGGGGATTGCTAAATCACAATACTCCCCTGAGTATAATCACTAGCTCTTATAAGAGCTGTTCCCGCTACGCTCTCTGGACTAGGAGAGGTCTACCCACTGGAAGCTGGATCCTGGTCTTGGGTCCACGGTGGGTGGAGGACAGAAAGACCAAAGCCAAGCTGAGGCGGTTAATGGGGTTTACGGTGGTTATGGTGTTCCAGTACAGTGCTTATGGTGCTCACAAGTATTAGGAAGCAGCGATTGATGGAGGTACCCGGTCGGGGTGCCAGGTGGTCCGTCACAGTATATATAAAGAAAATATGTGTCCTTGGAATCAGGCTGAATCAAGTATATGTATAGAAAGTACCGGGTGCCAGTCCCAGACCACAATGAAAAACATACAAAAATAGATTGGGTCTGCACTCACGGTTTGCATTCAAAAAAATGACTGCTTTATTTACATTAAAAAAAAAGGTTCCCATAGGATCGACATTCCAGTCCCTGAACAGGACTTTCATCAGCATTCTTGATAACCAAAAGTTCTTCTGATGTTTAAGTTCTCGTGTTTATGGAAGCCACTAGCTGTTGTTATAGAAGACAGACATTCAATTCCAGAAAATCAGTCAAATGTGAAATAATGTCACCATCCCGAAGAGAACTCCCTCATTTTGAAATAAATGGTGTTTGTTAGTCATTGTTGGCTAATATTGCTGGCATCTGTTTGTATGATTCACAATACCTGGCAATAATTTAGGGACACTGTCACTTCTCCAATTTACCCCATTAAATATTTTTATCATGTATAACGTGAATTAACCTTTTCATTGTGATTCTCTGTTTTCATTTAGATTTAACATTCAATAAAAAAAATAAAAAAAATCAGTTCAGAAAAGCAAAAAGCCAGGGCATACCTTACAAACGAGAGGAACAAAACATGCCTTCTTTTATTTCTCCTCTCCCCTGTATGCTCTCTACATGCTGGCTGCCATGTACAAAGGACAGAGCTAATAACAATGATTTACAGGGAGCCAAGATGGAGGCATCCAGTTGCTGGATAAAGAGGTGTCGAGCTCTACATTTTATAAATTTTTCATATCTCACTAATACGTTTGTTGAATATACAACAATATATTAAAAACCCTGTGACTTACACAGTAAAATAATGATAACCTCTTCTTATCTTCGGAAAAGCCTGTTTTGCGTTCTTGATCATAGAGAGTTAAGAGTAGTGGTAACATCATAAGTAGGAAGTCATAGGTGTATTAGCAATAGATAATTCAGAAGCACAGAGAGCAGCCCATTTACAGGCTGCTCTAGATACCGTATTTGCATTTAATTTCCAGTTATAAGATGTAATAAAAAAAAAAAAGAAAGAAAAAGAAAAAGACCACCCAGACGCAAGTGGCTTCACTGGCTCATAAAACAGTGAAAATGTAAATGTAGTTTTGAAACAACGCCACCTGGTGTACTTTTAATTAAATTGCAATGACTTTCAAAGAATATGTTCCAGATATTTGGTTGCTCTGTGAGTGTTCGAGTCTAATTTGTTCATTGACGCCATATGTTTGGCAATATAGGTCAACCTGAATAGTGGAATCCTAATAGTTGCTTGGATTGATGTTTGTGCAGCTGTTTCTCCAGTGGGTTCTTCCATCTCATTTGTTCTAGTTCAGGCATAGACAACCTTCGGCACGCCAGATGTTTTGGACTACACCTCCCATGATGCTATGCTAGCATTATGGGTGTAAAAGAATTATGGGGGATGCAGTCCACAACATCTGGAGTGGCGAAGGTTGCCTATCCCTGTTCTAGTTATTCACTGTTCTGATTCTCTTCCAAGTTCTCAACAAATATAGAGAACATTGGATGTCCAGCCTAATATAATTCAAAATTTAACGTTTAATATCAACGAAGTAAAAATCATCTGTGATGTACAAAATTTTAAATATAAATACAATATAAATAGCAAAAAATCTGCCCAAGGATAAAAATATCGGAAAGATCAACCTATAATTCTGGTATCGTCTAGTATATCTCGTCACTGACTGGTATACATACCGGGTACTAAAACTTTACTTTGCACCATAAAGAATATAAAGAGGTCATACCACAATATCAATTAACCTCTAAAAATGGAGGTAAGGAAAAATATACGTTTAAGTCAGTTAGAAAACTAGACCACCAACAGGAAAAGGAGAAATGGGAGAGGGGGAAAGAGTAGTTTATCTCACTTATCCCTATTCTGTGCCTTCGAGGACACCTATTATCCTCTTCCCCTAAATCTAACTATATCCTAAGGCGGCAAGTATAAACTTACAATAATGCAAAAAGAGTATAAATTAAAAAATTGAAAAGAAAACTTGGAATGAGTAGATCTCTTTGTGTGCTAGAATCTATAAGCTATAAATCTAACAACATTGCTTATCCGGAAAATCAGAACCAGAAAATCAATCAATCTGGAATACAACAGGATAAATCGTTTAATATACAGTTGCAATCAAAATAATTCAACCCCATTGAAAATCAGGGTTATTGTCAAAATGTACAGTATGTCAGCTGGCTGCAATGAACAACTAAGGCGTCAAGTTAAAGGACTTATAATGACTTCTCCAGTCTCATAATTATTCAACCCCCTGAATAGAATCCCTCAAAATAGCACAAAAATGCAAAACAAATGTTGTCTTAAGAACACCTTGTCACGAACGCACCCTACTTCAAGAGTGTGACGTAGTTGTGTTGGCGAAAGGGTTAAAGCTCACTATTTGTCTGCACTAGACTGGAAATAATGACAAAATCTCCCTTAACACCACCCATACTTAAACACAATAATATAACTATTACTATTTTAACACTGCCACCACCAAGACAATTTATGAATCAATAATAAAAACTCACAAAATATTACTTAGCACAATATCTATGTAATTGAAAAATATTAATTAGTCTCTTCAGGTAATGTGATTCTTAACCAGACAACAGCGGAACTTAATAAATTAATGTTTATTATGAGCAAAAAATAGTCGCAGTCAATACAAAAATATATGATAAACAAATTATTTATCCCACAGCAGATTTTTTTTTAAAAAAATGATAAAATAACAGAACTCCTAATTACTCAATTTTCAAAGTAAAACTTCTGCCCAGGGGGTCTCTGGCAAGGAAGGATGATTGTGACTCACTCAAAATTAGATCTTGGCCCTAAGCAAGTACACCAACACTCCTCCAAATCATTGGTTATATACCCTGTGGATTATTAAGTCTTACCCAGGGGTGGAGTTAAGGTGTACCTATAGAAATAATAAGTGACCACCTCCTTTGTTCCTGACCAACGTCAATCCAAATGGAAACATGTGGCTCTATCTTCTCTTATGTACCTGCCACAGAAATAATAATTGCATCTACAAATTTGTTATTATTTTCCCATTCCATGGACATGTCGCATTGCTCCACCCATGATCCAATAGGACGGACATCACAATTCCTTCTCCTATGCTCAAGTCAGACCACTCATGTTTGGGCTTGTTTAGAAGATAGAAGATTTATATAGAAATATAACAAAAATGAAGCTTAATTATTATTCTGTGGGGTAAATATTAATGTTTCTCTTGGATATGATACTGGGACACCAGGGTATCATGAAACTAATACCATTACCATATCACAGGATTAAACTATCAATTGAGAGTTTCAGGCATACAGACAGCTCAAGTGTAAAATGTCTCACCTTGCAGGACCTTTGAAAGATCAAAATGGCAATCCTTTTCACACCTTGCAGAAGCCCCTTTTGATCAAAAGAGCAATTTCTCTCTGCCATTTGTCCTCTACACAGGGGTCAAATTATTGATGCACTACACAAGTTATATTAAATAGCAATATTCCATAGTGTAATAATTAATTATGCACCCTTGCCGTGACACACCTGATACAACTAATCAAGGGCTTTCTTAGTTGCATCAGCTTGGGTTGGAACACTTGAAATACCTGAACTGGCTAGGGGTTTGTTGAGTGTCATGATTTGACTGCATGTTAGAAATATGGAAAAATCAAAAGAATGGCCCACAAAGTTAAGTGAAGAGATCATCACCCTTCACAAACAAGGAACAGGATACAAAAAGATAGCGAATACACTGAATGGTCCTAGAGACACAGTTGTAAGCATCGTTTGCAAGTTCAAAGTTGAAAGAACAGTGGTTACACTAACTGGGCAGGGCAGAAAAAGGAAGCTATCAATATATGCAACCAGATTTCTGAAAAGACAGGTTGTAAAAAGTGACTGCAAAAGACCTGCAGTAAGACTTGGTGACAACTGGCACTGAGGTCATAATAAACACAGACGGTTTCCATGCCTGAAAACCAAGACGTACACCACTACTGACACAAAAGCACAAGAAAAGTCAACTCCAATATGCTCAAAATCATATAAATAAGCCACAAAAGTTTTGGGATTTTGTTTTGTGGAGGGATGAAACCAAACTGGGACTTTTCGGCCCAATGGGTCAGGGGTATGTCTGGAGGAAGAAAAATAAAGTATACACTGAAAAGAACACTCTGCCTACAGTTAAGCATAGTGGCTCGGTGATGCTCTGGGGTTGCTTTGCATCCTATGGCACTAGAAAACTGTTGAGTATGGAAGGCAAGATGGATTCATTGAAGTATCAAGAAATCCTAGGAGAAAATGTCATGCCATCTGTGAGGAAGCTGAAGTTGGGTGTCATTGGGCCTTCCAACAAGACAATGATCCCAAGCATAGAGTACTAACCTCAACATCTGAGGAAAGGGATTTAGGGGTGTAACGGAACTGCTGGCACCCGACCGGGTACCTTCTGCTGACGGATGCTCCTAGTGCTTCCCGAGGTCTCCAAGCACTCCGCCTGACACCATAACCACTGCAGACCCCACGAACCATCGCAGCTTGGTTGGGGTCTCGCCGTCTCCACCCATTCTAGACCCAAGACCAGGGTCCAGCTTCCAGTAGGTCGACCTCTCTGAATTCCAGAGAGTAGGCACAGGAACAAGCTCTTAGCAGAACTTAGTGATCATACCCTGGGGAGTATAGTGATTATAGCAATCCCCAGAGTGTAGTTCTCCAATCCCCCAAACATGAGCCGAAACTTCATGATCTGCTTTAATTGCCACCAAAGGACTTTCTTTTATGCAGGGTTTTGTAGAACAACCAATAAAACACGTACATTACAGTAACACACTCCTAGCAGTTACACAAAAACCCTCCCCTTGGCCTGTGATATAATTACTGAACACAATGGGTTAACGTAATTATCACAGGTAGGAAAAATACACTTTTTATACATACACTGTAACTTTAAAATATGCATCATATTCACATAAAACATACATATTCAGTATCAGCATACTTTAAATATAAACATAACCAAAAATCATACAAATCCCTCCAGTAGTTCAAAAGTTAGCAGGAAGTCCATTATGACCGACCGCAAGCACATTTTCCTGCCCAAAACAGTTCCATAGATTTGGGCTGTGCGGTCGATCTATTTCAGGCTGAAAAATGACTAAGTCCCATTTGAATGCACGAACGGGGTCGTTCGTGCATTTAGCTTAGTCTCACTGAATGTTCAAACTTCTGAACAGGATTTAGTCTGTTTAGCTGAAAACGGAGTGTAGGAGAAGGTAAGGGTCAGCGGTGTTCGTTCCATGAATTTTGCTACACATACCGCTGACCTCGTTCGAATGAACAAAGATGGCCGCCACCACGTGTTGGTTTACACGAATGGTGGCCACCCAACGGTCGGCAATTTACCTACAGCAGGCTCCCAGCCTGGGAGGTAAATTGATGGCACACTTCCACTTCTGGGTGGTCCGCCTGTGTGGTACTTGGTTCAGTAAGTTCCATTTACTGAACCAAGTGGGAGAAATCCATAGACAAAGTATTTTAAAGGTCAGGGGACATAGTTTTAAAGGGGCATTGTCACACAAAGTCTCAATATGTCCCCAGATGGTTCTTAAAGTGCCAGCATGGTCTAATACAAGTCCATAAGCCACAATGCAGTTCTTAAAGGGCCAGCAGCAGCACAATATAAATCCATTAGCTCAAATAATATTTGTAAAGGGCCATACAACCCAGGGCCATAGTCATGAGGCAGGTGGCTGGCAATCAGGCTCCTCCAACAGCCAGGGGCAAAGCGCAGCTAGCAGAATGCTTGGTTGTATAGGGAGAGGTATTAGCAGTAGAAAGAGGGAAGTGCTCATGCCATTGTACAGAACACTGGTGAGACCTCACTTGGAGTATTGTACACAGTACTATAGACCGTATCTTCAGAAGGATATTGATACCTTAGAGAGGGTTCAGAGAAGGGCTACTAAACTGGTTCATGGATTGCGGGATAAAACTTACCAGGAAAGGTTAAAGGATCTTAACATGTATAGCTTGGAGGAAAGACGAGACAGGGGGGATATGATAGAAACATTTAAATACATAAAGGGAATCAACACAGTAAAGGAGGAGACCATATTTAAAAGAAGAAAAACTACCACAACAAGAGGACATAGTCTTAAATTAGAGGGGCAAAGGTTTACAAATAATATCAGGAAGTATTACTTTACTGAGAGGGTAGTGGGTGCATGGAATAGGCTTCCAGCTGAAGTGGTAGAGGTTAACACAGTAAAGGAGTTTAAGCATGCGTCTGATAGGCATAAGGCTATCCTAACTACAAAATAAGGCCAGGGACTAATGAAAGTGTTTAGAAAATTAGGCAGACTAGATGGGCCGAATGGTTCTTATCTGCCGTCACATTCTATGTTTCTATACCTCAAATTTCACCAAGGCTTGGTTGAAGAAGAAGTAAAGTCTACAGTGGCCATCACAGTGACCTGACCTAAACCCCATAAAAAATCTCTGGGGGGATTTGAAGAAGGCGGCTGCAGCATCCAAACCCAAGAACATTAATGAACTGGCGACCATTGCTCATGAGCAATGAACTAAGATTCCTCAGAAATGCTGCCAGAAGCTGGTGTCTGGCTACGCATTTTTTGTGTTGTGCTATTTCAATTGCTTTTGTTGAGGTTATTGCATTAGATACAAAATACAATAGAAAACAAAGAGTTATGGTAGTTTTACAAGTGTATAAGTTTCCATAAGTACATAGGTTTAATTCCTTAGTAAACTTAGCCTCGTTTTTGTAAATAATAAAACAAGTAAAAACATGTTCTGTTAGCCTGTGACTGTGAAAATGCAAGTGGGTTGCCTGTGAGGGACTGTTATCCATCTCCAGAAGGTAATATTAGAGTAAACTGGAGATGAACCTTTGTATTAGTATAAGCTCATAGAGCACGCTGTCTAGATCAATTAAAGACCTGCTGAGAGTAAGATCGTGCTATCAAATAATAAAATAATAAAAATAAACGTAAACAGAAACAAAGGCAAATGTAAACAAAAATCAGCAACATTAACCTGGGTGTAGGTGTGCTATTCATGTTGCACACCCACCATCATTTGCTCAGCCTTGAGCGGTGGAGCTGCTTGGTGTGAAGATTGCTATGTTATCCACATCCCATGGTGTGTAGGTCTGTCAGTTGACTGGCATAGTGAGTCCCACTGATTGCAGGAATGTATTTGCATTCACCATTGAGGTCAGTCTGTATCTCCTGCCCTGCTTCTCCACAATAAGGGCTTGTGGGTTCCCCCACTTGTATGGGACAACTGTGGCTCCCAACTGAGTGGTCCCAATTGTAGTGTAGGTGGTCTGAGGTCATGGTAATAACTTTGTGAGTGTTGTTATGACTGCGGTCATAAGAACTTCTTTGTCGGATCAAAAGCAAAGTATGACATCCCTGGTGGGGATGATTTGGAGGAAGGTCGTTCAGGTAAGCAGTAGAGTCCATCCAGGGGTAGGCCTTTAGTTTGCTTTTGGGACAGAGTGGCAGAGAGCAAACGCCTCATAAATTGTGGCAATTCACCAAAATATATAGTATCTGGGATCCCCCACACTTTCAGATTATGTTGTCTTGCGCTGTCTTCCAGCTGCCTTACTTTGGCACTCAGTAACGTGCACTGTTCGGTTAAGTCTTGGATTTGGGCTTCAGCTGTGTCTTGTTTATGTCCTAGACCCATTATGTCTTCTTCTGTGGCTTGAATGCGGCCAGATCAAACTCAAAGGCAAACTTGAGCCGAGTTTGATGGCGACCAACACAAACTTAAATTACTTGTATCATTCTCATGTAATCCTGGGTACATATATATAATTCACTCAAAAGCTTCACATCAAGTTACTTACTATCTCAGTAGTAATGCCACTGTCTGAAGTGTCCGCTCTGCTCGCTCCCTAGTCCCTCTGCAATCTCAAGGCAGAGTAATGTGTGGCTGCACACTCCACTCTGCTCACTTCTACCCCCCTTCCATTCATGTCTATTCTTCGTCCCTTCTATTCATGTCTCTGTTCCCCTCACTTCCATGTCTCTCTTCACCCTTCCACCATCCTTGCTGTTTCTCACCTGACATAGCAGGGGAGAGGGCCCTCTCCATCTCCGGGGGTGTGCGGTGTCAGACTGAGCACCGGGTAGTCACGTGACAAGTGGTGCTTCTACGCAAAATGGGAGGGGGTGGTGCTCTCCCCTACCCAGTGTACTTCCTGTGGGTGAAGGAAACGCAGGCCGAGGTGGGCGCAAAAATCACTTGTCAGTCTGATTGGCTGGGCCGCGGGTCACAATGAAAATGATTGAAGTTGCATGCGGCCAGTGGGCCGCGAGTTTGACATCCTTGGGCCAGATAATGTGCTATCCCTATCTCAGATGCAAAAAAAGTCTTTAAAGGACCACTATAGTAAATATACTAGTCAGGGTCCCCCTCCCGCCCGGCTCTGGGGAGAGGAAAGGGTTAAAACTTACCTTTTTTCCAGCGCCGGGCTGGCGTGGTCTGGGTGGCTAGAGTGGCCCTTTATTGTCGGCCTCCATGGTTTTTTAAATCCATTTTGGTTGCTAGTGGAGGTTCCCTTCTGCCTAGTGACAAAGCATGGATGGCTCCCAGATGAGGTAAGAGCTCCTCCTGGTCTTCCTCGTCTGAGGCTAAAGGGAATCGACGAGGTAGGCCTGCGGGTGCATCTGCCATCTTGGATGGGTTTGTCTCCCGCTAGACTCTTGATACTTTCAGGAATGTTTCCTCCTGGCTTTCTGCATTGAGTGGTGCTATTAGAAGGCAGAAGTCGCTGCTTTTTGTGGAGGGGTATCGATTCAATGCAGTCCGGTTGACTGAGCTTAGGACTTATGCATCTGATTACAGCGCTGGCTAGCTTAGCCACCTGGAAATGGAATAATTTTTAGATATTTGCAATTTGCTTCGGACATTCGGATGCTGAATTGCTGAATTTCCAAAGGGTCGAAATGCTGAATTTCAGAACTGCCAAATCGAACTGAATTGCCTAAGTCCCGAATTGCTGAAGTCTCGAATTGTCGAAGTGCCGAATTTCGAAAGTGCCAAAGTGCATTGGATTTCTGAAAAGTGGCAAAACAGTAGAGGGAGGTAAAATGAAGGGAATGATGACAGGAATCTAACCCTAACCATGCCCCTTACTCTAGCCCTAACCCTACCTCTAACCCTACACCTAACCCTTGACTCAACCTTCCTCTAATCCTACCCCTAGTAGGGTTAGGGGTAGGGTTATGGGGTAGAGTTAGGGGTAGGGATTTGGGGTAAGGTTAGCGGTAGGAATAGGAGTAGAGATAGGGTTAGGTCTAGGGTTATGGGTAAAGCTAGGATTATAGGTAGGGTTATGGGATCGGGATATGGGGTAAAGCTAGGATTATAGGTAGGGTTATGGGATCGGGATATGGGGTAGGGTTAGGATTAGAGGTAGGGTTAGGGGTAGGGTTAGAGGTAGGGTTATGGAATTGCCAAAATGTCGAAGTGCCAAAGTGCAGAAGTCCCGAATTCCCGAATTGCTGAATTCCCAAAGTCCTGAATTCCTGAAGTCCTGAACCAAAGTGCCGAATTGCCAAAGTTCTGAATTTCGGAAGTGCAAAACCAAACCGAATTGCTGAAGTGCCGAATTTCCGAAGTCCCGAATTGCTGAAGTCACGAATTTCGGAAGTGCCGTACTGAACCAATTTTTTGCCCATGCACATCCCTAATAATTTTGATTAAAACTTTAACAATAAATAGTGTTGATTCAACTCCGCCTACTGTTCTAATCTGGAACACATTTAGGGTAATTCGCTAAGATTAGAATTGTTAGGAATTCAAAGTGAATTTCTACATGTCTGCCTTCCCTAATGCACAATTATATTGGCAGAGGAGAGAGTTGAAGGTATTAAAGAGACGTCATGCATGTGTGAACACAATATGAATTTATAATGGAGGAAGCCTGATAAGATGCAGTACTTTCTCCAGTAGCGTTCAGCTGAATGGGAGCATCTCTGCAGGTAACGGATTGATATATAGTATTAACAGGTGTCCTCAGCACTTACAGGTTACATTACAGTAGACGGAGGTACAGTAAGTGCAGTAGGTATACAGTGTATGTATATTTTATTTAAATAGCGCTAACAGGTGTACTCAGCACTTTACAGGTTACATTACACTAGACGGAGGTACAGTAAGTTCAGTAGGTATACAGTGTATGTATATTATATTTATATAGCGCTAACAGGTCTACTTAGCATTTTACAGGTTACATTACAGTAGAGGTACAGTAAGTGCAGTAGGTATACAGTGTATGTATATATTATTTATATAGCACTAACAGGTGTACTCAGCACTTTACAGGTTACATTACAATAGAGGGAGGTCCAGTAAGTGCAGTAGGTATACAGTGTGTGTATTTTATTTATATAGCGCTAACAGGTCTACTCAGCATTTTACAGGTTACATTACAGTAGAGGGAGGTACAGTAAGTGCAGTAGGTATACAGTGTATGTATATATTATTTATATCGTGCTAACAGGTGTACTCAGCATTTTACAGGTTACATTACAATAGAGGGAGGTACAGTAAGTGCAGTAGGTATACAGTGTGTGTATATATTATTTTCATATAGCGCTAACAGGTCTACTCAGCATTTTACAGCTTACATTACAGTAGAGGGAGGTACAGTAAGTAGGTATACAGTGTATGTATATTTTATTTATATAGCTCTAACAGGTATACTCAGCACTTTACAGGTTACTTTACAGTAGAGGGAGGTACAATAAGTGCAGTAGGTATACTGTGTATGCATATTTTATTTATATAGCGCTAACAGGTGTACTCAACACTTTACAGGTTACATTACAATAGAGGGAAGTACAGTATGTATACGGTGTATGTATATTTTCTTTATAGGTTACTTTACAGTAGAGGGAGGTCCAGTAAGTGCAGTAGGTATACAGTGTGTGTATTTTATTTATATAGTGCTAACAGGTGTACTCAGCACTTTACAGATTATATTACAGTAGAGGGGGGTACAGTGAATGCAGTGGGTATACAGTGTATGCATATTTTATTTATATAGCTCTAACAGGTGTACTCAGCACTTTACAGGTTACATTACAGTAGAAGGAGGTACAGTAAGTGCAGTAGGTATACAATGAGCATATTTTTATTACTTTGTGTTGCAGTAAATATACAGTAAGTACACACGTTACACAATCTTGTGATATTATATATATAATGTTCTGATATTTGTATTTTCTTTGTCTAACAGACTGTATTTTATTGTTAAACTAGAAAAGCTACAATTTCTGGGGAAATTGTGTGAAGTGTTCTTGCCTCCACCAGTAGTCTACAACTGGAGTGGGCGGAGTAACTGTTATTATTTATTTATATAGCACATTTAATTGCAACGTTGTTGCCCAAAGTGCTTCACAGTTACCGTATTTTCCGGCGTATAAAACGACTTTTTAACCCTGGAAAATCTTCTCAAAAGTCGGGGGTCGTCTTATACACCGGGTATAGGGTATAGGGTCGTCTATATGGCTGCCTAGGGCGCCATATAGCAGGGGGCGCCCTGCGCCCCCATCACCGGCCCTCTTAATTCTGCAGCCGCCTGAGCGCTCTATAGAGAGCGCTCAGACGGCTGCCGCACTGCCTCTCTTCTCACCTCCACTTCCCTGTGTAGCGTGGACGGCCGAGCTCCTCTTCATCCTGTCAGTGCTCACTGTCATTAAGTGCTCACTTCCTTTCAGTCCGGCCGGGAACAGGTAACTGAATCTCCTGTACCGCGCGGTACCCAACCGGACTGACAGGAAGAAGAGGAGCTCGGCCACCCACTCTACACAGGGAAGGAGAGGTGAGAAGAACGTAGGGAGGATTGGGGGGGAGTAAAAAGAACGTGGGGGGGAGTAAAAAGAATGGAAGGGGGAGTAAAAAGAATGGAGGGGGGAGTAAAAAGAATGGAGGGGGGAGTAAAAAGAATGGAGGGGGGAATAAAAGAATGGAGGGGGAGTAAAAAAGAATGGAGGGGGGGAATAAAAAGAATGGAGGGGAGTAAAAAGAATGGAGGGCTGGAGTAAAAGAATGGAGGGGGGAGTAAAAGAATGGGGGAGTAAAAGAATGGGGGGGGAGTAAAAAGAATGGAGGGGGAGTAAAAAGAATGGGGAGTAAAAAGAATGGGGGAGTAAAAAGAACAGGGGGGAATAAAAAGAATGGAGGGGGGAGTAAAAGAATGGAGGGGAATAAAAAAGAATGGAGGGGGGAGTAAAAAGAATGGAGGGGGGGAGTAAAAAGAATGGAGGGGGAGTAAAAAGAATGGAGGGGGGAGTAAAAAGAAAGTAAAAAGAACAGAGGGGGTGAGTAAAAAGAACATAGGAAGGGAGGGGGAGTAAGAAGGACACAGAGAGGGAGGGGGAGTAGTAAGAAGAACATTCTGTATAGTGTGGCTCCATGTCACACATCATGAGTGCACTTTCTACAATGCCAACAAGCTGGTATAGTGTTTGCCCCATGCCACTCCAGTCTGAGTACAGTTTGCCCCATTTCGCCCAGTCTTTGTAGTTAGGGATGTCCCGAACTGTTTGCCGAACGGTTCGCGAACGGTTTGCCACGAACGGTTCGCTGCGGACTCATCATTGAGTAAACTTTGACCCTGTACCTCACAGTCAGCAGACACATTCCAGCCAATCAGCAGCAGACCCTCCCTCACAGACCCTCCCACCTCCTGGACAGCTCACTGAGAATGCAGCTTCACAATGGATGCTGTCCAGGAGGTGGGAGGGTCTGGGAGGGAGCGTCTGCTGCTGATTGGCTGGAATGTGTCTGCTGACTGTGAGGTACAGGGTCAAAGATTACTCAATTATGAGTCCATGGCGAACCATTCGTGGCGAATAGTTCGGGACATCACTATTGGTAGTGTTTGCCCCATGCGCCCCATAAATTCCCCAAATCCAGGTAGCCGAGTCCAGCCAGGTTTAAAATACGGTAGTCACAGCAGAATAAGAGGTTAAGAATTGGCAGTATGCGCATATATCGCAATTAGCCTCCTGTGTGCTAGACCAGCAGGCATGGATTATATGCCCAAACAGCCTGGCACATACCTGGGCTTTAAATGCTATTTCAGATTATCATTATTTAATGTCTTGCTGTGTAGGAGTTAGGGTGGTAAATTTGGCTATAATAATAATAATAATAATAATAATAATAATAATAATAATAATAATAATATATATGTGAGATAACATTAAGTGGTCTTGCTATGCAAGTACACTTAATAAAATATTTAACGATTAAATTATGATGTCATTAAAACCATGTTAGCATTCACACAGGGTTAACACAGAGATGTAAGAAAATAAATAAATAAAAAAAATCCTTTTACAATGTTCTCTTGCGCTCAGTATACAATGTCTTACTTTTGCCAAACTGCGGTGATACGCGCTGTTCAATAAAACAACAAAAGAACAATACGATTTCCATTCCCAGCCATTTACTGGATTTATATTGTGCTGATTCCTGCAGAAAATGAGAAACTTCTTGGATGAGCTCAGCATTATTTTCTTTAATGGTCCCATCCATTGTTTTCCCAATATCGCTTATAACGGGGAGGAAGATTGGGCATTTTCGGAAATTCATGTCTGCGGTTTTCTGAAAGTCTATTTTTTAATACATATATCTGTTAAAGTCCAGAATAAAAAGAAATCAGTGAAAGTGTTTCCAGTGATTGCCGGATACGTTCGTTTATACATCAAAACTATGAATGACCAAATTACAGAGAAAAAGCAAATAAAGAGAAAACAGAAATACAAATAAACAAAAAGTAGAAAATGTGTATTAACCCCTTAAGGACAGAGCTTCAGAAGCTTGTCTTTCACTTAATGACAGCAGCATTTTTTGCATTTTGCGCTGTTTGCGTTCAACTGCAATTTGCATTTTACTAATTTATTGCACCGACACATATTATATACCGTTTTTTAAAGGACAGAAAGGGCTTTAATTTGATGTAACACACATATATATAAATGCTTATTTATTATAAAAAAATACAGAAAAATGCAAAAAAAAATAAAAAAATTTTTTTTACAGTTTTTACAATAATAATGTGTGCATAATTAGTGCAGGTTAAGGAAAGTAATTAAAAATAAATTCATTTAGTTGTTCTGATTTACAGAATATATAATGTGTCTGGGATTTAAATTTTTTTTTGGTAGTTACAGGTCCCAAAGCACAAGGAGTAAAATAAACTTTTAATGTGGAGCGATTTTAGAATTTGGTATGTTTGTCTTGTAAGTTTAATAGCCATAAAAGAAAACAAAATTGTCACACAACAGTATATATTTATAGAAAGTAGACTTCACAGGCTATTTACCTAAGGTTGTTTTGACACTTTCTATGTAGCGATTTCACCGCCAACCAATATTGGAGTAAAATTGTGTTTTTTGGGGGTTTTTGGCACACAAACTTATAACAAAGAAATTCTCATGTGCATTTTGTAATGTTGGTGTGTGCTATTCCTGTAAAATATTTAAATTAATTAATTAAATAAATTTAACCCCTGAGGGTTAAAAAAAAATAATTAACCCTCAGGGGTTAAAAAAAAAAATCAGATGACAGTAAAATGTAATCCTTGCCAATTGATCACTGTAGTCAGTGATAAATTGACAGGTAAGGGGTTAATTTTTTATTAAAAAAGGCGGGTGGGATTTTAAATTAACTTTATTTTTTTTTACACAGGGGGCAGGATCATCACTGTTCCGGCTCCCTGCACTTCACACAGAACCAGGAAGTGCAGGGAGGCGGAAGGTGAGTATATGGAGCACATGTGCTTGCTCTGACAGCCTGTCAGAGAGAGAGCACATGTGCTGGGGCAGCACTCTTGGGTGCTCCCGGTCTGCCTCTAATACAGAGGCAGACCGGAGCACCATTAACCCCGCTATCGCGGCGATCCAGGGTTAATTTTAACGGGTGATGGACGAGGACCGTCACTCGTCGTTATGGCAATCCCCTGAGTGACGGACTTTGTCCTCGTCGTTAAGGGGTTAAAGGAAAACTGGTAAATTTGTTGTTAGTGAACAGTAGAGAATATACGTATTATAGTCTCAGTGTGTATTCTTTTGTAATGATTAAATATTAGGAATGTCCTCTTTTTAGCACAGTTCTAGCCTGCCCATCCACTGTGGGGGGAGCTATCTTTTACACAGTTATTTACTAACGTGAGAATTTAAAGTAGATTTTAAGTGAATTGCAAAGGTAGGGCCGGAGTAGCCAAACTGAACGAAGATCTAACTTAGAGAATATTCCCAGTTTAGTTTTATACTTCTTCCAGATGCTGAAATTTGCTCACGATTCAAGTGATTAGTGAACCAATTGTAGGAGTCCAACATATGGAACCTGTAAGTGAAAATTAGGGATGGAAGCGTAGAAAAGAGTGAAAAGGAAGAGGAAAAAGAAAAAAATAAGGAAAAAAGAGAAGTAAGTGAAAAAACAAAAACAAAATTACCACATAAATTGTTTCCACTGGCACCTAACCATCATAGGAGGGCTTGCACAGATGGCTCGGGCCCTGCAAAGCCCTGACACATAGGCACCCATAGGTCATTAGATGCAGTCTCAAAAGGTCAGGCCTGGAAGTCATTCAATGTGATTCATGTGATCTCCCCCTTAGAATGTGTCCTGGAAGGTGATCCTTATGTGCTGCCCTGTGAATACAAGCAATCAGAGAGGGAGCCAAGTCATTCTTCTGGGTAAGAGGAATGGTGAGCTTCATGGCATTAAGAAGTCACATTTGGACTGGCAGTTTATATGTCTTTAACGGTATTGAGATAAGATGGAGAAGCATTGTGGTTGGCTCACATCTAAATGTTTACTGATAATTTTATTTCTTGACTTGTGAATAGCAAGTCCAGAAATATTTAACCATGGGCAGGATCACCAGATATGAAGAATATCGCCAGTAAAGGTTTGTTTAGTTTACGGTATCATCTAGTAAAGCTTTGCTTTCTGTACCTCTGTGTAGGAAAACATTTGTGTTTCAGAATCATTATTTGTTGTCAGTCTGTTTCTGAAAGTATAATCTGCAGGTCCTGATCCCATCAAGCAGTACAAGGTATTGGCTAATAACATTTGTTAGAACATAGGTATGCCCCTGGTGGGCAGGGTGCCTGAGTCACAAAGAGGTTTACATGGAGCCAAGCCCTCAGTCAAACATTTCTGTTATAGGGACATCTGGAATTGTGAATGCACACTACTAATGGTCATTAGCAATTCATTTGGATGATAAAGGGGTGAATCTGAACAATGAATAATTAAAGATGGCAGCTCCTACAGAGCAATGGTATGTCTAGCGGTAATATAGGAGGTAATGATGTTCATATAAAAGAAAGTTGCTGTTAGTTACTGTAATTAGAGGATGGTGGAATGTATAGTAATTCTTGTTGCTGGAAACCGAAAGGGTATTCTGATATTTTAAGCCAATCATGCACTCTAGTTTGGAACGTATCCATTAAAATGGATAAAGGCGGGTGGGATTTTAAATTAACTTTATTTTTTTTTACACAGGGGGCAGGATCATCACTGTTCCGGCTCCCTGCACTTCACACAGAACCATGGGGCACCATTCCCTTTGTGTGGGAGATAACAAACTCAGATGATTGTTTTGATCTTCTTTGGGCCTAGTCAGTGAGGTGTAACTAATACTCTTTAAGCACAGTGAGCAGGGGTCATGAACACATGAGAACACTTTTTATGAAGTTTCCAATGTCACTCTCTTGACAATGGTTTATAAGTACTGGATAACTCACTTTCATAAATTATTGAAAAAAGTTTGATGGCTTCTTACTTAGAAAAGGCAATGTAATAACAAAATCATCACCTTTCTAAGGTAACGTTAACCTTCTTGACATCTAGGACCAGCAAAACACTAGGCATGGGAGTCCGGGATGCAGGCCACCTCTGGTGACGGCTCTGAATGTGCAGTCCCATAATGCAATGTGGCTGAGTGGGATCACAATTAAGCTTTTTATAATCCTTTACCCAGTCTTTCTTGGGTCCAGTCCACTATTATTATTATTATTATGATATTTATAGAGCGCCGTCAAATTCCGCAGCGCTTTACAATGGGTGGACGAACAGACATGTAGTTGTAACCAGACAAGTTGGACACACAGGAACAGAGGGGTTGATGGCCCTGCTCAATGAGCTTACATGCTAGAGGGAGTGGGGTAAAATGACACAAAAAGGTAAGGATAGTATTAGACTAATGACAGTTGCAAAAGAGGAACTCTATCACCCGGACGCTAGCCAGGAAGGCCTCCTTGGTGTCCATCTGGAAGACAAAAGGGAGTCACCAACCCTACACAACCATAGGTAAGGATAGTCCTATTAGAAAGGGGGCAATCATTAAGATGGCTTAAGCCCTTCCCTACTAACCCCTTCCCACTTACTTTCTATGACTGCCCTTAGCTCGGTCAAGGCCCATTCCACCTATTCTGTTATTCCATGGGCTACATGCAGAGGTTTCACAAGAGACACACAAGGGGTTGAGTGGTGTAATGAGAGAGTCACATGAATATGAGAGAAGCAGGAGAGAAAACACAAACAATGTAGACTTCGAGGGGTTAGAATTATTACCAAGTATAGTATATATTAGTCAAAGCTCACTATACTGAAGGTATCTCTTTACACTTGAGTGTGTAAGGGAGACAAAAGAGGTTTGTTGTGGGTTGTATATCATACTAACTGTGTATGTATTTAACTCTATACAAATCAAATGGTTAATTTTCTAGGTGCAGTGAAACTTCTAGTCACATTTATCTAAAAAAGTAAAAAATAAAATAAAATAGAAAGTACACGTTTCGTGTCTTTAATTAGCTTTCCTATAATATCCAGTTTCCATCATCTAACATAAAACAAGAGCAGAGAAAATCACATTTCTTCTAAGTCGATTTATCATAATTTAATTTACTGTAACATTGAGCAGCCAAGCATGTGCGTCGCACATTCCGCCATTAAACATACCAGGAAATTCTGTAGTTTATTTCAAAGCAAAAAGTAAAACAAACAAAACAAAAGGATTTATTTTATCCCGAGTCACTTACCGTGTAGGTTAGACACAGAGTTAATGATGTGAATTGTCGAGATTTATGTAAATGCATTTAATCGATAGTCTTGCTGTTTCGGGTCTGTGCACCAAACAGTAAGTTATCACACATGCTAGTTATCTAACTTAGCAAGGCTGGGAGATAACAAGAAAGTTTAACATTAAAAAATTCTTTTTCTAACTCAAATATTTTGCTCTACATGTTGCAAGTCTCTATTCACCTCCTCGTCTCACACTTTAAAGTAATTAGACGTTGATACTTTTTAGTCGTTAAATATATTTATTATATACTATAATTAATATGCCTCCTTTATCATATAATTATCATATATAATTAATTATATTATAATTATTTCATAATTGTGCTATTTTTGGGAGGATGTTTCTTTGGCAAAAATAAACGTTTAGATACCCTAAAAAACACATCAGTAGCTAAAATGAAGGCTTAGAGAAATTTTCCATTTTGACGATCTGTACCTTAATTTTGCACTTTAGTGAATAAAGCTGTATATGCTAATGGTTGCTAATGCGAGTTTGATCTATTAATTTTTATGAGGATAGTAAATTAGGGATTTTTCTATTAAACTACTGAAATGGTAAAATTATGAAAAGGACGTTAATTCTTAATATTCATCTTTCAGCTGTTTAATAGATAGCTCCCTAGTTTGGCATTCATACATAGGATTGCAATACTTAAGGGTATCATGTTAGGGTCTTATCCAGTAAGCAATTTTAAAAAGCTATTTAAGAAAAATAGCTGTTCTCATTTTTTGCCCCTTCAGCTGTTTCATAGATATCTCCTTAACTTGGTACCCTTATGTGGGATTGCCTTATTTAAGCATAGCAAATGATGGTGCTATTTAGTAGAAGCCTACCTAGATTGATACCCTTATGTGCGATTGTTCTATTTAAGAACACCGAATTAGGGTGTTGTTTAGTTGATAGCTCCCTACCTATCTACTAAGCAACTAAAATAGCAAATTTAAGAAAACATTGCTTTTATTATTTTTGATCTTTCAGCGGTTTAGTGAAGATCTCCCCTTATGTGGCATTGTCCTATTTAAGGATAGCAAATTAGGGAGCTATTGAGTAGACAGCTACCTTAGCTACCTAAGTACCCTTATCTGGGATTTCCCTATTTAGAAATGCCAAATCATAGCGCATTTACAGTAGATAGCTCCCTAATTTGTTTGCCCTATGTGGGATATTCCTGTTTAAGGATACCAAATGAGGACACTCAAAACTCTGGTTTTGGTTGGAATAGCCCTTGCTAGCCTGCTCTGCCCCCTAATCGAAAAAAACAAAAACAAATGCTATATCTTATTTTATCCAGTGCTGCAGTCAAGTTCTCTCTCAAGCTGGACCATCTTCCTATAACGTCACTCCCACATGCTGGACAGAAAAAAAGTAAATGAAAGACAAACTGATGAGAGGGCATGGGCAGCATGGAGGGTGGGTGCCACCATTCCCTGTCTGGTGCCACATGCTGTGTGTGCTGGCATCAGGTGCAGATATTGCACAGAATTGATATTAGCCAGTCCAGAATTCTTGTTCAGGGCTGCCTAATTAAACTGCCAGAGCTGAAGTTGCATCTAATGCAGCAGAGGGACCAATCCCCATATATGCAGCTCTGCGTAGTGAAAAGTTGCATATGCAGGTTCCATGCACCATAACCACTTCAAATCACTCAAGTGTTCATGGTGCTTTAAGTACCATTTAGCGTAGATGAGAAATATTAAGACTTTTAAATTGATAATTTCTAAATTTTGAGCATTACAGACAAAAAAGAATTGTGGATTATCATGTTGAAAAAATACTTTATAGAAACAATTAGCCATCAAAAACAAGTATTGGATTGTGGTTAAGGCCTGTAATGGGCTGGAGAAATTATTGGTCTCAGATCATTATAGTACAAAGGTGATGATAGGAGCTGCACTCAATCCCAGCAGCCACCCGGTGCTCAGGGGCAGGATCAGCAATCCCACAATGATAAGGCAACACAAGAAATTCTCCAGGCTTGAACAACTTGAGTGCCTGTGTAATTTCTTGTGTTGTGAGATCATTATAGTGACAACATTTTGTGATTTTTTTTTTTTAAAGTATAGATCCTGCTAATTATTATTATTATTGCCATTTATGTAGTGCCAACAGATTCCGTAGCGCTTTACAATATTATAAGAGGGGGGATTTCACTATAAATAGGACAATTACAAGAAAACTTACTGGAAGAATAGGTTGAAGAGGACCCTGCTCAAACGAGCTTACAGTCTATGTGCCCACATTCAGAGATATTAAATCAGAAATCTTGGTATTATTACTGAGAACACATTGAATCTCTATAACACATTGCTAGTATTTGTTATTGCTGCGTGGATTGGGAAAGCTGCTATTAAACCAGTTACTAACAGGTATTTGTATTTAGAATTTGTCATAAAAGCAAAAGTCTGTTTATGTAGCAATATATATTTATATATGATTTTCTAACCCCTCCAGGTGATATATGTTTTGTGTATTACTCGTTCTAAGGTCCTCTACCAATGGACTGGGAGTCTTGCAGTATTGTAGCTGTCCCTACAACTACACTCTTCTGGACCCAAACCTCAGATCTCCCACCTAGAATCTGGTGAAACCACTTCCCCAATTTGGGGTTCACGGCTCTGAGTGCTGTCCACGTTCTCATGTTCCTCCACATCCACCATATCTGCAGTCTTCAGTTCCTTGTCTACCACCACAATGTCAGGTTGGTTGGCCACCACTTGCTTGTCTGTCAGGATCTGAGAGCCGCACAGTGTCACATCCTGTTCCTAGCTGCGGATCATTCTGGCAATGGCTTCTGGTATCCAGTACTCTTTTTACAATTCTTGTTTAGTTTTTCTTGTTTTTTTTTGTTTTCTAATCTATGTCTGGTTTTCTTTATGCTGGGTTTTCTGGGTTCATTCCTGTTTTCCGTCCCTGGATTTCCCAGTCTCTTGGATTCATTTAAATGTTTGTTTTATGTTGCCACACCCGTTTGTTTTCCATCATTCCTTTTGTTTCAGTGTTCCTGGAGGCAGCTGCTCAAGTCTTCTCCCCTTTCTTGCAGATAAGTAATATGTGTGTTTTCTTTGGTTGGTTTAGCTTGCATTAGGCAGAGTAGGACAAAGATGGGGTACATTGACTTTGTTGGCAGGCTTATTCAATGTATGATCATATAATGTAACTAAATTCCCATGATTTTCATATATAGTGCTTGGTTATTTCTCCTCTTGTTTTGCCTATCATATCTTGTTTTAGTTTGTATTCCCAGTCCATGAACAGTCCTGTCCAGTCCAGCCAATGTTATGTCTATTTTTCCCTAATGTATTGTGTACATGTTCTGGATTAAATTAGTTCTGTCTTGTTTCCATGTTTGGTGACTATCCTAGCCTTGCCTTGCTTCAGTACTGGATACATATCTGCTGCAGAGCCTCCCTGTTCAGCCTTGGGAGGTCTGCTTAATTCCTGCTCCTAGTTCCTGGGATCCGCATAAGCTGAATTAGGGTTCTGGAATGTGGCTGCACAAATGCTGGTGCTCAACACCAGGGGGCATGCGGTTACCCTGCACCAGACCCTGCTAATCCACCTCCACACTGTGACTCCTACTCTGAACATCAGGCATACTGGGTCCCGGTCCACGCACCGCCGCCCGGACAGTGTCTGGGTCCCGGGCACCGGACCGTCACCCTGACACACAGGATCTTATCACTGTCATTCTCAACTACCCTTTGTGGTAATTCCTATCTGGACTTGGGCAGGTCCATTCCATATTCTGTGCAGATATTTCAATACACAGTTCCAGTAACTTGGCTGTGCCTCTCGGTGTATGCTGTCCCTGCTATTCCCTGCTATCTTGCACCCGGCTTCTATGTTCTGCATTGTCTGAGAAGATTCTTTGCACAGTCTGCACCTTGAGTCCTGGTGTGGTAGACCCCCTCTTCTATTGATATGATGCTGAGTGCATGTACCTGTGCTACTAGGATTATATTTATTTATATAAATATTAATAAAATATTATTATTTACGATCATATAATAAAATCACCACAGACGTACCCTGACATTTATAGTATTTTAAAAATAGAGAAATAATAAATTAATGACAGCTCTTCTGTTTACTAATACAGTTTACATAAATTGGTCCCATCAGAGCATTGTATTTCCACATGGTTACTACTTAATGTCTACATATTAACAATTAGCTGCAAGAGATACTGAATAATTGTATTTGTTATTAAATTGTATTTTGCTAACAAAGATAATTAACATAAAAAAAAATACTCAGACATGTTTCTTAATTAGGTGATTCAAAATAGGATTTAGAGGAACAAAGACCTTGATTAAATACTGTTGAATAAGCTTTTAAAATAATTTAATATGATGAAAAAATACTTTCATTTTGTAATCTACAGCTTTTTTTACATATTGAATTTGTTTTATATTTGATATATTTTTGGTTATTTTGATCTGTTGAAAAAAGCATAGTAAACGTTTATTTAAAAATATTAAATCATTTGGAAAGCTTATTCAACGATATTAATTTGAGTCCAAAGTCGGTAATGAAATATGTCTGTAGACTTCAGGTACTTAGAAAAATAATGTATGCATTGTTCTGGTGAAATCAGCACAATGTATAGAAGATATACTAACCTGAAGAGAAAATCTGCCTTCTCCAAGATGGCCACCTTTTCCGGATGTCCATCCTACAATGCATGGTGAACAATTCAGTTTGTGGGTGGTTGCATGGGCAGCTCTGTGTCAGCCATGTTTTAGGTTCTGGTAACTCAGTGTTACCAAAACAAAAAACATGACTGACACAGGAAGAAGACAGAAGTGTTATGCTCTGGGCAATGTTCTGCTAGAAAATATTTTTTCCTGGCAGTCCTGTGAAAGCTTTGACATGTACACCCCTTCATGGCAATGGTGTTCCCCAATGGAAGTGGAATCTTTCAGCAGGATAATGCATCCTGCCATGCTCAAAAAAATATTGAGGAATGGTTTGAGGAACATGACAAAGAGTTTAAGGTGTTGCCTTGGCCTCAGAATTCTCCAAATTGCAAATCGAGTCTTGGTGCCATAGGATACCGTCAGAGGTCTTGTGGCGCTTATACCTCGACGCATCAGAGCTGTTTTGGCAACGCGAGCGGAACCTACGCGGTATTAAGCAGGTGGTTTTAATGTTGTGGCTGATCAGGGTACATTGCTGAGTAACAGCTCTCAAAATAAACTCCTCTATTAGTATGGATCATAAGGATCATAAACAGCCGACAAAAAGTAGAAGAAATAAAAAAGCAACCACTGAAAATATATACAGATTTCAGTGTCCAAGGTGATTGCTCCACCTTTTATTAGCAACACTTTTATAAATCTACCCCACTGAGTTTTGGATACATTATACGTTTCCACTTCTTGCCAGACATCCAATATATGCTAAAGTTCCTGTCGCTACCGTTAGTGAGTAGCTCCTATATACTGACTGTAAAATTTCACTAGTATCGACAGGAAGATGCTCACTGACACTAATTAAACAAGTTGCTACCTCCTACTAAGGCCAATCACAGACTGATATAGGCATGCTTAGGGTGAGACTTTACTAGTAGTTACTATGATGACAACTTACACAGTGGCAGGATTATTTACTAAAGTGAGAATTGTGGAGAATTCAAAGTTTGAATTTGAAGTTTACTTTGAATTCTCAACAATTCACAATTTAGTAAGTAAGCCTGTATTTGTTTGTACTTTAACAACAAGTGGCTGTATTTTCGTGAGCAGATGTTATTGGCGATCAGCTGGTAAAAAAAGTCACAAGGTTGGAAACCAGACAGTAATTAGTATCCACTGCTTCAAATACGGACAGCTTATGTCAGCTACTTACCAATTAGCACCGTTTACTGCTTAGCAGCACTATTCACATAAACCTCACGGAGGAATTGCCATTCAGTTAGCTGAGTAGCCCCGCATTCTGCAAGGAGAACTCAACCCAAGGCTGGAAACAAGCCCATTGTGTTTTACTTTATAATATAGTGAGATTTGGCTCTTTGCAAGACTTTACTATGTATTTGCCCTAATATGGTAAATTAATCTGATTGTTTCTGAAATAACATTGTTTTAAGGTAATGGTCAATATAGAATATCATGTTATTATGTTGCGTATGATTCCTAGAATTACATACAGAGCAGATGTGAAACTGGAAGTCTGTGCACAAAATTTTTAAAAATAGAAATAAATCAACAATAAGTAAAAGCTCAGCAGAAAAAACCTGGCTAAGCTGTCAATCAGTCCGGCTCAGAAAGGAGCAATGTGTTAGCAGCCAAGGCAGGTTATCCCACACCAAGGCACTGACAGGCAGCCAAGACAGTAAGACATTACAATGCTATTTACAGTTATCCCACACCGAGGCACTGACAGGCAGCCGAGACAGTAAGACATTACAATGCTATTTACAGTTATCCCACACAGAGGCACTGACAGGCAGCCAAGACAGTAAGACATTACAATGCTATTTACAGTTATCCCACACCGAGGCACTGACAGGCAGCCGAGACAGTAAGACATTACAATGCTATTTACAGTTATCCCACACCGAGGCACTGACAGGCAGCCGAGACAGTAAGACATTACAAAGCTATTTACAGTTATCCCACACAGAGGCACTGACAGGCAGCCAAGACAGTAAGACATTACAATGCTATTTACAGTTATCCCACACCGAGGCACTGACAGGCAGCCCAGACAGTAAGACATTACAATGATATTTACAGTTATCCCACACAGAGGCACTGACAGGCAGCCAAGACAGTAAGACATTACAATGATATTTACAGTTATCCCACACCGAGGCACTGACAGGCAGCCAGGACAGTAAGACATTACAAAGCTATTTACAGTTATCCCACACAGAGGCACTGACAGGCAGCCAAGACAGTAAGACATTACAATGCTATTTACAGTTATCCCACACCGAGGCACTGACAGGCAGCACAGACAGTAAGACATTACAATGATATTTACAGTTATCCCACACAGAGGCACTGACAGGCAGCCAAGACAGTAAGACATTACAATGCTATTTACAGTTATCCCACACCGAGGCACTGACAGGCAGCCAAGACAGTAAGACATTACAAAGCTATTTACAGTTATCCCACACCGAGGCACTGACAGGCAGCACAGGCAGTAAGACATTACAATGATATTTACAGTTATCCCACACCGAGGCACTGACAGGCAGCCGAGACAGTAAGACATTACAAAGCTATTTACAGTTATACCACACCGAGGCACTGACAGGCAGCCGAGACAGTAAGACATTACAAAGCTATTTACAGTTATCCCACACCGAGGCACTGACAGGCAGCCCAGGTAGTAAGACATTACAATACTATTTACAGTTATCCCACACCGAGGCACTGACAGGCAGCACAGGCAGTAAGACATTAAGACATTACAATACTATTTACAGTTATCCCACACCGAGGCACTGACAGGCAGCACAGGCAGTAAGACATTACAATGATATTTACAGTTATCCCACACCGAGGCACTGACAGGCAGCACAGGCAGTAAGACATTACAATGATATTTACAGTTATCCCACACCGAGGCACTGACAGGCAGCACAGGCAGTAAGACATTACAATGATATTTACAGTTATCCCACACCGAGGCACTGACAGGCAGCACAGGCAGTAAGACATTACAATGCTATTTACAGTTATCCCACACCGAGGCACTGACAGGCAGCACAGACAGTAAGACATTACAATGCTATTTACAGTTATCCCACACAGAGGCACTGACAGGCAGCACAGGCAGTAAGACATTACAAAGCTATTTACAGTTATCCCACACCGAGGCACTGACAGGCAGCACAGGCAGTAAGACATTACAATACTATTTACAGTTATCCCACACCGAGGCACTGACAGGCAGCACAGGCAGTAAGACATTAAGACATTACAATGCTATTTACAGTTATCCCACACCGAGGCACTGACAGGCAGCCCAGGTAGTAAGACATTAAGACATTACAATGCTATTTACAGTTATCCCACACCGAGGCACTGACAGGCAGCCCAGGTAGTAAGACATTAAGACATTACAATGCTATTTACAGTTATCCCACACCGAGGCACTGACAGGCAGCACAGGCAGTAAGACATTACAATACTATTTACAGTTATCCCACACCGAGGCACTGACAGGCAGCACAGGCAGTAAGACATTAAGACATTACAATGCTATTTACAGTTATCCCACACAGAGGCACTGACAGGCAGCCCAGGTAGTAAGACATTAAGACATTACAATGCTATTTACAGTTATCCCACACCGAGGCACTGACAGGCAGCCCAGGTAGTAAGACATTAAGACATTACAATGCTATTTACAGTTATCCCATACCGAGGCACTGACGGGCAGCACAGGCAGTAAGACATTACAATGCTATTTACAGTTATCCCACACAGAGGCACAGACAGGCAGCCAAGACAGTAAGACATTACAAAGCTATTTACAGTTATCCCACACTGAGGCACTGACAGGCAGCACAGGCAGTAAGACATTACAATGCTATTTACAGTTATCCCACACCGAGGCACTGACAGGCAGCACAGACAGTAAGACATTACAATGCTATTTAAGGTTATCCCACACCGAGGCACTGACAGGCATCACAGGCAGTAAGACATTACAATGATATTTACAGTTATCCCACACCGAGGCACTGACAGGCAGCACAGGCAGTAAGACATTACAATGCTATTTACAGTTATCCCACACCGAGGCACTGACAGGCAGCACAGACAGTAAGACATTACAATGCTATTTAAGGTTATCCCACACCGAGGCACTGACAGGCAGCACAGGCAGTAAGACATTACAATGATATTTACAGTTATCCCACACCCAGGGCCAGCGCTACCTGTAAGGCGGACTAGGCAGCCGCCTAGGGCGCCCCTTGGGGGGGGGCGCCGCCAGGAGCGCCGGCCCCGCTCATGCTGCAGCCGCCCGAGCGCTCTGTAAAGAGTCTCAGGCGGCTGCAGCTTTGCCCGGGCGGTGCATCCATGAGGGCGGGGGGAGAAGGAAAGGGCGGGGGAGGGGAGAAGGAAAGGGCGGGGAGGGTGGGGGGAGAAGGAAAGAAACAGGGAGGGAGGGGGAAGAAAGAGGGAGGGAGGGGGGAGAAGGAAAGAAAGAGGGAGGGAGGGGGGAAGAAAGAGGGAGGGAGGGGGAGAAGGAAAGAAGGAGGGAGGGGGGAGAAAGAGGGAGGAGGGGGGAGAAGGAAACAGGAGGGAGGGGGGAGAAAGAGAGAGAGGGGGGAGAAGGAAAGAAACAGGAGGGAGGGGGAAGAAAAGGGGGAGGGGGGAGAAGGAAACAGGAGGGAGGGGGGAGAAGGAAAGAAACAGGAGGGGAGGGGGAAAAGGAGGAGGGGAGAAGGAAACAGGAGGGAGGAGGGGGGAAGAAAGAAACAGGGAGGAGGGAGGGGAAGAAAGAGGGGGGAGGGGGGGAGAAGGAAACAGGAGGGGGGGAGAAATAAACTGACCGGGGGGGGGGAGAAAGAAACTGACAGGGGGGGGGAAGAAACTAACAGGGAGGTGGGGGGAAGAAACTAACGGGGGGAACTAACAGGGAGGGGGGAGACATTGACAGGGAGGGGAATTGACAGGGGAGGGAGGGGGAATGAGAGTAACAAGGGAGGGGGGGGAGAAGAGAGTGACAAGGGAGGGGGGAGAGATTGACATCCATCACACACAATGCACCCCTTACACACAAAAAACTCATTGGTGGAACATGAAGGTGGACCCTGGGACCCAGACCTTGAGCTGTGTAAAGGGCCCCCAAAAAATGGAGCTGCTTCTCGTTCTCCCAGAACATTGATTTTTGTGACCACAGTTACAAACAGCCTCCAGAGATCCTGTTATACACCAGACCAGTGGAGCCAGACTGCAGCTAGAGCCCATCATCATCCTCATCTGCTTGTAAGTAGGTAATCTAGTATATTATTTGTGGCACTAATCTCTAATTTACCTCACATTAAAGAAACACTATAGTCCCCAGAACCACTGCAGCTTAATGTAGTGGTCCTGGTGTCTATAGCCTGTCCCTGCAGGCCTTTTAATGTAAACACAGCGGCACTGCAGCACTAGCGTTAGTTAACATGGCAGGTCATATGGGTGGGGCATTGTGATGTCACGGGGGGGGGGGGGGCGGCAAACTTTACTTTTGCCTAGGGCGGCAAAAATCCTTGCACCGGCCCTGCCCACACCGAGGCACTGACAGGCAGTAAGACATTACAATGATATTTACAGTTATCCCACACCGAGGCACAGACAGGCAGCCAAGACAGTAAGACATTACAATACTATTTACAGTTATCCCACACCGAGGCACTGACAGGCAGCCAAGACAGTAAGACATTACAAAGCTATTTACAGTTATCCCACACCGAGGCACAGACAGGCAGCCAAGACAGTAAGACATTACAATACTATTTACAGTTATCCCACACCGAGGCACTGACAGGCAGCACAGGCAGTAAGACATTACAATACTATTTACAGTTATCCCACACCGAGGCACTGACAGGCAGCCAAGACAGTAAGACATTACAATGATATTTACAGTTATCCCACACCGAGGCACTGACAGGCAGCCAAGACAGTAAGACATTACAATGCTATTTACAGTTATCCCACACAGAGGCACTGACAGGCAGCCCAGGTAGTAAGACATTACAATGCTATTTACAGTTATCCCACACAGAGGCACTGACAGGCAGCACAGGCAGTAAGACATTACAATACTATTTACAGTTATCCCACACCGAGGCACTGACAGGCAGCCCAGACAGTAAGACATTACAATACTATTTACAGTTATCCCACACCGAGGCACTGACAGGCAGCACAGACAGTAAGACATTACAATGCTATTTACAGTTATCCCACACCGAGGCACTGACAGGCAGCACAGGCAGTAAGACATTACAATGATATTTACAGTTATCCCACACCGAGGCACTGACAGGCAGCACAGGCAGTAAGACATTACAATGATATTTACAGTTATCCCACACCGAGGCACTGACAGGCAGCACAGGCAGTAAGACATTACAATGATATTTACAGTTATCCCACACCGAGGCACTGACAGGCAGCACAGGCAGTAAGACATTACAATACTATTTACTGTTTATACATTAATATACTGTTAAATAAAGCTGGGCCGTCATACCCCAAAACTGTAAAGACAGAAAAGGAATTGGAGGCACACCCAGAGCATTTGTCAGCAATGGTGCTGCCATAGAGACCAAAATGTATACAATTACAAAGGAACAGTGCACACATAAAAATACAATTTTAAATTTTATAAGGCTTCTTAAAATAACCTAAAATCAACAAACCATTTGGCCATATAGTGGTCAGCCCACCACTACTTCACAGTACCCCAATATCCTACACTAATTCCAACATGGGAGGCTTTGCTCTGCTACATAAAGTATATTGTAATGGTAAAGTATGTGCTAATAATCTGTTGTAAGAGCATTGCATATATATATCTATATCTCTCTCATTTACAAAATGAATGTAATAAAAGCATAATTTAAAAACCCTAAACAATTAATGTGATAGTGCTTTAATATATATATATATATATATATATATATATGTATATGTATATGTATATGTATATGTATATGTATATGTATATGTATATGTATATATATATATACTCACAATACATATCATATATTTGCTTTATACTAAATAAAAATTATAAAGATGAGACAGGAGGAATATGATAGAAACATTTAAATACATAAAGGAGACTATATTTGAAAGACGAAAAACTACCACAACAACATAGTCTTAAATTAGAGGGACAAAGGTTTAAAAATAATATCAGGAAGTATTACTTTATTGAGAGGGTAGTGGATGCATGGAATAGCCTTCCAGCTGAAGTGGTAGAGGTTAACACAGTAAAGGAGTTTAAGCATGCGTGGGATAGGCATAAGGCTATCCTAACTATAATATAAGGCCAGGGACTAATGAAAGTATTTAGAAAATTGGGCAGACTAGATGGGCCGAATGGTTCTTATCTGCCGTCACATTCTATGTTTCTATAATTAAAGTGGCATTACTATTCAAAACCCCCTCAAATGTATACTTTCCCCAAACTGTGTTGGCCTCATAAAGAAGTGTTAATACAACTATGAAACTGTCTTCCTAAAGAGTGCAGTGTATCCCAATTAAATAAATCACTGTAACAATACAGATTATTTAACCCCTTAAGACCGGAGGGCGTACTATTACGCCCTATTTTAGGCGGCTCTAAACGCCGCCGGGCGTAATAGTA
Organism: Pelobates cultripes; assembly: GCA_933207985.1. Lineage (NCBI taxonomy): Eukaryota > Metazoa > Chordata > Amphibia > Anura > Pelobatidae > Pelobates > Pelobates cultripes. The sequence goes on along the minus strand of OW240912.1, from coordinate 414,990,772 downwards.
CGCCCTCCAGTCTTTCTATACTTACCCGGTCGCCGGCGATCCCACGCCAGCGATCGCGGTTGGGGAGACACCCAGGGAGCCCCCCGCGGCACGTCCGACCCCCTGGCAGCCCCCCCAGCCATGTGAGAGTGAGGTTCTTGCGAGGACCTCACAATCACATGGCCGGGATAGCTGCCTGCTGTATTTCCAGCAGGGGGGCTGCCTGTAATGACAGGTGGTCCCCCTGCTGGCTGAAAATAAAAAAAAGTTAAATAAGTGTAAAAAAATATATATATATATATATACTTAGATCATATATATATATATATATATATATATATATATTTGTGTTAGGTGCTTAAGATAGTACAGTGTGAAATACCATGAATAAGCGTAGGATGATAAAAGGAGCAAGTCGGTTGTGGTGTGCCGAAACCGACGATGAGGTAGGCCTGAGAAAGAAGAGGGCCCACCCAGGAAAAGAAATAGAAAGGAAATAAATGTTAAAAGTGGTGTGGTGGGAGGGTCATTCAACGCTGACCTCGAACGGTAAGGAGCAAGGTAAGGGGAGTGCCTTAAGTAGGCTAGGGGTAGCAAACCAGCACCTCCCACAAATGCAGGCAAATTGCCTTAATACTTGTGTTAGGTGCTTAAGATAGTACAGTGTGAAATACCATGAATAAGCGTAGGATGATAAAAGGAGCAAGTCGTTTGTGGTGTGCCGATACCGACGATGAGGTAGGCCTGAGAAAGAAGAGGGCAAAAATTAAGTAATCAGATTTATTTAACAGACAACCAATACATATACATTTATCAACCAGACATGTTTATGAAAGCATCCCTTAATTCTTGTACTGGGTTCGGTATGTACCGTGAGTAAGCGGATGACTTCCAGCGCCCCAGTGTTTTGATAACATGAGTTGGGATGTTAAAACTGGAGGCTGTGGACGCGGCTCCTATACGAAAGGAGTGTCCTGAGTAATTGTTTGCGTTGAGGCCCAGTTGTGTGAGCAAGGACCTGACGTAGGTCATGAAGGTTGTAGTGGTGAGTACTGCACCTTGTAGTTGTAATAACGGTTGCGAGGGCAGTAAGTGATGGTGCTGTATGTAGGCATCAAGAACCTTGACGGGACACCATCTGTTGTGCGTGGGATAGTACGGAATGTTTACAGGTATGTGCTGGCTGGTTTTGGAGTGAGGTAGAGACAGGATGTAATGATCCATATGTTTTGTCAAGTGGGAATAGAGGAGGAACGGAGTGGTTTGGGTCGTGGAGGTCGTAGTGAATTCTCTGGGTCGTAGAAATCCATAGAAAGCGATGTATATTGCTGTTTTGATGATAGAATTCGTATTAGTGTCAAACGGTTTTAGGTCGAGTAGGTTAGATAATGCTTTGAAGATATGGTTATCTATGGGTAGCCTCTGGGCCAAATGTGTGGGTTCTGATTTTTGAATACCTCTGAGTATGGTCTTAATTTGGTGAGAGGCCATGAAACTGTTGTTATTTGGGTGTAAGATGAGCATGTGGTGTTGAATGCCAGTGAGATAGAGTTTGATGGTGTTGTATGACATTTTGAGTTTAAGGTGGCAAAAGGAAGCAAACCCCAAAAAAGATGTCATAACAAACGGTTGTATGATGTTATGTTCCAGAAGGAATCGTTTGAATAGTGTGAAAGCCCTGCTGTATGTTTTGTTTGTATTGCGTGAAAGTGCCAACTGAGACAATGTCCTGCTGTGCTGCATGATGACGTCTAGTCCAGTATGAGATGTTGAAATGTTGGAGTGATGGTGGCTGTGGGTGTCGCTGACGGGAGTGCTTGATGAAACTCCTGAAATTTAAAGCGAGACAAATTGTCAGCAGCTGTGTTATATACACCTGGCACATGGAAACAACATAGGAAGAAATTATGACAAGCTGCCAATCATGTGAGTTTCCTCAGAAATCTCATAATCGTAAGAGATTTGGAACGACCTTTGTTGATGATGTGACAGGTTGCCTGGTTGTCTGAGTAACAACGCACTGGCGTATTAGCCCATAAATGACCCCACGCTACGGCAGCCGCCACTATGGGGTAGATCTCAAAAAGAGCTGAGGTAGTGGAAACCTTCCAAATCCAGAACTGCTGAAGGCCAGCTGCCCCAAAGCCATTCGTTCCCAAAAATTGCTGCAAAACCAGTGGTAGATGCCGCATCTGACCAAATGGTAGGAGATGATTTAGTCAATTGAGGGAGGAACATACTTTTACCATTCCAAGTGGTTAAAAACCTCCTCCACATGTTTAGATCTGCCGTAGCTTGGGCATCTAAGGACAACCTGTGCGTGTCATGTAGAAAAAGTGGGAAAAGATGCAATAGTCGTGAAATAAAGGAGCGGCCTTGAGGTATGATGCGCATTGCAAAATTTAGTGACCCCAGCAGGGACTGTAGTTCTTTGCGGTTGCAAGTGCCGAGCTGTAGGTAGTTGTTTATGTAAGTGAGAATATTCTCTATCTTATCGTAAGGTAGGCTTGCTTGCATTGTGGCAGAGTCTAATTGGATACCCAGAAAAGTGATAACCGTGTCTGGCCCTTCTGTTTTCTTTGGGGAGATGGGTACACCTAGTTGCTCAAACAGCTTAGTGGAAGCTTTGAGACTAGTGGGAGGTGCAGTATTCTCCTCGACCAGTAGGAAATCGTCCAAGTAATGTAATACTGTAGGGCATCCGGCTATGTTCAATAGTAACCAGCATAATGCTTCGGCAAATGTGTCGAAAATAGCTGGGCTACTTTTGGACCCAAAAGTTATCCGGGAGAAAAAATAGCAGTTACCGGACCACTTGATGCCATGCAGGTGCCACAGTGTGGGGTGGATAGGGAGTAATTTGAAGGCGTTAGTAATGTCGGTCTTACTGAGCCAGGCTCCAACCCCTGCTTGCATGATAGCTGTAATGGCGTGATCTATGGTGGTGTATTGCAGAGAGAATTCCTCAGAGGGTATGAGGGAATTAAGACTGGGGTTGGCCGATGAGTGGGGAGCCGATAAGTCAATGATGAGTCTCTGTTTTTGGGAAGATTTCCCTGTGACAATACCAATAGGGTTGGTGCGCCATTCTGTGAATGGAGGAGTTCTAAAAGGCCCCAATACAAAGCCCTCATCCACTTCTTGGTTTATGAGGGTGTCAACCACTGTGGGGTTGTGTTGGGCGGATTGTAGGTTAGGGCATTCCAGAGTTCCAGCTGGTATGTGTAGGATACCTGTGTGGAAGCCTTCTGTTAAACCAGAAATAAGAAAATCTACCAGGTGTCTAGATGGGTGCTGAGACATCAATGCTGTGAATACAGGCATATTAATGGACGTAAGGTAAGGCTTAGAATACATTTTATTTGGACACATGGTCTTAGCATGTGCCCTAAAACATTTTGAACAGACATGCAAAAGTCTACATCCACTGTAATTACAAGACCCAACATTGAAATTATTGCATATCTGGGACTTGCCCAGAAACTTGATTGGGCGTCCCAATTTATCTTTGGATAGTTTCCCTGGATCCCCAGAGGAACTAGTTCCTTGTGTGGAGGCATGTCCGTCTGCCGTGTTGGGACAAAAATTAGTAGTATGGGCTGTGGAGGAGCAGTATGCACAAGCTGGTGTTCTTAGACCTGCAAAGTGTCTGCAAAATAAGACGGTATCAATCCTTCCCCAGTTGGATCGTGTACCGTACTGGTAGAAGGCTCCAGCCACTTTTGCAGAAAAAGACCTATGGTAGTCATAGAATGCTGAACCACCATATTTGTTGCCCAGGTCTACCAACTTGTGCATATAGAGATCAAACTCCTCTCTTCTGTTGGGGTACACCGCACAGACGACATCCCTGTAAATACCAAACGCTAGTACAAATTCAGGGATAGTCAGTTTCCTGTTCAGGCGGGCATCCCTAGATCTGACAATAACAGAAACATCATCATAAGCATACGTCTTATGTTCCACAATGTCCTGGGAGGCAATCAACAGGGAAGCCAGGTTGACGTCTTTACCTTCCAGGATATCCCTTTTGATATGCTCAGGTATCATGTGGGCCGGGCTAACTTCCTGGTCATCCAGGGTGCTGGCTGGAGCGACTAATGGCAAGGCTGGTGTTTGTACCGCAGCCGCGGGTGGCCCTGCTAGAGTGAGGGCCGTGGTGACCGACTCAAGTTTCTCCAGCCTGGAGTTGACCTTGCCCATGGATGCCATGAGTGAGGATAACATGGCATGTATGTCCCCTGGGTTGGATTGGCTAGATCCTTCCCCGGCCTCCATGTTACTAGTCGATGTGCGCAGCAGTTTGAAAAGTTCTGCCTTCCTTGCTGTAGCAGGGTAGGGGATTTGTCGTCTCCTTAATTCCGTGGTTATGCGTGGGATTGTCCAGGATCTAATTGATGCTGGACTAGCTAGCTCTCCTCCTTGTGTGGGAGTGACAGCTCTAGCCGGGGTGCTAGGCAGGGAGAAATCCTCTACCCCTTCCTGAGACATACTATAAATAAAACAATAATTAGTATATAGAACCACCAAATTGTACTGGCAGGCTAGCTAGGCCGGATGGCGAAAGTATTATACTTGTTTGGTGACAGGTGAGGCCCTACTAATTGCCAAGCGGCTTGAGAGGCTCTATCTATGCGTTGGCGCGAGGGGTTATTGAGGCCACTTGACGTAGTGGCAGGAGTTTTAGGCCTCTCGGTGACTGTATGACAGAAAACAGGGGAAGGGAGTGACAGGTGAGGCCCTCTCTTTGCAACATGCGAGGCGGCTAGCTAACGTGTGGCCCGATGGGTGTTTGCCTCCGAAACGTTTGAGGCGGGGTGTTGGCCTCGCGGGACCACTAACTGATGGCGACAGCCAAGACGGGGTAAATACCTATTGGGAATCCTGTGACCCTATTGCCAGTACTCTAAACTAGGGGGATGAAATGAAATGTATGGTAGAATACCATATGAGCAGGTGTACGTACCTGATAGTATGATAAATCACAGGAATAAACCGTGTGGAGCAATTATATAAGCTTGACAGCCTGAAAATGGGTAAAAGAGAGTAGTATGATGAGTGTGGAGTGTAAAAAGAACCAGACTTATAGTCTGTAGCAGTAATGTATAAAATTATGTTGATACTATGGGAATAGCTATGAGTGGCTCAGAAACGTTTGCATGCTTGAATAAGACATCTGAGGGAGGCCGTGGCCTATGTACCAACAATCTATGTGTTACGTGATAATGGTGTGTAAAGGAACATGAAATGTAGGTTATATACATATGTATATGACTGTGCAGGGGACGTATGATTGGTTGGATCAGTACGTGTGATTCAACCCGAGTATGCATGCGAAAGGATTTAAGCCTTATGTGTCATCGTCATGACAGAGAAATGAGGCCTGTAATGTAGGCTGAGTGAATTGAAATGAAATGGATAGTTATAAAACTCCTGGCGTGGGAGTTCAATGAACTGTACCGAAATGTGACTGGTTTTATAGAAAGGGACATGGATGAGGTCATGGCCCAATGAACACAGCGTTATGTATGATATGTAGCAGAATAACCAAAGGAAGGGATACCCCAAAATGAATTAAAATGATGTAAAGTGATGTATATCTATATGATATGTTTGTATAGAAAAGACGTATCAACCCGAGAATTATTGCCTAGATGAACCTATATCCTTTGTATGTGTTTGTATTAATAACCCAAAGTGAGGCTTGTAACATAGGCTGAGTCCATTTGTATAAATGGATAAGTAATGCAGACCCCTGAAAGCGTGGGAGTCAAATTGTATATACAGAGAAGTGCCCTGATGTGGACGTAATGCAATACTGACAATATTTTAAAAGTAACCAAAATCTATTAAGCAAGCAATTCTTAACCGAACGTTATATACACATAAAATGGTGAACATGATTCATGAAAGGATTATACGTGAACACACAGAAAAGCCGAAAGCAAATGGGAACACCGAAGTTAGAATAGTTTAACCGTATGATTTATGCGAACCAAAAGCGTGTATGAGCGTATGTAAAATTTGCCGAACGGCAAAACAACCGACTGATAAATCGTTTCAATAACATGAAATAGGATATGCGAAATGACTATTGAACGATTTAAATATGTTCAACCGAATGACCGTACGAATGAAAGCCCGCGAATGGCTTGAAACATTCATGTCATAACCAGGGAAAAACCGTAAAGCGAGGACCCGTGCTGTACCGTACGCCGTGGGAACCAGTCCTGGCGTGACAGGAAGGTCTGACTTATGGTTTAGGAGTCCCTGGGACGCGATCTACGACGGAGAAACGGAGTCAGAAGAAGCTGGACGGGCGGAAAGGCCTGAACAGGATTCCTGGACACAGCTTAACGTGGTGAAACCTCCTGGATACTGAAACCAAGATGGCGTCTGAGAGAACCCGGAAGTGGATCCTCATTCAACGCTGACCTCGAACGGTAAGGAGCAAGGTAAGGGGAGTGCCTTAAGTAGGCTAGGGGTAGCAAACCAGCACCTCCCACAAATGCAGGCAAATTGCCTTAATATATATATATATTAACATCATACAAAGTATTTTAATATTAATAGAAGTACATATATTAGTATCAAAATACACTTAGAATGACGTTACATATTTATATAATGTGTGTGTGTGTGTGTGTGTGTATATGTATATATATATATATATATATATATATATATATATATATATATATATATATATATATATATATATATATATATATATATATATATAATTTTTATATATATATATATTAATTTCAAATTACACGTAGACTGATACTGATTAAATATATATAATTATTGTTAAATATATTTTTATATATAATATAAAAAAATTAAATATGTAAATACGTTAAAAAATTAAATTAAAAAAATAATTAAAAAAATAATTAAAAAATATATAGATCTGTGTTATTTCGTTCTAACTGTATTGTGATATTAATATTTATATCAAAATACACGAAGAACGAAATAATATATATCTATATACATAAATATATACGTATATATCACTATATATATACCTATATATAAATAAAAATATTTTTAAAAATTATATATATATATATATATATATATATATATATATATATATATATATATATATATATATATATATAAACTCTATAAAAATAATTATATATATATATATATATATATATATATATATATATACATATATTAATTCTACATATATGTTTATGTAATATTTTTACATAATTAGGTATCTTAATTAATTACAATTAGCGGGACCTGCCTGAGAACCCATGCCGAGAGTAAAGGAAATTTAATTTGCTAGAACTATATTTAAGGAAAATAAATAAAAGGATGATGTGGGTGATAGTAGGTCTAAATTTTAGTGCAGGCAAGCCACTGTATTGAGGTCACTCTAAACCTCTATATAAATAAAATAAACACAAAGTCTGAACACTAGTGCAGACTACAGGGCGCCACAACCACTAAGATAAATATCAATATGGTATAGAATAATCCCATAAATGCAGAGTGTACTGTGGAAGTAAAGGGTCCACTTTATTGAAACAATAATAGCCAAAAGTGCAACATGCACAAAAAAACAGTAATAAAAACAATAATAATCAAAATCAAGAACCCCTATGGATGGCAGCTAAAATCATACAAGTAAAAGTGCAAGTGCCAAGTACAAAAGTACCAATGGTACAAAAACAGCATAAAGTGCACAAATACTATGAGATGTAATACTTGTAGAAAAAGACTGCTATACCAAAAAATGCAGGGATCTTGAAGGTGCTCAATGCTCAACGCGTTTCGTCGATGTCGACTTCTTCAGGGCTCTGAAGAGTAAACATGCGGCGCGTTAACACCTTCAAAAGACTACGTTTAACGTATTTCTACAAAAGCTCTTCCATCTCGCAGCCATTTATTACGCCACCATTATTTAGCTGCAACGCTGTATTTAGCATGCTGTTTATTATTGACACAGCCATTTTATGCATGTTGCACTTTTGGCTATTATTGTTTCAATAAAGTGGACCCTTTACTTCCACAGTACACTCTGCATTTATGGGATTATTCTATACCATATTGATATTTATCTTAGTGGTTGTGGCGCCCTGTAGTCTGCACTAGTGTTCAGACTTTGTGTTTATTTTAGAACTATATTTAACCCTATAACTTTCCAAGACACCATAAAACCTGTACATGGGGGGTACTGTTCTACTCGGGAGACTTCGCTGAACACAAATATTAGTGTTTCAAAACAGTAAAATGTATTACAACACCAGTAAAAGTGACAGTTTTTGGCATTTTTCACGCACAAACAGCACTTACACGGACGATATTATGGCTGCGATACTTTTTACTGTTTTGAAACACAAATATTTGTGTTCAGCGAAGTCTCCCGAGTACAACAGTACCCCTCATGTACAGGTTTTATGGTGTTTTCAAAAGTTACAGCGTCCAATATAAGGCTTTTGTTTAATTTTTTTTCACATTAAAATTCACCAGATTGGTTACATTGACTTTGAGACCCTATGGTAGCCCAAGAATGAAAATTACCCCCATGATGGCATACCATTTGCAATAGTAGACAACCCAAGGTATTGCAAACGGGGTATGTCCAGTCTTTTTTAGTAGCCACTTAGTCACAAACACTGGCCAAAATTGGCATTTTTTGCATTTTTCACACACAAACAAATACTAACACTAACTTTGGCCAGTGTTTGCGACCAAATGGCTACTAAAAAAGACTGGATATACCCTATTTGCAATACCTTGGGTTGTCTACTATTGCAAATGATATGCCATTATGGGTGAAAATTTCTTTCCTGGGCTACTATAAAGTCCCAAAGGCAACGTAACCAATCTGTCGAATTTCAATTTCAAATGTAATGTGCTATATTTGACCCTGTAACTTCCTAAAACGCCATAAAACCTGTACATAGGGGGTACTGTTTTACACGTGAGACATCGCTGAATACAAATATGTGTATTTTATTGCAGTAAAAGCAAACAGTATTATGACATTGACTGTTAAAATGTCATGTAGAACTAAAAAAATAACAACATTTCTTATTTTCTCCCATTTTTTTCATATTAAATTATGTTTCATAGCTAAATATTTGATATTAAATGAAAGCCATGTTTCCCCTGAATAAAATGATATATAATAAGGGTGGGTGCATTTACTATGAAAGAGGTGAATTACGGTTGGACAGACATGTAGCGCAAATGCCAGGTTTTGTTTACATTTTGTTTCATTCACAACGTGTACATTTGGCTCTGTCCTTAAGGGGTTAAGTAGCTGTGTTGCAAGTAAACTGTCCCTAAAAACATACCTTTTGTATTCATTTTACAAGTGCCCTCTGGTTGGGTACAGTGGTAGATGGTAGACTTGGAGATTTGTTTTGGGCCGAGCTGCAATTCCTCCAAATTTGGTCCAATTGGGTGCTCGGCTGAACCACTATGCGCCATAATCTCGGGGGAACAGATATATATATATATATATATATATATATATATATATATATATATATATATATATATATATATATATATATATATATATATATATATATATATATATTCCATTTATAATTAAGAGTACCATTTCTGACTCGCAAAAATTGGAGATGTACAGCATAATGTTTTGACAGTTTTCACTCTCTAGTGCAAATCCACCTGCATTTTCAGCAGACACAAAGCAAAGGGTTGAAGGTACTATATTGGGCAAAATTTAAAAACAAAAAAGAAGCTAATTTTGGGGTCACTTTGATTCCCAGTACTCTCCCCAGCATATCTTCCCACAGCCTTTCCCCCTCACTATACTTTCCTATATTAATTTTCCCTAACCACTTCACCTCACACTAGAAAATAAACATCATCTACGTTCCTTAAACATTCACACAATCACTCTCCCAAATACATATACTGGTCATTTCTTACCTTATTACAACATTTCACATACAATGAAACATTTGCCTCCCAGCTTTGTCTTACACTAGGTCATACACAATCATAGTCGCCACTAATAGAGGGTGCCCCTGCATGTTGTGACATATGACATCTTGTCATATTAAATCACTAAAGAGCAGGAAAGCCTTCTGTGACTGACAACTGTAAATGATGTCTAAATACTGGGACCAAGCTTACATGGTGCTTTTTTTATTGTATTCAGCGGAAAAACACTAATAGTTGTGAATATACTCCAGTGAGCGACACATTTACTGACCCGTTATATGTGCCACCTGGGTCCATTGGACCCATTGGGACTTGCTTTTTGTTAATTGTAACAAAATAAACTCAAAGTCCTGGTGTGTAGCCAAAAAAGTCCCAACTCACTCTAAACACCTGTGTGGTATGCTCTTTGACAACACAAATAAAAGCTATACATACATGCAATAGGCGGAGTTGGTTGGTTCTTGGGTAGATGGTACTAGATGATATAGAAATATATAGCGATGCAAGCTGAAAAAAACAAGGGGATAACCAAATTCTAGTGCAATATTGTCAAATACAGATATGAGTAAAGAAGCAATCTCTTGTCTTGTACTCACAAGAATCGAGCCAATGTCACTAGGCTCAATGTGTAGGCATGTGGGAATACTTGTGGAGATCCCACTCCCTTTCTGTGCATCCATTGGTTTTCACGCCCTCTGGTCCACCTTAAAGATCTACTGGACGTCAAGTGAAGTGCAAAAATTATTTTATTGATAACAAAATAAAATAAAATAGATAAAATCGATATAAAGTCCATTTCTGGTGTGGCAAGATGCGTTTCGCCTCTCTCATAGGCTTCCTCAGTTGCTTTTGATCTCTTTTGGTTAATCAATATTTTATGTCCTTGATTGCTGTTTATTCATATCACTGTCTTTTTTCGGACTTCTGACTTCTCCATATGACGTCAGTCAATGCAACGCCTCCTTTTGCCGGATTTCCTGTGTGTCTGTATTTGGAACGCATCTCTGCGTTCCAATGTTTGAAAAACGTTATTGTCCACGCTCTGTGGTATCGGGCTGCAATCCTGGCAGTCTCTTTCATATAAATACATCGAGCATTTCGGAGTATAAGAGTAAAAATCAATGCAATGTGGTTAGAACTTTCAATGGGACTATTAGATATGTTAATAATAAATGTAAAAATAATGACAGATGTGCATATTGACGCATAGTTGATAGTGACTAATAAAAAGTACTATTAGATAACTAATGAAATAGTAGAGGTAGTAACTAATAGTCAACATTAGACTATAAAATAGGATGGAACAGATGAATGTTAATAGGCTTAAATAAACATCTAAAAGGATTTTCTCCCTATAATGGAGGGTGTGTTTAGCATCACTAAAATGGATATAGAAATAAAAATAGAAATATATACAAAATGTTCATGTGGATATATATATAAAGATAAGGGAAAAAAAGAATATATAAATACAAAAATAAATCTAAAAGTATTAATTAACAAATGTACTAATACATTATTAAATTATTAAAATTTATTAAAATTAAAAATATATTTAAATTCCTCCTTGCCTAACTTATTAATAAAATCACCTCCTCTCCAGTCTTTTTTTTTTTCACTGCTTTTAAAGCTAAGAAAAATAGGTCTTTTGGGTCCTGATTATGTGTCATCTTAATATGTTGGGAAACACTATGGGTTTCAAAACCTTTTTTAATGTTTGGTATATGTTCAGCTATCCTAACATTAAGTGTTCTGCCTATGTATAAACAATTTCATGGGCATTTTAAAACATATGACACCTTCTGAATGGCAGGTTAGATGGTCTTTTGATGGTATGCTGTTTCCCTATAATGTGGTTTATGTCAGTAGGATGTCTCTTGTGACTCTTTGTTTCCCTAGTTGGGAGGGAGTTCCCACATCCATAAAAATCCAAAAGTCTTTTTAAAAAAAAAAAGAAAAAATTGATTTCTTGGTCTCCAAGCAGCTCTTAACTAAAATATTTTTTAGATTTTTGGTACCGCTGTAAATTCTAACCAAATAAATTCTAATTGATTTTTACTCTTATACTCTGATATGCTCAATGTATTTATATGAAAGAGACTGCCAGGATTGCAGCCCGATACCACAGAGCGTGGACAATAAAGTTTTTCAAAGATTGGAACGCATAGATGTGTTCCGAATACGGACACACAGGAAATCTAGCAAAAGGAGGCGTTGCGTTGACTGACGTCATATGGAGAAGACCGAAGTCCGAAAAAAGACTCCGGGTGATATGACTAACCAGCAATCAAAGATATATAAAGGATTGATTAACCAAAGACATCACAAGCAACTGAGGAAGCCTATGAGAGAGGCAAAACGTGTCTTGCAACATCAGAAATGGACTTTATATCGATTTTATCTTTTTTTAAATTTATTTTGTTATCAATCAATCAAGTAGATCTGTGCTTAATTGGAATGTAACACTTTCCAAACACATGATAGGGATATGCCTGCACGCTGATTTAGATCAAAATCAAGAAATCCCAATGGATTGAAATTATATATTTGCAGGGACAACAGCATCACAAGCACTGTAACAAGCGGTAGTGTTTGAAGTGTCCCTTTAACATATTATTAATGCATGATTCACTTGTAGTGATGTCGCGAACATAAAATTTTCGGTTCGCGAACAGCGAACGCAAACTTCCGCAAATGTTCGCGAACCAGCGAACCTGGCGAACCGCCATAGACTTCAATGGGCAGGCGAATTTTAAAACCCACAGGGACTCTTTCTGGCCACAATAGTGATGGAAAAGTTGTTTCAAGGGGACTAACACCTGGACTGTGGCATGCCGGAGGGGGATCCATGGCAAAACTCCCATGGAAAATTACACAGTTGATGCAGAGTCTGGTTTTATTCCATAAAGGGCATAAATCACCTAACATTCCTAAATTGTTTGGAATAACGTGCTTTAAAACATCAGGTATGATGTTGTATCGATCAGGTAGTGTAAGGGTTACGCCCGCTTCACAGTGACAGACCAAACTCCCCGTTTAACGCACCGCAAACAACCGCAAACAGTCCATTTGCACAACCGCAAACTCCCCATTTGCACAAGGTTGGATACCAAGCTAGCCATGTCCCGTTCCTTGTCCTCACTGATGTCATTGAAGGTCTCTTCCTCCACCCAGCCACGTACAACACCAAGGGTCCCCAAAAGGTGACAACAAGCCCCCTGGGATACCTGCTGTGTTTGGTCTTCCACCTCCTCAAAGCCACCTTCCTCCTCTGACTCCTCTTCTTCAGACTCCTCTCTCTGCATTGCCTCTCTCTGCGTTATTATAAGGTGTGTTAAGTAGTACCATTCCTATCAGTTTAATCCCTGTTACGTCCCCTATCAGGGGACGTGTATATGGCATCGATTTTAGGAACCGGGAGATGGAAAAAGATGCTTGGTCGGTCCTCCTTCTTCAAATTTGGGGCACTGCGCATGCAATCTAATGTGCCACCAGATTGGAGTGGTGTGTTAAGTAGTACTATTCTTATCAGTTTAATCCCAATGTCACAACTACTAGTGTGGTCAAGCACGCAGAAACTATGTAAACATATACAGGAAAATAAAAGGACAGAGCATAAACCAGACCTTAGAATGGCCAGACTAATACGCTAGAGACAGAGAATGGTCAAAGGGAAAGCCGAGGTCAAGGAAGCCAGAAAATACACAATACCGTTTACACAAGCCAAGTCAGGGAAACCAGAATTCAGAATAACCAGGGAAAAGCCAAGATCAGCACCCCCAGGCATAAAAGGGTTAAACTGCCGTTTAGTAGATCTTCCCCTTCCAGAGATGCAGGCACAGCTACTGCAGAACACCAATCCGCCAAACAGGAAACCATATGAATGCTGTAAACAGCCGAATAGGAAAAACCATACGAATAAGTTTACACTCCTAGCAGTCAAACTGGAACAGCATACAATAAATCCCCCCAAGAACGAGACAAAGCTCCGCGTTGAGGGTCAAGCAGTGAACAGTCAGAGCTGTGGGTTTATTGTGCTTATGTACACATTCTTACACATTAGTACCACCCACAGGGTTTTGGAACACAACCAATAAACACATACAGTACACACAGACACTCCCACAGCTGTGCTGGGTACGGGTATGCTGACTTGGTGGGTTGCTGAGTGGGCAGAGACCAGCGGTACTCTGCCCTGGTGCCAGCGCTACTGGGAAGGTAGTCTGGTTGAAGCCTGGTTGTTGGAGGGGGAGACCGACTGTCTCCCCTTTAGACACACAGCCCTGCTGCTGGAGACCGACTGTCTCCCCTTTAGACACACAGCCCTGCTGCTGAAGACCGACTGTTTCCCCTTTGGCTAAACAGCCCTGTCGCTGGGGGACAGAACCGACCATCCCTACCCCCTGTGCTGTACGTGCAGAGACCACGGTCCCATCTGCACAGTTGTGGGGCTTACTGTCTCCCCTTTGTACATTAAGCTGCCGCTGGGGAGAGGGGGTAACAAGCTCCTCTCCCATACATACTTCCAGCCGCGGGGGAGGGAGACCGACTGTCTCTGCTCCCAATACAGAGTCCTGCTGCTGGGGAAAGGAGACTGGGCTCTCTATTCCCGGTAGGACACTCTGCCGCTGGGGAATGGAGACTGGGCTCCCAATTCCCTGTAATTCGTACTGCCGCTGGGCAATGAAGACTGGGCTCCCAATTCCCTGCAATATCTCCCACTGGGGAATGGAGCTCGGGCTCCCAATTCCCTGCAATATCAGTGGAGAGACCTCGGTCCCGTCTCCACCCGCCACCTGGGGTTATTCCCAGTAAATATCAACAATGTCTTCCCAGCTGAATGGGTCTGGAACTGGATCTGTCACCTTGCTGTCCTGCTGAATCTTCTCAATGGAGTGGAAGAGATCTCGGTAGTCCTGCTCCAGTTCCCACTCCAGGGTTGCTAGGTGAGCCAGGTCTTGCTCAATTTCGTGAGTGTCGTCCCAGTCATACCTGCTCTCCCTCCACTCCAAGAGATCACTGAACCGGGCTTGTGTAGGGCTCCCAAACTCAGGCTCTGCAAAAGCCTCCCATAACAAGCCAGGACCATCAAACTCCTCTCCCTCTGGCTTGTCATGCTCTGCTGTCCAGGGCAGGTACTGTGCCCCATACCACCAGAGCGCCTGGTAGGCATCTTCCAGCCAAATCTCCTGTCATACTCGGAGCTCCAATTCCTTCACCCATTCCTCCAGGGGCTGCTCTCCCAGGAAGGGTATTGTACATTATCCAGGGCCTTGTACCAGATGCCTTTCCTTAATGAATCCCGGCCATCCAGGTCCTCCTCCTCGTATAACACTGCTGGTTCCATCTCGGTGCTGTCAGGGTCGCTGTACTGGGACATGCTTTGCCCTCAAATTGTAAATCCACGGAATGGTGTCTCCTGTAGCTGTCCTTCTGGCTGCGGGAACGATCCCGCCGCTTGCCACCAATTGTAACGGCACCCTCAGCATAAAAGGGTTAAACCACCATTTAGTAGATCTTCCCCTTCCAGAGACACAGGCACAGCTACTGCAGAACACCAATCCGCCGAACAGGTAACCATATGAATGCTGTAAACAGCCGAATAGGAAAAACCATACGAATAGGTTCAGTGGTTCAAAAGATAGATCGTAGTCCTTTGTGACCACAGGAAGCATGGCTTTTCTGCCCAAAACCAGTTCCACAGAGTCTTCTATCCTGGAGATAATGGTGAAGTAATCCAATTATCTCCAAAGACAGAGGCAAAACTCCATTGAACACATGGCAGCAAAAAGACAGTAAAATACAATAAAACACAAGGTTACATTTATGACATAAAATACAGACATGCAACATATGCCCAGATAGCTTAGGTCTGAGCGCACATTATTACTGAATGGCGCTCAGAGCACACACATACAGTTCAACTGCCATGGAGCCAAAGTCTTTCCCATAGTCTTTCATTATACGAATGAGCTCCATGCATAGCTATCTGGGGTATCACTGCTCAAACAGGGCAAGCACCAAATGACCCGGCTTTCTTGTCTTTGCAGGGGAAAATCAAGCCTTTTAACATGGGGCCATAATCCAAAGGCAACAGGCGAGCAACCAGGCTTCTCCAATGCAATGTGGCGAGATTGCTCTCGTCACACTCATTTAGACCCAAGGGACTTAAAATGTAAGATCCACCTTAGTTCACATTTTCCTAATTGTTTTATAATATAATTGTGACAGACTGCCTGGCACCCTCACTGGGTGCCTCCTCCAATTGATGCTTCTGAGTGCTCACCGAGTACTCCAAGCACTCCACCAGACACCATAACCACTGTAAACCCTTAAACCCTGCAGTCAGCATTACAGCTTGGTTGGGGTCTCGCTGTTCTCCACCTACCCTGGACTCAAGACCTGGATCAAGCTTCCAGAGGGTAGACCTCTCCCAATCCAGAGAGTAAAGCAGGATAGCTCTTACAAGAGATAGTAATTATAATCCAAGGGAGTATAATGAGTATAGCAATCCCCAGAGTGAATATAGCCAGGGCCTGCGCATCCTATAGGCGACTCAGGCCCCCGTCATGCTGCAGTCGTCTGAGTACCCTATAGAGAGCCTCAGGTGGCTCCAGCTCTGCCCAGGCCGGCACGTCCATTAGGGCGCACCAGCCCGGGGGCCCAAGATATGAGGGATGGGCAGGATGGAAGCGCACAGTGCTCCCTCCTATCAGTCCCTCTGTTCTAGCATGGCCAAGCTCTGTTCTGCAGTACAGGAACATCCATTTCCTGTACCCGACCAGACTTAAAGGAAGTGCTAACTCAGTGAACACTTCCTGTCAGTCCGGCTGGGTGCAGGAAACAGAAGCTCCTGTACCACGGATCGGACCGGAGCTCGGCCATGCTACACTAGAAGTGGGGAGGTGAAGAGAACGGGTGGGGTTGGGGGAAAGACCATGAAGGGAGGGACAGGAAGGGAGAGAGACCATGAAAAGTAAATATAAAATTGAATATAAAAAAAACTGAAAATTAGAGGAAAAGTGGAAATACTGAAAAATAAATACAAAATTATTTAAAAAAAAGATAAGATATGAAACAAGTAAAAATAAATGGAAACAACTGATATTTAATTTTATATATTCGCTTTTCATCTTCATTTCTATTTTCACTTATTTTCAATTTTTTCCATTCCCTACATCCTGTTTTCAGTTATGGGGATGTATCTTTATATTTCTATTTATATACATATACTGAGCATTATAAGGTTTCATATATCGCATTGTTATATTTATCTTCCCCTCGACTGTCTTTCGATCACAAATATCATCTGGACGTTACATTAGATACCCAGAAAAAGTATGTGTTCCAGCGTGAGAAGCACGTTACGAAAACAAGCATCAGGTGAACGGCATTAAAGAAAGATATTTAAACAAAGATGAAGAAAGGAAGATAACACATCCCCGAAGAAGTCCAAAGGACGAAACGCGTTGGATAACATTGGAAACTTTCTTTCTTTCCATTTTTGTTTTTTAGTTTGTATTAATTCTATGTACTCCTTCCACATCTGGACATTGGCATTGGGACATCCCCATCACTACTGGATCCAGATCCACCGAGGGTGGAGATATGCTTTCATGAATTTTTATCATGTGAGTGCAATTTAAAAACATGGTTTATTTTTATATACACATCTGCACTATTGGGCTTTTTTGCATTGTTTAAACAGCCAGAAGACCATCTCCACTCCCATCTCTTCCCCTACATTGCTAAGGCTTATGTGCCTGATACCATTGGTATTCTTGTGAGTTTTCCTTATTACATTGCGTGTCTATCTTTTTTAAGAGAGATGTCCAGTTTGCATTAAATTGCATTTCTTGTATTAAAGTTTTATTCTCATTTTTATACCTTGGGAGGTGTTACTCAATTTGATTGGAAAACATATTCTATATATCTGTTTCACGCCTCTTCAATTGGGTTTAACTTTCTGTATAGCTTTAAATTTAAGAAATTGTGGATTGCTGTTATGTACTTTTTTTAAATGTTGTGAAACACTATGTTTCTCATACCCGTTTTTTTATATTTCTTATGTGCTCATTTAATCTTGCATATAGGGAACGTTTTGACCTTTTTACATAGCATACAGTGCACGTACAGGTAAGGAGATTTACCACATTTTTAGAAAAGCAAGTTATCATACCTTAAATTGTATATAATTTCCTTTTATTATGTGGATCCTACAGGCTAAGCATTGTCCACATCCAAACAAATCCCCCCTTTTTTTTTTTTTTGGGTGGATCCTTTTTTATGTGATTTTATTTTTTGCAAAACTTTGTTTTAGACTTGTTTCAGCTCTATAAACAATTTTTGGTTTGTTCTGTAGAATACTATATAACATGATCTTTCCCCTTGAACAGACTTAATAATGTTGGTGTTCTCTGCTGTTGTCAAGATTGCTGGATATCCATCCGGGTCGGGTACTTGATCAGATTTTAAACTCTGGATAACCATTGTAACTTTATCAGTTGTAACTGTTCCATTCAGCAAATTAATCTGTTGCTGGTTCAATCTTGGTAATTAAGATGTATTAAGATATGACCATAGCTGTTCACTTGAAATATTATTTGCTGGAAGATTGTACAAAGCTTTATAATAGGATACAGTCACATGGTCAATTGTAACCTCAGTTGAGCAGAAAAAGTAAAAAAAAAGTAAGAGATAGTAAATTGAAAAAAAACGAGGAAGGTAACCCCTCAACTGCAAAAACACAGGTTTTGCCCAGAACTAGAATATTTCATATAATATTACAATGTAACTTTTATTAGTCATTTAAAATGAGAATTAAAGGACCACTATAGGCACCCAGACCACTTCAGCTCAATGAAGTGGTCTGGGTGCCAGGTCACCCTAGTTTTAACCCTGCAGCTGAAAATAGAGCAGTTTCAGAGAAACTGCTATGTTTACACTGCAGGGTTAATCTGGCCTCTAGTGGCTGTCTCCCTGACAAACACTAGAGGCTGTTTCCGTGATCATCAATGTGAAAATCGCATTGAGGACATGCTGATGTCCATAGGAAAGCATTAAGTAATGCTTTCCTATGGGCGGTTTGAATGCGCGCGCGACTCTGGCCGCGCATGTGCATTCGGAGCTGATGTCGGCAGGGGGAGGAGAGTTCACCAGTGCCGAAAGAACCCGGCGCTGGATTAAGGTAAGTGGCTGAAGGGCTTTTAACCCCTTCAGCCCAGTGGGAGGGGGGACCTAATAACTCTATAGTGCCAGAAAAAGTTTTCCTGAGTTTGTTTTCCTGGCACTATTGTGCTCCTTTAAGTTTAACCCCTTAAGGACACATGACATGTGTGACATGTCATGATTCCATTTTATTCCAGAAGTTTGGTCCTTAAGGGGTTAATCAATCAATTAATCAACATCAATAAAAAAAATAAAAGATTTAAAGATACTAAAAGAGCAGCTAGAAATTGTACAACTATTATGCAAGCAATTGTGCAGATGTAGTGCAATACTATATATTCAACATTTAATAAAAGTATCAGCTAGTAGCCCACAAATAACCTAAACTGCCCAAGTTACAAAGTTTGACCGAAGAGTAACAATGCCACTGGAAATTCACAGAATCAGGTATGTATAGAACAAATGCTGGTCTAGTATAATCAGGCTTGGCTCTATGCCTTTATGGGTATCTAATCATCAGTGAACCTGAAGCACTGTCTAAAATCCCTGAGCATGCCTTCAAGGGCACCTAAGCTACCAAGCTAATAGGTATCTTGAAGCAAATAATTCAAAAGGACTAGCTAATTAAGTAACTACAAATTATATGGCTGGGACCAGAGGGTCTCTGTGGCTAAAATGTAGCATCAAACTTAAATCATACTGCAGTTGAATAGAGTTAGGACTGGGTTCTGGTGCACATTTTGCTGGTCAGGTGACTCTTTAACTTGAGCAGTTTAGGTTATTTGTTGGCTACTAGCTGATACTTTATGTATGACACATAGTATTGCACTACATCTGCACAATTTCTAGCATTATATTTGTAAAATCTCTAACTGCTTTTTAAAGAACTTTAGTCTTATTTTTTTATTTATATATTCCCATTTATATGACTATTAAAAGTTATATTTTACTATTATATGCAATATTCTAGTTCTGGAGAAAAAAAACCATAATTTTCTCCAACTGGTGCATTTTCTGTCCTCTCAGCTCCTCCATGTATCTCACCCCCCATCCCCTCCATGTGTTTCTACCCCCCAGCCCCTCCATGTGTTTCTACCCCCCAGCCCCTCCATGTGTCTCATCCCCCACAGCTCCATATGTCTCATCTCCCCCTCTGCTCCCACTCTATGTAGCTCACCCCCACCCCATCGTGTATCTCATCTCCTCCTCAACCCTGCCGTGTGTCTCATTCCCTCCAGCTTCTCCGTTTGTCTTAATTCCCCCCCAGTCCCTTCATGTGTCTCATTTCCCCACAACCACTCCATGTCCTTCCCAGACCCTCAATGTGTTTCATATACCCCAGCCCCTCCATGTGTCTAATTTACCCACAGCCACTGAATGTGTCTCATTTCCCTCTAGCCTCTCCATGTGTCTCATTTCCCCTTAGCCCCCCATGTCTCACATTCCCACCAGCCCCTAAGAGTGTCTTATTTCTCCCTGCTCCTACATGTGTCTCATAACTCACTCCTCTCCTGTACTTTCTGACTCTATATAACGTTGGCAGTATGACAGGAAGTGCTTGTTGCTCTCAGTGAACACTTCCTGTCGTAGTTACACCACTGGCTACAAATAATAATTTATCTTAAAACACTTCAACTCTTTGTTCATAATTCTTTTGCCCAATCCCCACATTCTAAACTCTCATTATATTCTCATTCTGATTGATCTCTCTGCAGCTTTTAATATAGTCAATCATTCTACCCTTCACTCTACACAGACCAACTTTGGCATTACCAGTACTTACCTCTCATGACTCTCATCCTATCTTTTGAGTCACTCATCTACCAAAATATCCACACTGCCCACCTGTCGTTCAGTTAGTGCACTGATAGTTCTTGGCCTCCTCTTCTCACTGTGTACTGTTTTCGTGGCAGAATTCACATCCTCTCATTACCTCAATGCCCATTTCTACATATTAACCCATCCAAAACAGATGTACTGTTTTTATTCCCCATCTGTCATCCACCCTTCCACCTCCTTCTTTTCTCTTCAAACCCCTAAAGGGGTGGACTGATCACTCAGGTAAATTGTTTGTGTACTGAAGACTCATGGTCTGGCATTATTTAACATCATTTAACCCAGGCCTGGCATTATTTAAAAACAATTTATTCTGCTGATAGTTGTTGGACAATGGTGATGTGGGGCCTGTTACCTATTGTGCTATCACCTCCTTCCAACTCGACCCTCTCCTCTGGCTGTGTGAGACCTCACAGCGTGCATGCTCTCCCAGCCAGGTCTCTTCATTCTCCTGACAATGTGTAACCTGTGCACTCTGTTTGGGATGAGAGGAGAATAAGTCTCTCATTACAGATATGCGCTGCTAAGCAGGCTTACAGAGAGAGGCACAAGGTGGGTTGTGGCCAAAAGGGGGTTGTGGAGGTGGGGCATAGACATGTGGGACTATGGGTAGAGCAGGTTTACATGGGGCAGAAATATGTTTGGGGTAGATGAAGAATAAGTGGACATGGGCAAAGGCACATTTGGGGTCATGGGGAGACTGAGGGTGATAACTTCTAAAGTAAACACAATGTGCTTTAAGATCTCATTGAAAATAAAATAATTTTTATGGAGGTTGTGTCTGTGACAACCAGTTGAGATGTGGTTGGATCTACATAAACAAAAACAAAAGTAACTTAAAAAAAAAAAACTACATCAATAAGGTAATGCTATTTGGTGCCTACAGTGTCCATTACATGCATGCAAAGCACTCAGCATAAAGGTGATATACGATAATTCTAAAATTATTAACTAAATAAATATTGTATTTACTTTTTAGGCATCTTTGTTTTGTTTTTGTCTTTTTTATTTCTTTTGTTTCTGTGCAACTTTATCTTTGGTGCAATGTACCCACTAACCATCTTAAAAAGTCAGACTAAAAGCAAGGAGCTAAAAGAATATTTATGATTTATTTTTTTTCATGATCACATCCAACAGTTTGCCTTTTTTTCTTTGATTACAAACTGTAGGGTTGCTGTTTTTCTATTGTGAACTTCCATTCTTGTCAGATTCATTAAACTTCTCACTGAAAATTGGTTCTTGGTCTTACAGACATTGTTGTCTATTTTATGTTTCTTCGGACAGCCTCCTTAATTTCTTTATTTCTCATACTGTATATAATAGGATTCATCGTGGGTGTTAATACGGTGAAGAGCAGACCCACAAGAGAGTCTACATTTAAAGAATATGAAGGTGTAGGTCGAATGTACATGAAAATAATCGTCACATATAACAAGTTAACCATCAGAAATTGGAAAGCACAAGTACAAAATGTTTTCATTGCGTCCTTCGTGTGAGGTTATTTTGAAGATTACCCAAATGATTTTAAAATAAGATATCACAATTAGAATAAAAGTTGCTGTAATTACAGTGCCACTTATTGAGGAACATAGTTTTTATCTTAATGTTATTACTAAACATTTTAACATTGAATTACATGCACTCCAAAACATTCTCATTTCTTCTCATGAGGTCGGCCACCTAGTGGTTATTGCATTTCAGTTTCAAATTTCCTTTATATCAGAATATCTTACTGAACATTTACATTTTAAAATCTTTTTACTAACCATACATCCCTTTTAATCTGTCTAATAATCCGGAGGTATAACCTTGTCATTTGTCAGATGTTACAGGAAAAATAACATTGTTTCACACTATAATTTAGCAATAGTAGCCATCTTGTCTTAACACTAGCACCATTTTGTAACATGAAATGAGCTGAACTACAAAACACAAATATTGTTTTACTTCATCAAACATATTTGCAAATCTAGGTTTTATCATATCAAAACTTTTGTCTTGTACACAACGGCAAAACATATGTATGTTCAGGATTTGCAAAATACAGTAATCCATTTTAATACTTCATGATATTAAAATCTCATTCTCATGAATTAAATCAAAGATTTGAAACCAACCCCAGAAGTAACAATGAATACATCCTTTTTCCGTTCTGTTAAATGATTGAAGTTACTGTATATTTGCTTACACCCAATATAACATACAATGTATGTTCCTAACAACTGCCACATCAGTGTATTTCATCCTACCGTACTTGCAACCTTGATGTATATATTTCTTGTATTCAATTTACCTATTATTTTCCTATTATTTTTTTAACACGCATAGAAACCAATGAAAAAACAGTTCAGACTAACATTTCAGTAAAACAACAAACAAACGTAGATATCTATTCTGTTGGCAAAATTTTACAAATCTGTTTAACCCCTTCATTTCTGGACTCCCTCCTTAATTTGTCTAAGTTCAAAGCAACTCCTCTTGAAGTTATTTTTCTTTAGCAATTACAATTGTAGTTAGATGTAGACTTTGAAATGTTTTCTCAAATTCATTAATCAACCGATCTGCAGGAAAATTTGCAACAAGTCTATATGCAATTTCCAATTTTACAAGAAAACTAAAAACATCGTCATCAGTGTTTGGTTTTAGCTTTTCCAACATTTCAATATCTGCAAAATTATTTCTTGTTGCTAATCTTACTAACTGTGTTAATCTGTCTCGCTCATTCTCATATATTATTTCATCATTGTCCTCACCTCTTACAGGTGCGGTCAGTCTTCATGCCATTTGAATCGTCAGCTATATTTTAAATACTTTGTTAGTAATTTAGGCTTTATTTGTACAAATTTCACTAAAACATTTCAGCATTAGTAAATGCATCCAGTGACTAGTGATGCACCGAACGGTTCGCTGGCGAACAGTTCCTGGCGAACATAGCGTGTTCGCGTCCGCCGCGGATGGCGAACACATGCGCGGTTTGATCCGCCCCCTATTCGTCATCATTGAGTAAACTTTGACCCTGTACCTCACAGTCAGCAGACACATTCCAGCCAATTAGCAGCACACCCTCCCTAGCAGACCCTTCCACCTACTGGACAGCATCCATTTTAGATTAATTCTCAAGCTGCATGCTTAGTGAGAGGAGGGAAAGTGTAGCTGCTGTTGATTAGATAGGGAAATGCATAGCTAGGTTAGGGTATACAGTGTCCACTACAGTCCTGAAGGACTCATCTGATCTCTGCTGTAAGGACAGCACCCCAAAAAGCCCTTTTTAGGGCTAGAACATCAGTCTGCTTTTTTTTTTTTGTGTAATGTAATTGCAGTTAGTTGTCTGCCACTGCTGCCAGCTTCTGTGTCAGGCTCACAGTGGATACTGTGCCCATTTGCCCAGTCAGTGTCACCACTCATATCTGGTGTCACAATAGCTTGCATTTAAAAACAAAAAACTTTTTTCACTGTTATAGATTGAATGGCAGTCAGTGTCCTTAAAGCGGGTGTGTTACGCTAACAGTGGATACGGTGCCCAGTGCCACCACTCACTGGTGTCACAATAGCTTGCATTTAAAAGCAAAAAACTTTTTTCACTGTTATAGATTGAATAGCAGTCAGTGTCCTTAAAGCGGGTGTCAGGCCTCCTTCAGCGTGTGCTCTGCAGACCTCTGCCAGTGTAGTTTGCCACTCATATCTGGTGTCACAATAGCGTGCATTTAAAAACAAAAAACTTTTTTCACTGTTATAGATTGAATAGCAGTCAGTGTCCTTAAAGCGGGTGTGTCAGGCTCACAGTGGATACTGTGCCCAGTGCCACCACTCACTCACTGGTGTCACAATAGCTTGCATTTAAAACCCAAAAACTTTTTCACTGTTATAGATTGAATAGCAGTCAGTGTCCTTAAAGCGGGTGTGTCAGGCTCACAGTGGATACTGTGCCCATTTGCCCAGTGCCACGACTCATATCTGGTGTCACAATAGCTTAAGCTTGACATTTAAAAAGAAAAAAAATTTTTTTCACTGTAATAGATTGAATAGCAGTTAGTTGTCTGCAAGCGTCTGGGTGTCAGGCCTCCTTCAGCGTGTGCTCTGCAGACCTCTGCCCGTGTACTTTGCCACTCATATCTGGGGTCTCTATAGCGTGCTTTTACAAAGAAAAAAAGTTTTTCAGTGTAAGCTAATAGCAGTCAGTGTCCTTAAAG
The DNA here is from genome assembly GCA_933207985.1 of Pelobates cultripes. Lineage (NCBI taxonomy): Eukaryota > Metazoa > Chordata > Amphibia > Anura > Pelobatidae > Pelobates > Pelobates cultripes. Next base: position 414,965,651 of record OW240912.1, on the reverse strand, counting down.
CGGGTGTCAGGCCTCCTTCAGCGTGTGCTCTGCAGACCTCTGCCCGTGTACTTTGCCACTCATATCTGGTGTCTCTATAGCGTGCTTTTACAAAGAAAAAAGTTTTTCAGTGTAAGCTAATAGCAGTCAGTGTCCTTAAAGCGGGTGTCAGGCCTTCAGCGTGTGCTCTGCAGACCTCTGCCAGTGTACTTTGCCACTCATATCTGGTGTCACAATAGCGTGCATTTAAAACCAAAAAACTTTTTTCACTGTTATAGATTGAATAGCAGTTAGTTGTCTCAAAGCGGGTGTGTCAGCCCTACAGCGTGTACTCTGCCAGTTTACAGTGCCACTCATATCTGGTGTCATAATAGCTTGCATTTAAAAACAAAAAACTTTTTTCACTGTTATAGATTGAATAGCAGTTAGTTGTCTGCCAGCGGGTGTGTCAGGCTCACAGTGGATACTGTGCCCAGTGCCACCACTCACTCACTGGTACCCGGACAAAATTTATTTTCACAAAAGGCAATCCCCAACCTGTACTCGATTGTGCAAAAGGAAATAATGGCATGTCTGGCACAGAGTGTTGGGGCAGGGGTCCATCTGACCACTGATACCTGGTCTGTAAAGCATGGTCAGGGCAGGTATATCACCTACACTGCGCATTGGGCAAACCTGCTGACGGCTGCCAAGCATGGAATGCGTGGCTCTGCAGAGGAGTTGGTGACACCGCCATGACTTGCAGGCAGGCCTGCTGCCACCTCCTCTACTCCTCCTACTCCATCCTCTTCCATAACCTCCTCGGCTGAGTCCTCTTCTGCTGCTGCGTCTTGCTCCACATCAACGGATAGGGGACGTAACAGTGATTAAACTGATAACAATAGTACTAAACACACCACTCCTATCTGGTGGCACATTAGATTGCACGCGCAGTGCCCCAAATTTGTTGTGATCTGTGAGTAAGGTAAACGGTTGTCCATACAAGTAAGGTTGCAGCTTTTTGAGGGCCCACACCACTGCCAGGCACTCCTTTTCAATGGCAGTGTATCTACTTCCCTGGGCCAAAGTTTCTGGCTTAGATAAGCCCCGGGTTGCTCGCCGCCATCTGCTCCGACTTGGCTCAGTACTGCTCCCAATCCAAACATAGAAGCGTATGTATGGACGAGAAAGCGTTTAGTTGGATCAGGAGCAGAAAGTACAGATGATTTAATGAGCGCCGTCTTGAGCTGTTGGAAGGCCTGTTCACACTCTGGGGACCATACTACTATCTTGGGGAGGTTTTTACGCGTTCCTATATGGCACTTACTGGGCTTTAGGGTCAGTCCGGCCTCCCTAATCCGGTCTAGTACGGCTCCTATGTGGGTCAGGTGTTAGGGCCAGGAGCAGTTAAAAATGGCTATATCATCCAAGTAGGCGCAGGCATACTCCTGAAACCCATCCAGTAGCCGATCTACCATCCTCTGAAAGTTAGCCGGGGCATTCTTCATCCCGAATGGCATGGCCTTAAACTGATACAGGCCAAACGAGGTGACAAATGCCGACTTGTGGATGGCGTCCTCGGCTAATGGAATTTGCCAGTACCCCTTGCACAGATCTATTGTGGTGAGGTACTGGCCTCTGGCCATTTTGTCTAGGAGCTCGTCTATCCGGGGCATAGACGAGGCGTCTGAGGTTGTTTTATCGTTTAGCCTCCGGTAGTCTACACAGAAACGGGTCGTTCCGTCCCGTTTCAGTACTAGTACTACCGGGGAGGCCCAGGGGCTGTCAGAGTGTTCTATCACCCCTAACTGCATCATTTCCTCAATTTCTATCTGAATATTTTCTTTAACTGCTTCGGGTATGCGATAGGCGGTTTGGCGAAGGGGGGTCTGGTCTAGGGTTTCAACTTTGTGAGTGGTACCCAGGTAGGTTGGAAAACGTGGCCCCCTTGTCCTGGATTAGTCTTTGGACCTGGGTTCGCTCCTGGGGGTCTAACCATTCTCCTAACTGTACTTCTCCTAGGTCTCCGCTCTGGCCCTCTAGGTCTAGGAGATCTGGGAGTGGCAAATTATCATAATCTTCAGTGGCAGGTGCACAGATCGCGGTTACCTCTTCCGTGCGCTCGTGGTATGGCTTGAGCATGTTCACATGGAGCATGCGCTTGCCTCCCGTGCCTGTGACCGCACCGATCACAAAGGTGGCATCACAAACCTGCTCTACCACCTTGTATGGGCCCTGCCAGGAAGCCTGCAGCTTGTCCTTGTGGACAGTGTCAATCCATATCTGCCAAGTGACCCTATGTAGGGGGAACAGTCTCTATTCTGCTCTGTGTCAGTGTGTATCATGGTCTCTGAGGACAGGTGTCAATCCATATCTGCCAAGTGACCCTATGTAGGAGGAACAGTCCCTATTCTGCTCTGTGTCAGTGTGTATCAGGGACCCTTAGGACAGGTGTCAATCCATATCTGCCAAGTGTAGGGGGAACAGTCCCTATTCTGCTCTGTGTGAGGAGGAGGAATGGGAAATGAGTAGCTCGGCATCCAACCTTGTGCAAATGGGGTCTTTCATGCTGTCGTGCCTGTTGAGTGACCCTCGTATAAAAAGGCTGAAGGAGAATGACCTGTGCTGGGTGTCAAAGCTACTAGACCCCCAGTATAAGCAGACAGTGGCGGAAATGTTACCAAATTACAACAAGTCGGAAAGGATGCAGCATTTGCAAAATAAATTAAAAAGTATGCTTTACACAGCGTATAAGGGTGATGTCACAGCACAACGGGAATCTAACAGGGGAAGAGGTGAAAGTCATCCTCCTCCTCCCACGACCACGCCATATCTGCCAAGTGACCCTATGTAGGAGGAACAGCCCCTATTCTGCTCTGTGTCAGTGTGTATCAGGGATCCCTAGGACAGGTGTCAATCCATATCTGCCAAGTGACCCGATATAGGGGGAACAGTCTCTATTCTGCTCTGTGTCAGTGTGTATCATGGTCTCTGAGGACAGGTGTCAATCCATATCTGCCAAGTGACCCTATGTAGGGGGAACAGTCTCTATTCTGCTCTGTGTCAGTGTGTATCATGGGATCTCTGAGGACAGGGGTCAATCCATATCTGCCAAGTGACCCTATGTAGGGGGAACAGTCTCTATTCTGCTCTGTGTCAGTGTGTATCATGGTCTCTGAGGACAGGTGTCAATCCATATGTCAAGGTGTCAATATGTCATATGTCAGGTGTCAATCCATATTCATTGTGATTTAGGAATGTTCGGTGATTTCTGCCCTCTATGGATTAAAACCAGACTCTGCATCAACTGTGTAATTTTCCATGGGAGTTTTGCCATGGATCCCCCTCCTGCATGCCACAGTCCAGGTGTTAGTCCCCTTGAAACAACTTTTCCATCCCTATTGTGGCCATAAAGAGTCCCTGTGTGTTTTAAAATTCGCCTGCCCATTGAAGTCTATGGCGGTTCGCCCGGTTCGCGAACATTTGCGGAAGTTCGCGTTCGCCGTTCGCGAACCGAAAAATTTGTGTTCGCGACATCACTACCAGTGACGTGTCATAAACTGGAATACATTTCACAATTTTCATTAATTGTTCTTGAATTTAAAATTAAGTTTCTGCAAATCACTCTAATAACTCCAAGGTTATACATTTCCAGTATGTATTTGTTCTGGGATTACATTCGGTGCCTATGCTTTTGTATTCACACACATTTTCTTTACTTCATTGCTAAACTGGCAAATAAGATCATGTCTTAGTTCAACTTTATCCTCTAGTTCAGACTGTTTCTGACAATCTCTCACAGTTACAGCATGTACTCTTTGCTACATTGTTACACTTTTCATTTAAATCTGATTTATCATATGTAAACCCATTCATATCTTTATCTGCTGATTTAAAATTGTCTAGAGCTCCAGCTCGTTTACAAATCAATGCGTTGTAAGTACAGACTAGATTCATAACATTTCTGATCTTTTGTTTTTTCTTATCAACACCCAACAACGTTTTGTCAATTTCATTATTGGCAATTTCACATTGTGTGTATAAAGATTGCCACAACACAGCATCTGAATAGCTGCTATTAAATGCAAACTGCAATTTACTTTTCTCTGCAATATCATTTATGAATTCCATGTTACTCACCAGATCATTTATTTCTGTCTATTTCTTTGCTTCATCCACACAGCTATGCAGTTCTGGACCTGGATCCGGAAACTTGCCAATCTCTGCCACGTGCTTACTTCTAGAATTCACGTTGAATCTAGAGTTAAGAGAACCCGAACTGAAAAGTTTGGGTTCATAACGAACATTACGTTTTTTGGACCACGGACACGAACACGGACATATCACTGTATGTTCGGGTTGGAGTTCGGAGTGCGGCGATTGAATGACGCGTTTTGAAAGGCTGCAGGGTAGCCAATCAACAAGCGTTTGACTTGTGTGCCCTTAGAAGCCATCACAGCCATGTCTACTAATGGCATAGCTATGATTGGCCAGTGCAGCATGTGACCCAGCCTCTATAGAAGCTTGTCACTTAGTATTAGTAAATTATGCACCTACTCACTATACCGCAAGTAGGGGCATGTCTATTGCCTGTTGGTGCTCACTGTTAAAAAATAAATTAAAAAAATTCCCCCCTCCTGAGCCCCCACCCGCGACATGTGAACAGGGACTTTTAAACTAAAGGGGGACCTATTGGCCCCCACCCAATTTTTATTTATGGCCCCCCCACCGCTCAGGAAGGGGGGTAAAGGAGGGGAGGAAAGTAGGTCCCCCCCTTATTGTTATTTAGGGCCCCCCACCCACTGTTCAGGGGTGGGGACCAGGGGGCTGCTCACTGCTTACTAGACATGCCCCTACTTGCGGTATATACTTCAATGGGGTTCGTGTTCGGGGTCAAGTTCAAGCCCGAACACAGACTTTTTTTCAAAGTTCGGCCGAACCCGATGGACCCGAACATCCAGTTGTCCACTCAACTCTAGTTGTATCTGAGCAGTGGGTGGAGGCCATAAATAAAGAGCAGTGGGTGGAGGCCATAAATAAAGAGTGGTGGGTGGGGGCCCTAATTAACAATAAGGGTGGACCTAATGTCCTTCCCCCCCAGGCTCCCACCCCTGAGCAGTTGGTGGGGGCCATAAATAACAATAAGGGGGGACATACTGTCCTCCCCCCCCCAGTCGCCACCCCTGCACGGCAGGTGAGCAGTTGCAGGGGGCCGTAAATAAAATTTGGGGGGGGGGACCTAATGTCCTCTCCCCGGCGTCCACCCCTGCGCGGTGGGTGGGGGCCATAAATAAAAGTTCCTCCCAGGTTGGTGACCCCTAGTCACACCCTTCCCCCCATAAAAATTAACCCTACCTACCCTCCTCATCCTAAAAATAATGAGGGGGGACCCTTATCTAAATACCTGTAAAAAAAAAAAATAGACTTACCATTTGATGTTTTCTTTCTTCTAAAATCTTCTTTTTTCAGCCCCCAAAAAGTTCTAATAAAAATCCAGAATAACCAACGTACTTAAAAAAATAAAATAAAAAAAAATCCTTCTTCACCCATGAAGGGCTCCGCGCAGACTGAAGCCTTGCCACGCCCTGCAAATAGGCTCAGAGCACTCTGATTGGTGGGTTTAAGCCATCAAGTTCTTTGGAATTTTCCCACGCTGTGTAATTTGACTCATAACACTCTGATTGGTTACTTAATCCACCAATCAGAGTGTTCTGTGTCAGTCTGCGTGGAGCCCTTCAGGGATTTTTTTTTTTTGCGCTCGTGTTTTTTTTTTTTTTTTTTAAAGTGCGTCGGTTATTCTGGATTTTTATTAGGCCTTTTTTGGTCACCCCAATTTTTATTTATGGCCCCCCCACCGCTCAGGAAGGGGGGTAAAGGGGGTAAAGGAGGGGAGGACAGTAGGTCCCCCCTTATTGTTATTTAGGGCCCCCCACCCACTGTTCAGGGGTGGGGACCAGTGGGCTGCACACTGTTTACTAGACATGCCCCTACTTGCTGTATATACTTCAATGGGGTTCGTGTTCGGGGTCAAGTTCAAGCCCGAACACAGACTTTTTTTCAAAGTTCGGCCGAACCCGCTGGACCCGAACATCCAGTTGTCCACTCAACTCTAGTTGTATCTTGTGCTTTTTTTCTCAGTTGCAAAAAATAATCTTGTACAGTCTTTCTGGTTTTTCTTACAAACACACAATTCATTTTTCTGAGCAAAAATCCTTAGTCGTTATGACATGGTCTAGATTCTTTTTTTCTTCAAGTTTGATTTCCCAATTCCAAAATTCAGTTTTGTAACTTGATCCTTCTCTTCGCCCCCACTTACAGTGGGAACAAAATGTGACTAGAAGTAGAAATCTTGAACTACCACTATTGTTCTGATGTCCCCATTGCCTCACTTTTTTATTAAATGTTCACCTCTTCTACTGCATTCCCATGTACATGTGAGCGAAACTTGGGGATTTAATTTTGGCCCAAACTGCAATTTATTCAAATGCGGAATGGATGTTTGGATTAATTTTTTAAATTCTGAACTGAAATATACTTGTATAACCAATAGATCGAATAGCGCATTAAAGGGACACTCCAGGCACCCAGACCACATCTGCCCATTGGAGTGGCCTGGGTGCCAACTCTGATCACCCTTAACCCTGCAAATGAAATTATTTAGTTTTAATAAACTACAATAATTACCTTGCAGTGTTAAGTCCTCCTCTACTAGCTGTCTATCAGCCACTAGAGGCACGTCCGAGTTCTTAAACAACTTTTTGGTCCCTAAAACGATGCTGGACGTCCCCCCCCAGAATCACCGGAATCCCCATAGGAAAGCATTGAATAATGCATTCCTATTGGGCATGGCCAATGCCGCGCCTGCGCATTAGGTTTCCCCCGCTGGAGGACGTAAGTGGGGGAGGAGCATGGGCGGAGCCTGAATTTGGAATTCCATTTGCTGTGCCTACTGCTTGTAACCAATGCCACAGTGCCAAAGCTCCCAGGGCTGTGTGTCATCCAGTCCCTGGGAGGGAATAGAACTAGCCCCTATCCTGTTTCAGGATGTAGAGGCTCCAGGTGGACCCCAGTCAAGCCATGCCAACTAGGGCAGAAGCACTGACGTTTCCCCCGGTTCCAGCTAGGAAGCGATCCTTGGTGGATGTACCCAGCCAGGGTATAGAGAGTTCCACTACAATTGGTGGCAAGCGGGGGGATAGCTTCTCAGTCATTGGGAAAACCAGCACATCTTCGGGGACACCCGCCTACGGGAAGTGGGGATATGGAAGGCACGTACCGTCGGGCAGTATCCTACTTCGACACAAAGTTTAAGCAACAGTTACAGGAGGTTCTGTGCAGTACTGATTACTCTATCCCATCAGATAGAGAACCATAATGGAGGGTGGCACTTCAAACCGATCTCTGGAAGGAGGATCTTAACGAAATTCGACCCTTCCAGTGTGAGGAACTCCCGACCCCCAACCAGTGCCAACGGGAACAACTAGAGCTGCGGATGCCGCTCCTGGGAGACCAGCCATTAGAGTAATGTGTAATGGAACTGGAGACGCTAGTCATGACCGAAGTGCAGTTGGATGAATCGTACTGGGCCTTGCAGTGGCATGCATGCTATATCTACCTGGGGACAATCTCAAATGCATCGAGGGAGACGACTATGATGGCCCTGGTCTTTTGTAAGAGGTTTTTGATCATGGTACGGTGTTCGGAGACCCAGACAGTTCCCACTTCTGGTGCATCCAAGATGAGGAAGACAGCTTGGCCTTATGGGGATAGCACAAATGCAGCCAGATCTGACTTTTCTTGCTAACCTGGAATGAGAGCTCGTACATGACTATGTAAGCCTGTTTTGTCGGATAACGCCGCCTGGTAACCCAGGGAAAGGAGAGTATTGTCCTCCATCCCCAGTAGCAGTAAGAGTTACAGGGAGTGGATACAGTCAGTACCACTCCCCAGTGGCAGAGTATGTTCCAGGGAGTGGAGACAGCTGGTCTCACTTCCCAGCGGCAGTGTGTATTCCAGGGAGAGGAGCATATCATCTTTACTCCCCAGCATCAGTGTGAGTTATTGGGAGTGTAGACAGTCGGTCTCACTCCCCAGCAGCAGAGTGTGGTCCAGGGAGGGGAGATACTCCCCAGCGGCAGTACTTATTACAGGGAGAGGAGACAACCGGTCTCTCTCCCCAGCGGCAGTGTGAGTTATTGGGAGTGTAGACAGTTAGTCCCCCTCCCCAGTGGCAGTGTTAATTACAGGGAGAGGAGACAGTCAGTCTCACTCCCCAGCGGCAGAGTGTGGTCCAGGGAGGGGAGACAACCGGTCTCTCTCCCCAACGGCAGTGCAAGTTACTGGGAGTGGGGACATTCTGTCCCACTCCCCAGTGGCAGTTTGTATTCCAGGGAGTGCAGCAGCTTTCCATCCCAGCAGGACCCTGGATTTACAAATGGTAGCTTGTGGCAGGAGGCCCTCTGGACAACTGAACCCTTTTGGGAAAAGTCACCAGACTAACACAGACCCAGACTCATTGGAGGTCTTGAGTCTGGTTTGTCTCCCCGGGAGTGGGAAGATATGTGACTGTGAAGGAATACCCCATCACTTATACTTGCACTATTTGTTTTCAAATTCCCTTTTAAAACCTACTTAGTTCGGCTTCCGAACGAGGACAACTTAGAACCTCATTAAGTGCGAACAAAGGAAACAATTAATGAATGCTCCCCTGGGTGAACGTTGGTTGGGAACTGTGTTTTTGTCAGCGGTACCATCTTCACCAGTGTTTGCGTGAGTGCCTAGCCAAAAAGATTTCCAGGCACTCAACGACCATGTACCGCTGCCTGCGTTCGGGAGACAAAATGGCTGCCATCCATTCTGTCAACCACGTGCATTCAGTTGCATGGCCACCCAGGAGAGCATTAATTAATTGTTCCCTTTGTGATTTTGCACTTGCTACAGTATAGGTAGTGTCACAAACTTGTCCTATCACCTTGTAGGGTCCTTGCCAGGCCGCCTGTAGTTTATCATGCCAGACCGGTTTTATTAACATAACTTTTTGCTCGACCTGAAAACGATTGTGCCTGGCCCTCCAGTCGTACCATACCCACTGATGCTTCTGGATTGCCTGATTGCATACTGTCTGGGCCAAAGACCCCATTTGGTCCCTCAGCTCTAGCATGTATGTCATGATCGGGGTCCCTGCTATCTCAGTCTCTCCTACCCAATGCTCCCGAATGAGGTCTAAAGGGCCCCTGTACCCTTTACATTTCAGTACTCTAATATGTGCCCCTTTTGGTTTGTTTGAATTGTTTTTCCAAGATTAAAGAAATTCCTTTAAAACAGGATGCCGCATGGACAATTTTTTTTACATGAATCAATTTGGACAAAACAATTTTTTTGCACTGCATCAGTCATTGCATTTTATAAAATTATCAAAATATTAATAATATGATATTTTAAATTTCAATCAAAGCTACATAGTTGTCTTGCATATTATAATAATTTAAATAATTCAGTTTTGTTTACATGCAACTTATTTATTATATGCATTGTGTATCTTCTGATATTCAATTATATTGGGCTTTAATGGTTTGTTTACATCCCTTGAGAAATTTTAATTGGGGTGTTTTTTCTTTGTTGACATCTGAGCCTTAGTTAATGATTTTATTGTTGTGTTTCTAGCAACACAAATAATCGTTGTCTCCCTTGAGAACCAGTTGATTAATGTCTAAATTAGTTGGACTTAAACAGAATGACCATAATCAACCATATTTGTTTGTACTAAAAAAACTCTCTTCTGAAAAATGTTCCCCCAAAAATCTTTTGGTTAATAAAGTTCAGCCTTCCAAAAGGTTAATCTTTAGAGGTAGAGAGTAAAGTTTAGCCTTCATAGAGGTTCATCTTTAGAGGTAGAGTGTAAAGTTCAGTCTTCTAAAAGGTTCCTTTTTCGAAGTAGAGAGTGAATCTTCTACATCAAAATACACAGATGGTCTAATAATAATATAAATAATTAGATTAAAAAGCAAAGAAAGTATTTAATTCAAATTTCACCGAGGGGCTGGGCTTGACCCCCATGTCAAACGTTCACAAGACAGGACATGAGCTCTGCAATTATCGTGCTACTCCTCCTGCCACAAAAAGTTTTGTCAAGGCCTCTGTGAAGGCCGAAACGTTACGAATTCAGTTTTCAATAAATCTGCCTCTTCGAGGGAAATCTCGAGTGCCTTGACTAACTTTCTACTAATTTCTACTTAATTGGGTTTTGCCAACCCGGTCTTTGATGCACCTGGTTTTCACTGTGCGAGTGCGGTATCCTTTATGTTTGAATCTCTATCAGGTCTGTCCTGCTTGAGGAAGCACTCCCAAGCAGGGCAAATCAAAGAAAATACTGCAGAAGGAGCTGAGGTCGGACCGTAGGTGGGTGTTACACGAAGAGCCGAGGAAATAGCAGTGCTAGAATGAAGTATAGTAAGTAAATCTCAGTATTTTACATCAATACATCATGTTTCTCTATGATATTTCATGCATTCAATGTATATGAGGCTGTTTTAGCTATAGTTAAATTTTACAATACTAGTTCTCCTTAACTTTGTAAAACTTACCCTGAATAATTTTCTGTAGATATCCCTTGCATATCCCAGGTAGAACTGTATAGTGCACAAGGTGCAGGGAGTTGCTATTGTCTGTAGACTAACACAGTTTCATCACACAATGATTGTTTTGGGTTGTTGTATGAAACTGAAAATGTAGTAATTATATGGGAAAAAAAAAACAAAGTCCAAGAAAAACAAATTGAGATAGTGGCACGGCAAAGGCTGAGTCAATGCTGTCCATAGATCGAAATCCAGACCGCAAAGTTCGGAATCAGAGAGACAAGCCAAGAGTCAGAAAGACTGTTTACTTAGAAACCGCACAGGACAACTGAGCAATGATGGCTCAGCTGTTTACAGTATAAATAGGGTGCCTTTTAGAGGGCCCGCCTGTTCTGACATGCTTTTATACCACCCTATTGGTGTATAGACTATCAGAGGTCTGAGGTTGCCATGGGGGCTCATTAGTTTCTAGCCCTGCTTACAGATGGCAGGGAGATGTGAAGCAAATCGGGTTTGAATACCTCCTGTATTCACGCATACATGCAACTGTCGGAGCAATGACGGAGATGAGATAAATCATGACAGGCTGTATAGCCACAGGCTGTATAGCCACAGGCTGTATAGGCACAGGCTGTATAGGCACAGGCTGTATGGGCACAGGCTGTATGGGCACAGGCTGTATGGGCACAGGCTGTATAGGCACTGGAAAACACTTAAGGAAACATTATAGTGAGGAATACAAACATATTTCGGACAATATAGTGTTTAACTATTTAGGTGACAGCCCCTCTACGATTACATGGGAAAGGTGTATTTTTATTCACCTCCTTGGCTGAGAACATCAATATTGATGATCTCAGCCATTCCAATGTCATCTTATATTTCTTAAGACTGAGCCAGAACAATGACCTGTTCTCTCCATAGATCTTCCACACAATCTGTCAGGTATTTTAACTCTTGAAGTCTGAAGGGAAGGTATGTATCTGGATAAATGCATTTCTTCTGGGTTGCCTGATAAATTCCAGGTAATAACCTGAACTTACCCATTGTGCATGCTTGACAAAATGTCACTCTGCGCCAGTCAGCATCTCCTCATAGAAATTTATTGAATCAATGCATCTCTATTGGTAACATTCAGTGCTTCCATGCAGCGCATGGAGACAATGAGTGCCACTGCTGCACACTGTGTAGCACTGAGATAGGAAACACTTCTAGTGGCAATCCGAGTGACAGACACTAGAGGTGTTACTATGCAGCAATGCAAAACACTGCCTTTTCTTTGATTTACATTTGTGCTGCTCCAGAAACCTAAGATTTTATTATGAATGCATGTATTCTGGATTCTTAACTGTGTATGCCAAATTACCATACTGAATAGACTACTTTAACACAAAAATGAAATATATATTGCTGCTCACTAAACAACTAACAAGAGCATTGGATAATTTAACGGAATTGAATAATTTCCTCAGTTTAAGATACAGCCTCCAAAAAAAACTAAAAAACTCTATATGTCTTAGTTCACAGTATCTCACAAAAGTGAGTACAACCCTCACGTTTTTGTAAATATTTTATATCTTTTCATATGAAAACACTGAAGAAATGTCAATGACATGCTACAATGTAAAGAAGTAAGTGTACATCCTTTAAAAACAGGGTAAATAAAGTCCCCTCAGAATAACACAAAGCCATTAATGTCTTAACCATTGGCAACAAAAGTGAGTACGTCCCTAAGTGGAAATGTCCAAATTGGGCCCAAAGTGTCAATATTTTGTGTGGCCACCATTATTTTCTAGCACTACCTTAATCCTCATGGGCATGGTGTTCACCAGAGCTTCACAGGTTGCCTCCATGATGACATCACGGATCTGGTGGATGTTAGAGACCTTGCGCTCCCCCACCTTCCATTTGAGGGTGTCCCACAGATGCTAAATAGGGTTTAGGTCTTGAGACGTGCTTGGCCAGTCCATTACCTTTACCTTCAGCTTCTTTAGCAAGACAGTGGTCGTCTAGGAGGTGTGTTTGAGGTCGTTATCTTATTGGAATACTGCCCTATAGCGCAGTCTCCGAAAAGGGGATCATGATGTCCTTCAGTATGTCTCAGTCAGGGCTGGACTGGAGATTCGAAAGCAGCCCTGGAAAAAAAAATCTATGCCAGCCCCATAGTTCATTGCGCCATATATTGTCACATGTAATATGTAAGGCAATGTCTTGCCACCTTAGATGATTATATATATATATATATATATATATATATATTTCTTTTTCCAATATAAAATATTGGTCCTTTTAGAGTAAAAATTTTAATTATACAGTAAGCATACTCACATGCAGACACAGACAATCTCACTATAAAATAATCCAGGCACTCCAATGAATTCCAAAGTGTAGGCAATTTTATTAGAACCCGGAACTACAGAGCTTGACAAAGACCCTAAGGGGTTGCAATGTTGCTGTGTAGTTCTAATAACATTTCCTACACTTTGGAATTCATTGGAGTGCCTGGATTATTTTCTACAATTTATAATTTCACATTTGGTCTACTTTGGTACTTGGACCTATCCATTGGAGCACCCTGGATTCCTTGATGAAGGGTTGAGTGCACTAACACTATCTTTTTATAACAGACAATCTCACTGACACAAGCTGATTGATACACAGCAGCATAGACAAACAATCTCACTGATATACATAAAGTCATTGACATAAAAACACAAGCTTACTCAGTAGCAGGCACACACACACACACAAGCAAGCCCACTCACTAGCAGGCACACACACACACACAGCTTAATGTAGTGGCTCTGGTGTCTATAGCCTGGCCCCGCAGGCTTTTCAATGTAAACACTGACTTTTTAGAGAAAAGGCAGTGTTTACATTGCTTCCTGGTAACAGACACTCAGACGGTCACTAGAGGTGCTTCCTGTGTCAGTGCGGATTGGCTGAGATCATCAAGCTTGATGATCTCAGCCATAGAGGCAGGGCCAGTCGAGGGGAGACCAGCACGATGTGGGAAAACCAAGGGGAGTAAAAACACACATACACACACATACCATGACACACACACACCATGACACAGACAGACCGTGACACACACACACCGTGACACAGACAGAAACACACGCACTGTGACACAGACAGAAACACAGACACACCATGACAGACAGACACACCATGACACAGACACACATACCATGAGCGACACACCTTAAAAAAGACACACACACACACACACACCATAACACAGACAGACCGTGACACAGACACACATTGCATGACAAAGACAGACACACACACACATCATGACACAGACACACACACCATGACGCAGACACACACACACACAAATGACACAGACACACACACATACACTCACACTGACACACATAATTGCTACCTGTGTGCTGGGGGCTGCATGGGGAGCTCTGATGTTGGCCACATGGGGGGAGCTGGCTCTTTTGGTGGCCTCAGGGGGAGCTGGCTGTTCTGTCTCTGCTCCCCCGCCCCAGCGCGCCGCTTAATGAGACCGGGGCCAGAATATGAGGTCATATTCTGGCCCCAGTTTCTTTGTATCGCGCTGGGGCGGGGGAGCAGAGACAGAACAGCCAGCTCCCCCTGCAGCTGCCAGAAGAGCCAGCTGCCTGCCCAGCCCCAGGTGCCGACAGCCCACCGGGAAATTTCCCGGTATCCCAGTGGGCCAGTCTGGCCCTGGTCACAGTACATGTTGGCATTCATGGTTTCCTCAATGAACTGTAGCTACCCAGTGCCAGTGGCACTCATGCAAGCCCAGTCCATGACACTCCCACCACCATGCTTGACTGTAGGCAAGACACACTTGTCTTTGTATTCCTCACGTGGATGCCGCCACGCACGCTTGACACCATCTGTACCAAATAAGTTTATCTTGGTCTCATCGGACCACAGGACATGTCCTTAGTCTGCTTGTCTTCAGCAAACTGTGGGCTTTCTTGTGCGTCATCTTTAGAAGAGGCTTCCTTCTGGGACGACAGCCATGCAGACAAATTTGATGCAGTGTGCGGTGTATAGTCTGAGCACTGACAGACTGGCCCCCCACCCCTTCAACCTCTGCAGAAATGCTGGCAGCACTCATATGTCTATTTCCCAAAGACAACCTTTGGATATGACGCTGAGCACGTGCACACAACTTCTTTGGTCAACCATGGCAAGGCCTGTTCTGAGTAGAACCTGTCCTGTGAAACTGCTATATGGTCTTGCCCACTGTGCTGCAACTCAGTTTCAGGGTCTTGGTAATCTTCTTATAGCCTAGGCCAGTGATGGTGAACCTTTTTGAGCCAGAGTGCCCAAACCGCAATACACGCCAACTTATGGCAATTAAACCTGAATACTGAGGTTCACGTTTAGAAAAAACTACTCGTACAGTTAACCACTTTTGTTTTAAAAGAAGAACACAACAGAGAGTTAAATTATACAAATTTTAAATAATGATATAAATTAAGCTTATATATTAGTATCTCCAACAAATGCAATACATACACACAGACTGCTGAACACATTCACACAGCGACTGCTTAATACATACACACACCCACACACACATACTGCATTGAGGGGTGCTCTGTCTGTGTGGGGTACGGGTGCTGTGTGTGTGGGGGGGGGATAGGGGAGCAGTGTGTGTGGGGGATAGGTGTGCTGTGTGTGTGGGGGGGATAGGTGTGCTGTGTGTGTGTGTGGGGGGATAGGGGTGCTGTGTGTGTGTGGGAGGGATAGGGTGCTGTGTGTGGGGGATAGGGGTGCTGTGTGTGTGTTGGATTGAGGTGCTGTGTGTGGGAGGGATAGGGGTGCTGTGTGTGTGGGGGAATAGGTGCTGTGCTTGTGTGGGGGATAGTGGTGCTGTGTTGGGGTAGGGGTGCTGTGTGTGTGGGGGGTAGGGATGCTGTGTGTGTGGGGGATAGGGGTGCTGTGTGTGGGGGGGGTGTAGGGGTGCTGTGTGTGTGGGGGGGAGTTGAAGATGTATTCAATTTTTTTTATTTTTTTTTAAAACATATTAAATCAGTATCCCCCTTCCCTTCTTCTTGCCTTTGGTAAAGGGGAGGGGGGGGGGGAACACAGCCATCCCTGGTGGTCCAGTGGTGGTACGTATGCAGGACAGAATGACAGGTCCTGCAGCTCTCCTGTCCTCCTGCGCGATGTTGAGTGGAGCGTTGCCATGGTAACGCACAGCAACGCTCCACACAGCTCACGGGAGGACAGGGGAGCTGCTTCCTCGATCCCTCCCTCCTGCTTCCGGTCCTGCTGACAAGAAAGCAGAGTAGGCGCCTGCCGTTTTGGGCAGGCAGGTGCCTACTCTGCATTGACGGCGAACCTATGGTCGCGTGCCCACAGAGAGGGCCATAGGTTCGCCATCACTGGCCTAGGCCATCTTTAGGTAGAGCAACAATTCTTTTTTTCAGATCCTCAGAGTATTTTTTGCCATGAGGTGCCATGTTAGAAACATAGAATGTGACGGCAAATAAGAACCATTCGGCCCATCTAGTTTGCCCAATTTTCTAAATACTTTCATTAGTCCCTGGCCTTATCTTATAGTTAGGATAGCCTTATGCCTATCCCACGCATGCTTAAACTCCTTTACTGTGTTAACCTCTACCACTTCAGCTGTATGGCTATTCCATGCATCCACTACCCTCTCAGTAAAGTAATACTTCCTGATATTATTTTTAAACCTTTGCCCTTCTAATTTAACACGATGGGCTCTTGTTGTAGTAGTTTTTCCTCTTTTAAAGATAGTCTCCTCCTTTATGTTGAACTTCCAGTGACCAGTATGAGAGAGTGTGAGAGTGAATTCAACACACCTGCTCCCAATTCACACCTGAGACCTTGTAGCACTCACATGACACCTGGAAGGGAAAATGGCTAACTGAGCCCAATTTGGACATTTCCACTTAGGGGTGTACTCACTTTTGTTGCCAACAGTTTATACATTAATGGCTGTGTGTTGAGTTTTTTTGAGGGGACAGCAAATTTACACTGTTATACAGGCTGCACACTTACTACTTTACATTGTAGCAGAGTGTCATTTCTTGAAACAGGAAAAGATATAATAAAATATTTACAAAAATCTTGTGAAATACTGTGTGTATTTAAAAAATAAAAAAATAAACTCTACAATATATGAAATGAAATATTTGTTTACATATTTTAATGCATCTCTTACAAAAGAGAATGCCAGCTGGTTGCCAATATTATGGAGGGACTGTGGCATATTTTAAAATATAATTAAATCATTGGAAATGGTTCTTTCAAAAATAAACGATGGATGTACATGGGAAATACACAAAACGGAATATCACTGTGATATTAAAGAGGGGAGCAGTGCAGGTAAACAGATTTTTTTTTCACTAGGCCTAGACATGATGATTGTTCAAGGGTCAGTGTGATAGGTGTGCTTAGGGGTTGTGAAAGGAAGACACTTGATACCAATGTGGTTGAACTAGTGGTTATCTGCAAAAGAAAAAAACAGAGTAGAATGCACACACTAAAAACGGGGAGAATACTTCCTGCAGGGTGCTCCATAAAGTTTTTTTGGTCACTTTTTCATCTTAAATACACTATGATTTATTTTATTTTTACCTGACATTTTTTTTTATTCTGCACTCCAAGATATCTTAGGTGGGGATCATACCACCAACGATGATTTCAAAGAACAGTTAGCCTGCTCTATACTTGTGAGTACTCTTTTATACTACTGATATTTGAATACAGTGAGCACTATCCTTTATTTATTTTTACCCCTCTCCTGAGTGTTGGACATTCCCCTGACGGAAAGAACTTACTGCATATCCCATAAGCGGGGATTATACCGCTGTACGCCTTTTAGGCTAGAGCTAGTTATAGCTTTCATAAATGTGAGTTTATTACCATCTTTCCCATATTAGAGAATACATTGGATTGTACATATTGCACTATTGGTTCCCCTCACTTTTTTTCTTTCATATAAGTGGATTTACCTGGATAAAGACACTGAGGATACTACTCTCGATAAAGCACTTTACAAATCATTGGATCTAAGTGAGATCCTTCCATTTGGGCTTTTTTACTGTGATTTACTGTATATTTTGACTTCTTTCATTTGCAATTTTGTTGTATATTGTTTTATCTCGTTACTTGTAGTGTTTAGTACTGTTTAGTACTGTTTTAGTCATTTTAGGGGTTTTCACTTGTATACTATAATCATGAGGCTTTATAGATCACCGACCTTTATAATCTGAACTGCCCTGCAATGAGTTTAACAGGATCCAATTTACATATGTCGTCATCGTATCGATTTTATTTGATAAGACTGATTATTAACTGAATATTTTTTCTTTCTGTAACATTCATTTAATACACTTATCTCTTACTTTTATTTTGTCATTGTTTCATTTATCTTACAAAAGTTATACAGTGCCCTTTTGATCTTCGGGCACTGAATTATTTTAGTAATAAGTCAAGTTATTATCTAGAATAATTACATTAAAACAGTTTCTGAAATTTACTTGCAATGGTATCTCTGATTCCCTTTAAAGCTATAAATGTTATAAGATCATATAAAACACGATAAGCTAGGAATAACCGGGAACCAGACTTTTGTCGGCAAAATTTATCACACCTGAAGATAGCCATAATTACCAATATTGAAAGGTCAAGGAAACTGATGCTTACACCTTCCTGATGTCTTATTGACCAGTATTCAAGAATGGATATGAGAAACCCCTTCAACTAGCTGTGGTCTACTAGATATGGATTGGCTCATGATAAAGGTGCATCAACAGCACCATCACAAGCGTTGGGCTGTTTGCCTCGCATTTCATGTTCACTTATTGCACATTATACACAAGTCGCTTTATCTTATTTACTGACAGCAGCAAGGGGGTGGCACAGGTAGACTTGCTTACCATGGATATTTTTCATGCACAGAATTCACATTAGCAGTTCAGAACTCTTGTTCCAAGTTGCTAATGATGCACCCAAGACTGGAGTTGCATCTCCAGCAGTAAATTTAAATCTCTCTATGTGCAGCATTTTGAAAAGTACATACAGATTTCAAGCCCCATGACCACTTCAAATCACTTACGTCATGGTGCTTGGAGTAACCCTTTAAATGTAATGTTTCTTCCGAAAGACTCTTTGATTTCTTTATTTCTCAGAGTGTATATCATAGGATTCATCATGGGTGTTAATACCGTATAGAGCATGGCAACAAGAGAGTCAACATTTAAGGAGTATGAGGCTCTAGGGCGAATGTACATGAAGATAATAGGCAGATAAAACAAGTTAACCACCAGGAAATGTGAAGCACAAGTAGAAAATGTTTTCCTGCGTCCTTCGTGTGAGCTTATTTTGGTGATTACCAATATAATTTTAACATATGATATCACAATTAATAAAAATGTTACTAAAATGAAGGCACCACTAATTGAGGAACCTACAATGACATTGAGAGAAGTGTCTGTGCAGGCCAACTCAAGTAGAGGTGGATGGTCACAATAATAATGATGGATAATATTTGGGCCACAGAAAGACACTCTGAAAAGTAAAATTAATGTAGTCAATGGAAAAATGAATCCCCCAATCCATGCTACCAGAGCAAGGACAATACATAGATGTCTGGTCATAATACCATGATAGTGAAGTGGTGAGGAGATGGCTACATAACGATCATAGGCCATCACGCAGAGAAGAAGACATTCAGCTGCACCGAATGAGAAGAAGAAATACATTTGTGAGAAACAGAGATTGTAGGAAATAGTGTCCAAACCCATCGAGAATTTTGCCAGCATTTTTGGGATAATAACTGAAGTGTAGCTCATATCTATGAAAGATAAGTTGCTGACAAAGAAATACATGGCAGTCTGTAGTCTGTAGTCAAGTAGAACAAGGAGAAGAATGGTGGCATTACCCAATATTGTGAATAAATATATAATTAGAAAAACAAAGAAGAGTAAAATTGATGACCTTTGAAGACTTGGAAATCCGAAAATGATGAATTCCGTCACAGTGCTACTGGAATAATTAGTCATATCCATGTCAACTAGAATACAATACACAAGATCTAAATTATGAGTTAGAAGATATGTAATTCACTAATTTTATGTACTCTAAATGATAATTTTGTTGACAGTTTGCTCCACTATACCAGGGAGTGTACCAGTTCCCTGACATTCTAGTTACATGTACATGGCAGTCCATTTTTTTTTTACATATTTAGATAGATATTTTAAAAAGTTCTAGTCAGTTTTAAACACGATAAAACTCCTCACTGAATCAAAATTTGCTGCTGTGCATTAACTAAATTTTTTTTTAAATCAGTCCTTGGGAAACATTTTCCTTGGGTATTACAATTGAGAAAAATAAAGTTTTCACAGTTATCTCAGAATGCCTTGTTTGATATGCAAATCTTCACAGTGCATTGTCTTTTAGAGTTGTGTTCTGGTATCTAGTCATTGGTCCTTTTGGACCACAACCTTTGCTTTGTTTTAAAAGCTGCATTTAAGGTGCCTGAAGAACTTCAGGGTGAAGTCTGAAGCGCAATGACTCTCTGTATTCATCTTTCTATTGAGCATATTGAGCAGGACATTCTTGGAAAATTCTAGAAGCAATATTTTTTTTTAGAATTTCTGTCCCAGGATAATCTTTTCTCACTTGAGATATGAAGCCGATGCACTACAATAAACTTTGAAATAACACATTAAAAAAAAGATGTACACACAGACATATTGTGGCAAGCTTTTCCGATTCTCGAGCCTGCAATGCTCTCCTCGTTGGGCCGCTTCCCTCCACGTGGCTGCGTGACCTAATCAGGGAATGTAGTATACATGCCATTCAGCCCCAGGAACAGCTCCGTCTCCTGGTTCATATGGGCCAAAATCCATGCTTGGTGTTTATTCCATGTATAAGTATAGACACTGCCTGCTTGCATGGCACATCTTTTATGTATTTAAAGTGTGTGATGTCACGCCCGCCCACCTTTAAAGTTACCACGTCATTTAGGCGACCCCATATTGTGTCAATTTGGAGTTGGAGAAATGACTTGGTTTAATCAGAAAGTGTAAAAGCTTATATAAATTATTGTTCATTGCCCTATCGTGGGTTCTGCTTTGATACAGAACAGTGTGTATAGTAAGTCTCTCTTGATATATTTTGACATTGACCTTGGCTCGTATTTGTCTTCCTGTAATGCTGGTATCCTGACCTGGTGTTTTTCTGACCTAGAGTTTTCCTGGCCCGGCTTGTTATTTAATTTCTCTGTATTTCTACATTCCTGATCTTGGCTATTATTGACTTTTTCTTTAACTTTCTTATGTTAAATCTGGCCACTCTAAAGCCTGACAGAGGCCACTCTAGTACCTCTGTGAAATACACCATTCCTGTAGGTTGGGGTACGGCCCTGTGACACACATGCACTCACATAACAATTAACTCTGTATGTCATCCCTTACTGATATAAAAAGAGACATCACCTTACTGTATATATATATCAGTAAAGGGGAGGCAGACAAAATAAAGCAGCTGCAGCTGCCATGAACAATCTGTATTACAAAGCTGCACTTCAGAAGGATATTGATACCTTAGAGAGGGTTCAGAGAAGGGCTACTAAACCGGTTCATGGATTGCGGGATAAAACTTACCAGGAAAGGTTAAAGGATCTTAACATGTATAGCTTGGAGGAAAGACGAGACAGGGGGGATATGATAGAAACATTTAAATATATAAAGGGAATCAACACAGTAAAGGAGGAGACTATATTTAAAAGAAGAAAAACTACCACAACAAGAGGACATAGTCTTAAATTAGAGGGACAAAGGTTTAAAAATAATATCAGGAAGTATTACTTTACTGAGAGGGTAGTGGATGCATGGAATAGCCTTCCAGCTGAAATGGTAGAGGTTAACACAGTAAAGGAGTTTAAGCATGCATGGGATAGGCATAAGGCTATCCTAACTATAAGATAAGGCTAGGGACTAATGAAAGTTTTTAGAAAATTGGGCAGACTAGATGGGCCGAATGGTTCTTATCTGCCGTCACATTCTATGTTTCTATGTTTCTAAGATTTAGGGACCTCACAATATATAGATTTGTGCGATACAGTGCATCATGGGTCTTAGTTCACATCTGGTTACTCATTGTGGGTGTACCTTAAGTTTAACTTTATTGTGAACTGCAATAAATATTTTAAAATCATATTGTGTGTGGCTGTGTAGATTGTGCAGCTGCCGAGGAAGAGTTCTCGCAGCGAGCACACTGTCAGGACTGCAAAGCCGAGGCTGTAATAGAGAGCATGGATATGGTCTGTCCTGATCAGGAAGTTCATTCACTATGGACAGACAGATATGGAAGTATTATGGAGAATGGGTGGAAGAGAGAATATGGAGATGGGACGGAAAATCATTAATTTAACATATTTTAACAACCTAAGGGGCAGACCCATCCTGAAAGGAGAGCGATCTGCCCTATGTACTGGCAGATCAGCCTGGAGTGATTGCTATACTTTTTGGGTGACACAAGGGAGCAAAGCCTGGCTGTTAGGACCGAACTTGAAAATCATGTCCTACCACAATTGGGATGGTTGGTAGGTATGTGATTTCAGCTTCATAAATAAAGAGTATGAAGTACTTATTTTTTACTATCCCTGTCCACTCTGCTCCCACCAGCCCTGCACTATCCTTTATAGCATGATTCTTCAGCTTTCTCTATGTAATTACCTAATGAGCTAAACTGTATTTGCATAGACCCCCTGGTCTCTGGCCATTATGTCAAACACCTCCTGCAATTCTTTTATGTCAACTTCACATTATAACCTTTATATCGTTAGCTGACGAGTTATCTCGCTAAGCACTTTGCACAACAGTACAGTATTGTTAGATTGCAAGCTCACGGGCAGAGTACCCTGTTTGTTTTGTATCAGTATGTGGATACTACATAAATAGAAATAATAATTGCAAACTGCAGGCATTGAAAGCCGTTAGTCAGCAAGTGAATATAAACAGATGGGTAGTAACAGACAGTATTTATTTAAAAAACACTAAAATCATTAAAGAGGATAAAATAAAAAATGGAAATTCCACTTTAACTTCAATTATTTTTATATTACTGGCTCGTTATGGGAGTATTAATCAGAAGATGAGTGCAGTATAAAGGGGCACAATATATATGGAAAATTAATGTAAAATATGACTCTCTTTGCAGCTGCTATAAAAGGCATCAGAAAAATTGCATTTAAGAATCAGCGATAGAAATGATTTAAAGACAATGTGAGCAGGAATATAATATATACATATTACTGCCAGGAATCTTTATATATTACAGCTGAAATGGAGGGATGCTGTGAAAGTGCTGATAAAGGTACTATAAAATGAAATGTAGCCATGAGAACACAATGTTCCAAAAACAACAGAAAATACAACTCAGCAGATATAAAAAAAATTATCTGACATCTTAAACCTCCCTAATCTTTTACTATTTATTTTATTACTCGTTCTTATTTTGTCTAAACATTTTTTATTGATACTACCGTCGCTGTTCTGTTAGTAGTCTAATTACCAGCTCGAGCTGCAACTGATCCTGATAATTCGAAGCTGGGTGCATCATGCCCTTTCCCTTGGTTTTCCTTGCCCTTTGTGGATGATCGCTCAGAACATGAAACATGGCAGTGAAATATTTATACAAATAGTTCATTATAAGCAATGCTGCTAATATACCTACATACAGCACCGGTACTCTGTATAAAAGGATAATGCAGATCGAACTCTTGAAAAGAGGTGCTAGGTGGTTAGTGTACTGGATGTTCTTCTCTTCATCAGTAGAGATAAATAGAAGGGCAGGTTTTAAAGTATCCTTTATTCTGTCCCAATGGATCGATTAAAACAAATATTAATACCATGAGGATACCTGTGGCTTTCCCAATTCTCTAGAATATAGTTCTAAAATAGCACAAGCCTGGTAGCATTAGAGACCATTAGGGATCTATCACGAGAGTTAAAGGGAATCTATAGTGTTAGGAATGCAAAGTTGTGTGTTGGTAGGGCAGTAGTGTGTGTGTATAGGGGTTGAGTGTGTATGGAGGTATACTGTGTGTGTATTGTGGTGTAGTGCTAATAAGGGTGAGATAAGAGCATTGTAAATGTAATAATTATTAATTATTAAAAAAAAAAAAAAAACACAATGTTGTTCCATGCAGGGAGGAGGCATATCCTTAACCTTGGTTTTTGAGGGAGCTGGTTGATGACGGGGGGGGTGGGGGGGGAGAGGAAATCTGCAGAGCATGAGTAGGATAGGTCATTGCTATGGTAACCTACAGCAACATTCTGATTGAACGGGGCATGTGACATAACTACTCATGGTCTGCACCCAGCTTAGGTGCAGACCAGAGGCTGCCAGGCTCCCTCCTGGCATAACAGTGGAGCAGACTTAGTAGAGGGTCCCCACACCCAAACGTACATTCACATGCCTCTGGACCCCCTCCTAGTGTTGGGCCCTACATCAGTGACTGAGTGCCAGACTGACCTGTCTGCCCTGGTTGAGAACCAATGTCTAGAACACAAGCCTCTGATGGGCAATAATCATATTACACTTTAAAGGCCTGTTGTATGCTGTAGCGGAGCTGCAATATTAAATCCCCAAATCTCCGCTGGTACAGAAAGTAATCCAAAGTAAAGCGCTGGAAATGAAGGCAATATCCCAAATCCCCCAGTAACCAGACAAAACACAGTTCTGGGAGTCAACTGACGATTGTATTCACAAGCTCCAGTATTTATGTGATTCCCCATGCATGGAGTTTCCTTAGTCACTTTACAGGGGTATTACAGTAGAGAACAACATGGGGAACTGAATATACAGAGCATTTCTCCCACCATGCACTGCTGTACGAGATGGGTACTCCCACTAAAATATCCTGTTAAGTGGATTATCCCTCCGTACAGCAGAACCGGATTTTAACACAAAAATACATAACTTTAACATTATTCGTGTGATTCTTCTAAATGATCGTTCGGTAGATAGCTGGAGTCTGAGCTCACACTTCGTGAAAGTAGCACTCAGATCCCAGCATAAATAACCGAACGCCGCACGAAACACACTTTATTTTACATTCTCATTAAAAGTACCGAATACGCATTAGGGAACAAACTACCGAAGGACCGGTGCTCCCGAACGGCCTGGAAGTCCAGCGGTGTTCGCGCCAACGAGTAGCCAATTTTAGTTCCAGGCGCTCGACGACCAAACACCGCTGGGCTAACAAAGGATCCAAGATGGCCGACCGCCGCATGGTCGGTAGCCGAACGACGGCCACCCAGGAAAGAACTTATCCACCGATTGCTACAATGTTGCAATCAGTTAATGGAAGCCACACGACCCTCTGTGTGTGGGCTCCCATTCGGTACTTTATTTGTTTCACGAACAGTGTGTAAACTCTATGGGAAACTACTATATGAATGCTAGCAAAATATATTTGCAAAAATACACAAATACATCCATACACACAATACAAGCAACTTTAACAGACAACCTTCAGATGTTACACAGCAGGGCCCAAGGTGCCTAGGTTTGCCACATACGCTTAACATCAAATCGAGTTACACAGCTGTTTACTATTTTTACATAAGTAGCAGTCTCATCCTTCCACACTCTCACATATCGAAAAAACAATTACACACATTACACATGATTAATAAAATAAATAAGGGAGGGCTACCATGATCCCTATCCAACCAAGATCTTGACTCTGCATCTGTTCTATGTGTAATGTGTGTAGGTGGATAATCAAACTGGTGGAGGAGGTGGTTATCATAGTGGCTTCCAAGACAGTGTTTGTAGATAAGGGGAATTATTTAAATAGCTCTGATCCAATAAAAATAAATCTGTATTTATATAGTTTATAAAACATTATATTTTTTTGCTGTTCCTTCTTTTTGCCTACTTTTGGTTATTTCTGCTCGTGTGAACAAATGATGTCGAAAAAATGTATATATGTAGTGGAAGAAGGCTTAACCAGCCCTGCTGCTACCCAACTTTTTTCCTGTCATAAAAGTAAAAACAAAAAACAGCCTCAGAGAGGATATGATGGATATATACAAATATATACAGGGTCAGGCTATATGCTAACTTGTTCAACAGGAATATACAACAGACGAGGTGATCCATTGAGACTCGAAGAAAGGTCTTTTTACTTACAGCAGAGGAAAGAGTTTACAGTAAGAACAATAAAGACGTGGAATTCTCTGCCTAAAGAGGTTGTGTTATCAGATTCTATAGATATATTAAAAAAATATTGTTTTTTTGTTTGTCTTTTGAATACCACAATATTCAGTTGATATGCATGGAATAATATTAAGTCAAGGAAAAATCTGATTGCCATTATGGAGTCAGGAAGGAATTGTTTCGTATTTATTTGTTTTGTTATATTTTTACTAGCAAATATAATTAAAAGTGAAGTGAGATAAGAATACAGACAGTAAACTTTAATACAGCAGACTTTATTATGTACAATGAGATTCAACGGGTGACTGTATGTGAGTTTCATTTTGATAACCATTTCATTCTCTTTGTGAAAGCATGATTGGTAATACAGTGTACACATGGCTACAAGTTAGTTCACATCTGAAAAATATGATGGATTTGACAAACGTGAGTGAAGATCAGTGGTAGGAAATATATGTCAACCACTGCGAAGTGATTGAAGGAGGACATTAGGCTCGTGCGATAGCTCAGTGGGCTAATGCATCCTCAGCAGAATCTGTTTTACCCTTGAGGTTTGCAGGTTCATTTTCAAAATAGGTAGAGTGAGTACTGTTAAACTGGGTAAAAGTAACATACCCTAGATGTTGGGCAAAAGTAACAGCCCGGGATGTACTTAGAAGCCAGAGAATATCTGAATGTACCTCTCCTGGATAAACACTTTGTTATTATTATATGAAAAATGTATCGATGCATCCATTGCTGGAGGATGTTTTAAGGACAGTAATAATTAAATAGAAGAAGAGCATTAAATGATGAACCTACCGTTACATTTAAACGTCTGTGAAGGCCAGCTGGCTTAGAGCTATTTAATGTCTCCGTGAATTAAATAATAACATTTGGTTTTGTATCTACAATTTATTTTAAGCAGTCAAACACTGTCAATCCTCTCCTATATAGTGATGGAACTAATACATACTGGGGGTTTCTTTAAATGCATTAAAAGGGATACTCAAGGAACCATAGCCACAATAACCCGTTGAAGTGGCTATGCTGCCAGAGGTCCCATGGTGGTAAACTGTCACACTGCGACTCCACATCGCCTGCCAATTATGCCTTTCACCTTAATAACTATATGCTAACATTACTAGTCAAATTAACTCCTTAGCCCACAGGCCCCTGAAAATTAACCACTTCCCTACCAAACGGCAACCCTTTACCTACATGCAATTTCTTTTTCTCTCCCCTGTTCACATCTCATTTCTCTCTCAGCATTATATTTTGCAATAACTCTAACTGCTAATTTTCCAAAAACTCTTTCTACTGGTAATTTCCATTTTATAATTACAAAATCTTGTAACAGGCTTACTTGCAAGAGACAGAGGTTTGAATAACAAACAAATTTGGGGTGGAAGGGGACTTTATACCACCAAACAATGCCCTCGCCCAAACTAATAAGAATGGTAAACACAGACTGAAACTGTGCCTAAAGCTGATTTGGAGAAATTGTATTTTTTACCAGTTTAACCAAACATTTTGTATTTAATCACTTTATCAGATACATTATATTTCTTTGTGATACTTTAACAAACCCTAATCTATTTATGATAATTTAATAAAATGTGGTGTTATAGCTGCCTGTCAAGTATCTGGGAATTTGTTTTCGTAATTTCTTTCTAATCAATTAATAATGGAGAAAATTAAATTTTCTTTGCAATCACTGGCTTCACTTGATTTGTGGACTGTATATATTATTTCAAATTCTGTCAATAAGCCATTGTCTTAACAATTCTGCCGCATATATAGTTTGAATTATTTCATGCCTCACACGGATCCCAATTAATCTTGTTTTAATCTTAACAAACACGCATATTGTTATTACAAGTAAGCATTGTAATCAATACCGAATGTAACTCACATTAAATTGCAATCTTGGATTAATAGACCTCGGAACATCGCTCTGAAATCTATTAAAATTAAACGTGCAACAACAACAAAATCCTCACTGGGTCGCTATAGGCTGTTGAACACTTCCACGTTAATGCATGGTGTGGATTGTGTGTTAAAAAGTGTATAAAGTAAAATAAAATAAAAAGCGCTAATACATTGGTTTTTCCTTCAAGATTCCTAGTGGTTTTGATAAAATACTCCAAGCATAAATAGCAGACAGTCCCCTCTGCATATATAATTGCACTATTCCTCCTTGAAAAAGATAATGCGCTTGGGTGAACTAAAGTGCATATATTTAAACACTCAACTTCCCTTCTAGCAATGGCGTTACCGGAAGATCTCCTCAAATCTTCAATCAATGCAAGTGCAATATATAGGATTTGTCTAACTAGGGGAAACAAGAATAATACATTATAGGGCAACACTGTGCAATGGAATAGTGGTGTATATTACGTGCCAATTGGCTACTCACACTTTAGAGCCAAATAAAGAGCCTTCAGAAAATAGTTGATGTTAATTTTCTCCATTCTTGAACCTTATTGATATCAGTCTCATTCTTGCAGGAGTCTCGTGGTAATGCATTATTGTAAAAAAATCACATATAAAATTGTTTGCCATATACATATTATAAATTTTTTGAAAAGCGATGGTAAAATCCCAAATAAGTATTAATATACAAAAATGGTTAAATAAGGTTGGATATGACTTAACAGATAAAGAACAAACAGAACAAATAAATACAAAAAGGAGAAAAAAGGAAGAGCTATTCCAAAGAGCACCAGAGATCTACAATGATGGAAAAAAGTATTGATCCCCTGCTAGTTTTGAACGTTTGCCCACTAACAAAGAAATGATCAGTCTATAATTTTAATGGTAGGTGTATTTTAACAGTGAGAGACAGAATAACAAAAAAATAAAAAAATCCCGAAAAACGCATGTCAAAAAAGTTATAGATTGATTCGCATGTCAGTGAGTGAAATAAATATTTGACCCATTCAACTTAGTATTTGGTGGCAAAACCCTTGTTGGCAATCACAAAAGTCAGACGTTTCTTGTAGTTGGCCACCAGGTTTGCACACACCTCAGGAGCGATTTTGTCCCTCTCCACTTTGCAGATCCTCTCCAAGTCATTAAGGTTTTGAGGCTGACGTTTGGCAACTCGAACCTTCAGGTCACTCTACAGATTTTCTATGGGATTAAGGTCTGGAGACTGACTAGGAAAACTCCAGGATCTTAATGTGCTTTTTCTTGAGCCACTCGTTTGTTGCCTCGGCTGTGTGTTTTGGGTCATTGTCATGCTCCACACCCATTTCCAATGCCCTGGCTGAGGGAAGGAGGTTCTCATCCAAGATTTGACATTCATCGTCCGTTTAATGCAGTACAGTTGTCCTGTCCCCTTAGCAGAAAAAAACCCCCAACGTATAATATTTCCACCTCCATGTTTGACAGTGGGGAAGGTGTTCTTGGGGTCATAGACAGCATTCCTCCTCCTCCAAACAAGCCGAGTTGAGTTGATGCCAAAGAACTCGATTTTGTATTCATTTGACCACAACACTTTCACCCGGGTCTCCTCTAAAACATTCAGATGTTCATTGGCAAACTTCAGATGGGCCTGTACACGTGCTTTGAGCAGGGGCACTTTGCAGGCGCTGCAGGATTTCAGTCCTTCACAGCATAGTGTGTTACCAATTGTTTTCTTGGTTACTATGGTCCTAGCTGCCTTGAGATCACTAACAAGATCCTCCCGTGTAGTTCTGGGCTGATTCCTCACAGACCAAGGGAGACTGACAGTTATTTTGTGTTTCTTTCATTTGCGAAGAAGCGCACCAACTGTTGTCACCTTCTCACCAAGTTGCTTGGCGATGGTCTTGTAGCCCATTCCAGCCTTGTGCAGGTCTACAATCTTGTCCCTGACATCCTTGAACAGCTCTTTGGTCTTGGTCATGGTGGAGAGTTTGGTATCTGATTGATCAATTGCTTCCGTGGACAGGTGTCTTTTATACAGGTAACAAGCTGAGAATAGGAGCACTCCCTTTAAGAGAGTGCTCCTAATCTCAGCATGTTACCTGTATAAAAGACACCTGACAGCCAGAAATCTTTCTGAATTATAGGAGATCAAATACTTATTTCACTCATTGACATGCGAATCAATCTATAACTTTTTTGACATGCGTTTTTCTGGATTTTTTTGTTGTTGTTATTCTGTCTCTCACTGTTAAAATACACCTACCATTAAAATTATAGACTGATCATTTCTTTGTTAGTGGACAAATGTTTTTAAAAATCAGCAGGTGATCAAAACCTGTATTACAGTGAATAAGGACTATACATTTATAAAAAAAAATTCTAATGTTGTTTTGTATGTTCTAAAATTTGCTCCTTTAGCTTTCTACAAGTTCGGCCAACATGCCGTTTCCCACAAGTCCAATGGAGTAAATATCTCAAATTTTTGGTTTCGAAATTGATGTTTGATTTCATAGGGAATTCCCTCCCAGTAACTGAACTTTTGATTTTTTTTGTTTTTAATAATCTCTTTGTCATAAAGGCTTTGCTTTTATTGCACTAGCTAAAACCTTTAGTTCCACCGTTTGAAGTGCTTTTACGTGTATTTTTCAGAGCATAACTTGGAGCTAACATACTTTTTAAAGTCCTCGCTTTAAAAAAAAATCATAGGTGCCTTTTATGGAAGTATCTTACCCAAAATTGGGTCTCTTAAAATAATTTCCTAATGTTTATTTAAAATGTTCCTACTGTTTTGGTGTTGTGTATTGTATTGGGTAATGAAGGCATATTTATAATCATCTTTTGTTCTTTATCAAATTCTCTGCCATTAAGGAGTTAATTACTTTTGTTTCTGTTTATGCAGCCCTAGCCACATCTCCCCTGGTTGGGACTCACACAGCTTGCATGAAAAATCAGATCTTACAACTGAGTTTTAATTTATAAGTTATTTTCTCATTGTTTTTGTGATAAACTCCCCTTATCACGTGAGTTTGCCACAAGCTCCTGGAGGAGCCTACTTGCCAGCCTCTGACACAGATGATGGGCCCTGTAATATGCCCTATTAAAGTCTGCGTTCCTGTATTTGGACTATATGGTTTGGGAACCAAACAGCCGCATGAACCAGAGACCATCCGCGAGCTTGTTAAGCCTCATTGCTACTTTGTAGCAATTTCCACCACAGTGTTCTAACTGTTCGTCTGGGTGGCCGCTTTCCTATGGACGACCACAAGGTGACGGCCATCTTGTTCGCACGAACGCAGGCAGCGGTGTTTGGTCGTCGAGTTCATGGAACTGAAAACGGACACAGAAACTCCCGACCACTGCTGGACTTCCAGCATCACCTGTGTTCGGTTCTACTACACTGTTTGGTGGAAACGTTCCCACAAACAAGGAAAACAAGCTCCAGGGTAAGAATATTGACTATGTTCAGTAGTTTGTTCAGTTTTAAACTACCGAACTAGACCGATCCCTAGCCCTGATCTTGTGGAACTGTTTTGGCAGAAGCCTGGTGTGCGTTCGGTCAAATTAAAACTCTAAGGAAATTCCCGACCCACTGAACTGTTTTGGGTGATTTTAGGATATGTTGGTCACCCAGATCAGGGTAACTTTTATGGGGTGTTTATGGGGTTGTTATGTATTTTTAAGGTACGTTTGGGGTGTTTGTGAAATGTGTGTTTTTTTTGCCTGGAGATAATTGAGTTTTGTACAGTTCCTGACTCAATTATCTCTCAGGCATAGGGGAGGGATTATTCTGTTTTCTGTGAGAGTGTCATGGGCGTGCTTGTCTGTGTTCAGAAATGTATAAAAGCAGGTCATCTGGCTAAATTAAACGTATTCCAGCTTGTACTCCCAGAACTATCTGTCGTGTAGTTACTGGGAGGGGAAAGGGCTAATCACTAATCGCTGTTCCAATGTGGAGGATTCAACAGGGAAAGTCCTTGTAAGGACTGCAGCTCCCAGGACTGAGTGTTTTCCATACATATATATACACAGTATCTCACAAAAGTGAGTACATCCCTCACGTTTTTGTAAATATTTTATTATATCTTTTCATGTGACAACACTGACGAAATTACACTCTGCTACAATGTAAAGTAGTAAGTGTACAGCCTGTATAACAGTGTAAATTTGCTGTCCCCTCAAAATAACTCAACACACAGCCATTAATGTCTAAACAGTTGGCAACAAAAGTGAGCACACCCCTAAGTGGAAATGTCCAAATTGGGTCCAATTAGCCATTTTCCCTCAACGGTGTCATGTGACTCATTAGTGTTACAAGGTCTCAGGTGTGTAAAAATGGTGTTATTGCTTTTACACTCTCTCATACTGTTCACTGGAAATTCAACATGGCACCTCATGGCAAAGAACTCTCTGAGGATCTGAAAAAAAAGAATTGTTGCTCTACATAAAGATGGCCTAGGCTAGAAGAAGATTGCCAAGACCCTGAAACTGTGCTGCAGTACGGTGTGCAAGACCATACAGCTGTTTCACAGGACAGGTTCCACTCAGAACATGGTCGACCAAAGAAGTTGAGTGCACGTGCTCAGCGTCATATCCAAAGTTTTTTTTGGGGGGGAAATAGACATATGAGTGCTGCCAGCATTGCTGCAGAGGTTAATGGCTGTGTGTTGAGTTATATTGAGGGGACAGCAAATTGACACTGTTATACAGGCTGTACACTTACTACTTTACATTGTAGCAGAGTTTCATTTCTTGTGTTGTCATATGAAAAGATATAATACAAGATTTACAAAAATGTGAGGGGTGTACTCACTTTTCTGAGATACTACGTTATAGGAATGTGAAGGGGGGGAAGATGGTTTGCAACATGGATGGATCCTTTAATTAATCAAAGGCTCTGCAGGGTGTGAGATTCTACTCTGAAGATGCCTGGATACCTAGTTCTAAGCTCTACAGGGTGTGAGATTTTACACTTGAGATACCTGAATGTCTAGTTCCGATATAAACTGGCTGATATGGCCTCTGCCTCTTAATTGATTAGTTAATTTCTTTGATATGTTAATGATCATTAGCCTTGTGTTCCAGTATCATATCCAAAAGAAACATTAATATTTATTCACAGAAAAATAATTGAGCCTCATTTTTGTTATATTTGGAATGTGACCATCACAATCTTCTAATCAAGCCCAAACATGATTTGCATAACTTAACCATAGGGGATGAGAGTGTGATGCCCGCTATATTGGGTCACAAGTAAGGAGTGTAACATATATATATATATTGGAAAAATGGCAACAAATTTGCAGATGCAATTATTATTTCTGTGGCAAGTACATAAGGGGAGATCGAACCAAATAGATTTTGGATTGATGTTGGTGGGTGGTCACTAACAGTTACTATAGGTACGACTTATCTCCACCTCTGGGCGAGACTTGGTACAAGGTATATATACAATGATACTGAGATATGTATTTGTTCTTTTTTTGGTGGCCATAATCTAATTCTAAGTGAGTCACCACATTTCTTACAAGAGACCCCCTGGGCAGAAGTTTGCCCCCTGGGCAGAAGTTTACTTTGAAAACCTGAGTAAGTGATTAGGACTTCTGTTATTTTATCCCTTTTTTTTCATCTGTTGCTGATAATTTGTTTATCATCTATTTTTTGTATGCACAGTGACTATTATTTGCTCATAATAAATATTCCTTTATTACGTTCTGCCTTTGTCTGGTAAGGAATTACATTACCTGAAGAGACTAATTAATGAGTGTTTTGCAATTGCTTAGATATTGTGCTAAGTTGTATTTGGTGAGTTTACCAGCGGGACCAAGGCACCCCATTTATAAATTGTCTTGGTGGTGGTAGCGTTAAAATAGTAATATTTATATTATTTATGCTTACGTGTGGGTGGTGTTAAGAGGGATTTTATCATTATTTCTGGATTAGTGCAGACAAATATTGAACTTTAACCCTTTCACCATCACAACTATGTCACGCACACTTATGGAGTAGGGTGCATTCGTGACAAACATTTATTCAGGTTTTTAAACT
Source organism: Pelobates cultripes (assembly GCA_933207985.1). Classification (NCBI taxonomy): domain Eukaryota; kingdom Metazoa; phylum Chordata; class Amphibia; order Anura; family Pelobatidae; genus Pelobates; species Pelobates cultripes. The sequence goes on along the minus strand of OW240912.1, from coordinate 414,931,968 downwards.
AGAGCAGTGCACCGCTGAAAAAGGCTGTACGGGCAGAATCCTTGAGGGGTGAGTGGCCGGACTCCCTAGAATCAAAGGGCTCCTATGTATGGGTTATGTATCCACGGTGGTGACACTTAGACTGATACTAAACTATAACATCGTTAAGACACGTTAGAGTGCCTGACTGGCCAATGCTAGATGGTTTTTTTAAAAATTATTTATTATTTGTCATTCATCCTTTTCTTGGTTCGTAAACATTATATTTTTTATGTAATTATTGAGACATGAACTTTATTGCTTTAAAGGATGTGTTCAAAAAAGTCTGCATTAGTGTAAGATCTACGGTAAATATATAGAGCCAACGGTGGAACGCAACTGTCATGGTGCTGGAATGCAAATGGCTGCCCCATGCCTCTCTATCGATTAGGGAAGTGAGGAATGGGGGCAACCTAAAGATTAGGGAAGTGAGGTATGGGGGGCAGCCTATAAATTAGGGGAGTGAGGAATGGGGGGGCAGCCTAGAGATTACGGAAGTGAGGCATGGAGGGCAGCCCATAGATTAGGGAAGTGAGGCATGGGGGACAGCCTATAGATTAGGGAAGTGAGGCATGGGGGGGGCAGCCTAAATGAAGAGTCAGCAAGGAGCAGGAAGGTAAAGTAAGAGAAGGAACAGAAATGAGCAGGAAGGGTCTGCAAGGAGCAGGGGCAGGAAGGAGCAGAAAGGGTCTGCAATGAGCAGGGGCAGCAAGGAGCAGGAAGGGTCTGCAAGGAGCAGGAAATGTCTGCAAGGGGCAGGAAGGGCCTGCAATGAGAAGAAAGGGTCTGCAAAGAGCATAAAGTGACTGATACTAAACTATAACATCGTTAAGACACGGTAGAGTGCCTGACTGGCCAATGCTAGATGTTTTTTTTTTAAATTATTTATTATTTGTCATTCATCCTTTTCTTGGTTCTTTTCTTGGTTCGTAAACATGATATTTTTTATGTAATTATTGAGACATGAACTTGGGCTTTATTGCTTTAAAGGATGTGTTGGCATGGAAACTCTGGACCTTCTCATCTCTCATGGTAGAAAAAAATATCAGTGTTAATGTGTTCACTTTTATTTACTGAGCGTCAGTAAGTACAGAGTGCCGCTGGGTAGGGGTGTTGCTGATTGGCTAGAGCGGTCAGCTGGCACTCCAAGCCAATCAGCAGCTCCCCATTTATAAAAGAGTTAAAACATTTTATGAACCAGGAACTAGCGATTGGCTTAGAGTGTCAACTGTCGTCAATGACGTCAATCTGCACTTTCTGACACTCCATTTCAGATGCCAAATACCACTGAGCAACCTGGAGCTGGAGGAAGACTTTGGGGTTAAACCATTTGATAGCGGTTTAACCCCTTAAAGGAAAGAGAGCACCCTGGCATCATAGCATTTTCATTTAGATGAAGTTGTTATGGTGACCAGAATGTTCCTTTAATTTGCTTAAAGGAACACTATAGTGTTAGGAATACAAACATGTATTCCTGACACCATAGTTGTGAAAACGCTATTCACCCTGGCTTTATGTGACAATGACTATGCTCCTCCCCTTCATGACACTGTCAAAAAGGGGCCAAGCATGGTTGTTATTACAATTATGCCCCCTCCCCCCCGGAAAAATTCATGACTGTGCTCATGACTGTGCCCACCCCCAATTCCAATTAAAACTGGAATAAAGGGTGTTACTAGCATGGTTTTCCAGCACCAAGATTGAGGATCTACATCCACTCTATCTGCCTCACACACTGACAATCGTCACACTGACAAGGCTCTTATGTCTATTCCATTGCTCCTTATTGAAAAGCGTATGTGTGATAACCGGGTTTGACTCAGTAATAACAGTGGAATCACCTATAGTGGCTATCATGAAGACCTATAGCAGGCATAGGCAACTGCAGATGTTTTGGAATACACCTCCCATGATGCTTTTCCAGCATTATGGGTGTAAGAGCATTATGGGGGATGTAGTCCACAACATCTGGAGTGCTAAAGGTTGCCTACCCCTGACCTATAGGGTATTTAACTCTGCAATGTAAGCATTACTGTATTTACTAAACATCAATGCTTTATATTGCAGGTTTAAAACTAAAGGACCACAGATCATTGAGATAAAGTGGTCTGGCAGCTTTCAGTGGTCCTTTAAATAGGTTAATTACAGCTATATCTAAACAGAAACTTAAATTGTGTCTCTAGGGCTGTTTTATCGTATTGTATATTCCTTGGCCCTCCCTACGTATATAGCGTAATCCACATAAGGATCACTTGCTCACTATGCCTAGAGAGGCATGAACTCAACTTCACTAATGAGCTTAATTAAGGCCAAAATAGATTTATATCTCTTGGGACTCTCCTCGGGAAGGAACTGCAAAGAATTTTTTTATCGGTGTAGGAAGGGGTCAAGTTGGCATATTGTTTGATCCCACTGCCAGCTGCCCTTATAGATGCCCTTTTATGCTTGTAATTGTAATAAATATCATGATGGAATTGAGCTAGATTTCTTTCTGGCTTGAGAGTAGGAACCTACCTACAGGCACCTGTCCTGTAGTGGTGCCACTTTTCAGCACTTATTTTGTGCGTTTTTGGAGGAAATAAGTACCAGCAGCCTTGGAAAGTGTCTTCTGTAGTCCAGTCAACCTTCTATGCTTAATAGCAGAGCTGAGACATCAGTTATAAAGGGTGTAATACTCAGTGCTGTCCCAGCGTCTCCAGTGTCTGTGTGTGAGGCTGCACAGGAAGTAAAAAGAATTCACTTACCATCCACCCACTTACAGCCTCAAACAGGGGCAGCAGTGAGTGATTCACAGTGTATATCATAGGAGAGCACTGAGTGATGCACCCTGTATAACAGCTACTACGCTTCTAAACTCATCCATAGGTGCAGTGGCAGATCTACCAGTGGTGAAGCTGCACCAGCAAGCTCATGGGCCCCATCGGGTGGCCTATGGCCCAAGCGACTTATGGACATCTTTGAACAGGGGACCTAGGTTTTAAAGTCCCATTAACAGTGCAACCTGGCCTCCTGCTCTATGTGAAGCTTCGGTGCTGGGGTGAAGTGAGCAATTTCCTCCCAGTTTACCATCGATCCACGCAGGACAGAGGGGAGGGCATCATCCTCAAATGTGTAACTTAAATGTTAATGAGATGGGGGTTCCGAAATTATTTAGATTTTTTAGATACCTTGTGTGTCTGTCTAGTTGGACCTTAGCTCGTTTGTACATATACCTTACCAGCTGTATAAGTGTAATTCTCCCTCTACACTAATTTCTTACCTGCTATTAGACATATTAAATGCAGGGCATCCTCTCCTTTTCATTGTTACTCTCTCCTTAGGGCCTTCACTGGTCCGCTATTTTTTTTTTCCTAACTTAAATGTTAGTTAAACTTAACATTCATGTTAAATATGGACAATACAATAATGGAAGTAAAAGTTGCTTTTAAAATGTATATTTATTACATATGTTTACTGCATATTATATATTAGTATAGTATTATTAAATTATTCTATGTGAAGCAACCTGATAAAGACAAAGTATAATAATTGAAGTATAATAATATAATAAATGACAATATCCCCTTAAATAAATCACAGTAAGTAAAAAGGATAACCACAGAGAATTCCATCTACCGGTATATGAATTATATGGCCAACTCTGGCCCAAAACTCTAAGTTTTCACAGAAACGAAAATCTTAGTAAATATTGTCTTCAACATTTAAACACTTGTTACGTTTTTTTTAAACCCAATCCCAATTTTTAACTAGAACCAGCACTTTTATATTCTTCTTAAAACTGTCCTTAATGTCTTTGTTCCTCAGAGTGTATATAATTGGATTCATCATGGGTGTTAATACTGTATAGCACATGGCCACTAGAGAGTCTACATCTGAGGAATAGGACGCTGTCGGTCGAATATACATAAAGATGAGTGGGAGGTAAAAAACATTCACCACCGCAAAATGGGATGCACAGGTGGAAAAGGTTTTTTTGCGACCATCATGGGAAGCTATTTTGAGAATGGTTATTATAATCTTAATGTAAGAGACAACTATGAAAGTAAAGCTTAATAGGATGATGAATGCCCCCATAGATGACCCAACTGCTACATTGAAGGAAGTGTCTGCACAAGCCAACTGGAGCAAAGGAGGGTGGTCACAATAATAATGGTGAATTACATTTGGGCCACAAAAAGGTAATTTCAAAGCTAAAATTAACAGTCCTAAAATAATCATGAAGCCACTCAACCATGCAGCAGCAGATAGGAGTATATAGAATTGTTTGGTCATTATAGTTGGGTAGTGAAGTGGGGAGCATATAGCCACATACCGATCATAAGCCATAACAGAAAGGAGGAAACATTCAGTTGCTGCCAAAGAAAGAAAAAAATACATCTGAAGGAAGCAGCTGGTGTATGAAATGGTATCTAAATTCATAGAGAACTTGGCCAACATTTTAGGTATAGTCACTGTTGTGTAACTCATATCTAAAAAGGATAAGTTACTGACAAAAAAATACATTGGTGTTTGTAATCGATGGTCCAGCGCAACCAGGAAGAAAATAATCCCATTTCCTGAAATGGAGAAAATATATATACAAAGGAAAACACAAAAAAGCAAAATCTGATATCTCTGAAGGCTTGGGAATCCAAAAATGATAAATTCTGTCACAAGGCCATGGATGAGATTGGAGGAATTGTCATAATCAGTGTATTCTCTGTTAACCTGGAGATAAAACAAATGAAGAGAATAATTGCAAGTTTATTGTCAAATCTGTATATCAATATCTCTTCAAGAGAAGACACAAACATAATATACAAACATCTTACAAAATGGTTATATTCAAATGTCTTGTTTTGAATATTTCTAATACACTTTCCCAATATATCTCTGTGATAACACTGCAACTCTGAATGTAAATGAACACTTAGGTAAGATACTTTTTAAATTCTGTAATAATAAATTGAACTCATTGTTACTGGACTTGGAATTAGATTCTGGATTATGCCAGTTTCATATTTACATTTTAAATCCATTCTATGAAAAGTTATATATCCTGGAAATAATAATAAAATACCTTGCATTTATAGAGTAATGTCATTAAAGGGACTCTCTTGGCACCAACACAACTTAAATGTATTTAAACGGTTTGATCTTTTTAATATTTTTTATTTTTACATATTCACATCTTGATAGTTTTTCCATCGCAGTTGGCAATCCATTTACTTTTCTGTGCAAACAAACAGATTTAAGAATGAAAAAAAAGAGGGAAAAGCCATACCTCCAAAGTATTTCTATTTAGGAGAGGTTGTCCCTATTTTTATCCCAACATGTCATTGTCCCTCTTTTCTAGGATCTCCATATTGTTGGTTTGTCTGAGTGTAGCATCACAGCTTTAACAGTAATGTGTCTTTAAAAGACAATAAATGTGTTTAGAAATCTGTATGTCTAAATTGTTCTTGTTCTAAATTAATTTGTTACATACATTATTAGTAAGGCATCTCAAATCTCCCAGAACAGCAGTTATTCCTACCCCTGGTGACTGCACTTAGTAAGAGACAGCCTTCTGCTCCTGGTGAGTGCACTTAGTAAGAGACAGCATTCTGCTCCTGGTGACTACACTAAGTAAGAGACAGCCTCCTGATTCTGGTAACTGCACTTAGTAAGAGACAGCCTCCTGATTCTGGTAACTGCACTTAGTAAGAGACAGCCTCCTGATTCTGGTAACTGCACTTAGTAAGAGACAGCCTCCTGATGCCGGTAACTGCTCTTAGTAAGAGACAGCCTCCTGCTCCTGGTGAGTGCACTTAGTAAGAGACAGCCTTCTGCTCCTGATGACTGCACTTAATAAGAGATAGCATATCGCTCCTGGTGACTGGACTAAGAAAGAGACAGCCTCCTGCTCCTTCAGACAGTGAATCTCTGCCAATATCCAGATACTGACATCGACCTTCTGTTATAAAAACTGCATCTAGATGTTTTCCAACAATTATCCCTAACACTAGATTGTATTTCCAGATGGTCAAGACCTACGGGCTCTAGCAATGTGCACCACCGGTTACTCAATGATTAACTCAGGGTGGGCTGTGGCTGTTTACAAGGGATACATGTTGAATTGGCAGCATTAGAAGTGGTGCATTTAATTAGTTCTTGTCTTATTGTTACTGAATTGCTGTCTGTTATGTTAATACATGTGAGTAACCAATTCTCCAGCACGGCATACAGGCAGTTATTATTACATATCACATAGTCCGAGCAAGGAATTACTGCCTAAACTCAAGGCCCCTAGCTAGATGGAGGCACTTTAATTAAAAGTCCTGATCTCTCTTTACATGTCAGAGGCTCATTATCTACCAGTCAGTGCCAGAGGCTGTAACCATGCAGGACTCCAGTGACTTGGCACATGAGGCCAGGTGGTGCTGTCCCTGGCATAGTGCTTACTTCTGTGCTGCACCCCCTAGCGCCATCACTCCCTCATTGCCCACACTTCTGTTTGCTACCCTTATAATACTCATTGCAATGAGCAGTAAGACTGCTCAGGGTGTATCTGCATTCCTCTGCACAGCTCTCACTCCTGCTTCCATTCACTGTCGTAGAGGATCAAATTCCTGAAATGCTGATGGGAGGGGGACTTTCAGCACAAAAGGCAATAGCTGGGAATAGTGATTATTATATTATTAACAACCTGCACTTCGTGCCAAATTCATGATTCTCATATAGAGTTATTACCTCACACTGATTGGCTCTCTGGTAAGTGAATGCAGGCATTTAGACATTTATTATTAAACAAATAATATGGAAATGCGTATTATAGAAATACATAGTAAAATGAAACTAACACTGTTTAAAGAAGAGGGGGAGGGAGGACACATTTTGACAACGCAGAATGGAATATGTATCTTGGAGAAAAAAATTCTAATACTAAAACTAAGTTATAAAATCAGGTACTAACGTGCAGTGTCTGGGTCAATCACAGCTGTGGTAGCGTATCTGCCACTATTTAATGAGGCTAAGGTGCTGGTCAATGTCATTGTCCTCTCTCACCTTGACCACTGCAATCCCCTTCTCAGTGGTCTTACATGTTCTCAACTTGCATGTTACAATCTGTAAGAAATGCATCTTGCTGTCCACCCGCACCTATCACGTTCCCTCCCACCCCCCTCTGTCAGTCCCTACCTTGGCTTCCCATAAGATATAGGATTCAATTTAAGATTCTAATACTCCCTTGCAAGTCTCTACATAATGCTGCTCCAACCTACCTATCCTCAATAATACTCAAGCATGTCCCATCGAGGCCCCTGAGCTCTGCTCAAGGCCTACGTTTTTCCTCGTTCATACTCCCAGCTCAGATGCTCGCCTTCAAGACTTCTCCAGGGCTGCACCTTTTTCAGTAGAACTCCATTCCCTTCTCCATTAGTCTCCATTCCTTCAAAAAATCATTGAAAACTCACTTTTTCAGGAAGTGAATCATTAAACTGCTTTCCCTCATCATACCCTCCTTGCTCTCAAAAAAATAAATAAAACACTAAGCCCTCAGTGACTACTTTTCTAGCAACCTACTTTTCTATCCTACCCTTACCTTTTGTGTCACTCTACCCCACTCCCTCCAGCATGTAAGCTCATTGAGCAGGGCCCTCAATCCCTCTGTTACTGTGTCACTATGCCCCACTCCCTCTAACATGTAAACTCACTGAGCAGGCCCTCAATCCCTCTGTTACTGTGTCACTATACCCCACTCCCTCTAACATGTAAACTCACTGAGCAGGCCCTCAATCCCTCTGTTACTGTGTCACTATACCCCACTCCCTCTAACATGTAAACTCACTGAGCAGGGCCCTCAATCCCTCTGTTACTGTGTCACTATACCCCACTCCCTCTAACATGTAAACTCACTGAGCAGGCCCTCAATCCCTCTATTACTGTGTCACTATACCCCACTCCCTCTAACATGTAAACTCACTGAGCAGGCCCTCAATCCCTCTGTTACTGTGTCACTATACCCCACTCCCTCTAACATGTAAACTCACTGAGCAGGGCCCTCAATCCCTCTGTTACTGTGTCACTATACCCCACTACCTTTAACATGTAAACTCACTGAGCAGGCTCTCAATCCCTCTGTTACTGTGTCACTGTACCCCACTCCCTCTAACATGTAAACTCACTGAGCAGGGCCTCAACCCCTCTGTTACTGTGTCACTATACCCCACTCCCTCTAACATGTAAACTCACTGAGCAGGCCTCCAATCCCTCTGTTACTGTCACTATACCCCACTCCCTCTAACATGTAAACTCACTGAGCAGGCCCTCAATCCCTCTGTTACTGTGTCACTCTACCCCACTCCCTCTGTAAGCTCATTGAGCAGGCCCTCAATCCCTCTGTTACTGTGTCACTATACCCCACTCCCTCTAACATGTAAACTCACTGAGCAGGCCCTCAATCCCTCTGTTACTGTGTCACTATACCCCACTCCCTCTAACATGTAAACTCACTGAGCAGGCCCTCAATCCCTCTGTTACTGTGTCACTATACCCCACTCCCTCTAACATGTAAACTCACTGAGCAGGGCCCTCAATCCCTCTGTTACTGTGTCACTATACCCCACTCCCTCTAACATGTAAACTCACTGAGCAGGCCCTCAATCCCTCTATTACTGTGTCACTATACCCCACTCCCTCTAACATGTAAACTCACTGAGCAGGCCCTCAATCCCTCTGTTACTGTGTCACTATACCCACTCCCTCTAACATGTAAACTCACTGAGCAGGGCCCTCAATCCCTCTGTTACTGTGTCACTATACCCCACTACCTTTAACATGTAAACTCACTGAGCAGGCTCTCAATCCCTCTGTTACTGTGTCACTGTACCCCACTCCCTCTAACATGTAAACTCACTGAGCAGGGCCTCAACCCCTCTGTTACTGTGTCACTATACCCCACTCCCTCTAACATGTAAACTCACTGAGCAGGCCTCCAATCCCTCTGTTACTGTCACTATACCCCACTCCCTCTAACATGTAAACTCACTGAGCAGGCCCTCAATCCCTCTGTTACTGTGTCACTATACCCCACTCCCTCTAACATGTAAACTCACTGAGCAGGCCCTCAATTCCTCTGTTACTGTGTCACTATACCCCACTCCCTCTAACATGTAAACTCACTGAGCAGGCCCTCAATCCCTGTTACTGTCACTATACCCCACTCCCTCTAACATGTAAACTCACTGAGCAGGGCCCTCAATCCCTCTGTTACTGTGTCACTATACCCCACTCCCTCTAGCATGTAAACTCACTGGGCAGGCCCTCAATCCCTCTGTTACTGTGTCACTATACCCCACTCCCTCTAACATGTAAACTCACTGAGCAGGCCCTCAATCCCTCTGTTACTGTGTCACTATACCCCACTCCCTCTAACATGTAAACTCACTGAGCAGGCCCTCAATCCCTCTGTTACTGTGTCACTATACCCCACTCCCTCTAACATGTAAACTCACTGGGCAGGGCCCTCAATCCCTCTGTTACTGTGTCACTATACCCCACTCCCTCTAACATGTAAGCTCACTGAGCAGGCCCTCAATCCCTCTGTTACTGTGTCACTATACCCCACTCCCTCTAACATGTAAACTCACTGAGCAGGCCCTCAATCCCTCTGTTATTGTCACTATACCCCACTCCCTCTAACATGTAAACTCACTGAGCAGGCCCTCAATCCCTCTGTTACTGTGTCACTATACCCCACTCCCTCTAACATGTAACCTCACTGAGAAGGCCCTCAATCCCTCTGTTACTGTGTCACTATACCCCACTCCCTCTAACATGTAAACTCACTGAGCAGGCCCTCAATCCCTCTGTTACTTTGTCACTATACCCCACTCCCTCTAACATGTAAACTCACTGAGCAGGGCCCTCAATCCCTCTGTTACTGTGTCACTTTACCCCCCTCCCTCTAACATGTAAACTCACTGAGCAGGCCCTCAATCCCTCTGTTACTGTGTCACTATACCCCACTCCCTCTAACATGTAAACTCACTGGGCAGGGCCCTCAATCCCTCTGTTACTGTCACTATACCCCACTCCCTCTAACATGTAAACTCACTGAGCAGGGCCCTCAATCCCTCTGTTACTGTGTCACTGTACCCCACTCTCTCTAACATGTAAACTCACTGAGCAGGCCCTCAATCCCTCTGTTACTGTGTCACTGTACCCCACTCTCTCTAACATGTAAACTCACTGAGCAGGCCCTCAATCCCTCTGTTACTGTGTCACTATACCCCACTCCCTCTAACATGTAAACTCACTGAGCAGGGCCCTCAATCCCTCTGTTACTGTGTCACTATACCCCACTCCCTCTAACATGTAAACTCACTGAGCAGACCCCCAATCCCTCTGTTACTGTGTCACTATACCCCACTCCCTCTAACATGTAAACTCACTGAGCAGACCCTCAATCCCTCTGTTACTGTGTCACTATACCCCACTCCCTCTAACATGTAAACTCACTGAGCAGGCCCTCAATCCCTCTGTTACTGTGTCACTATACCCCACTCCCTCTAGCATGTAAACTCACTGAGCGGGGCCCTCAATCCCTATGTTACTGTGTCACTATACCCCACTCCCTCTAGCATGTAAACTCACTGAGCAGGCCCTCAAGCCCTCTGTTACTGTGTCACTATACCTCACTCCCTCTAACATGTAAACTCACTGAGCAGGGCCCTCAATCCCTCTGTTACTGTGTCACTATACCCCACTCCCTCTAACATGTAAACTCACTGAGCAGGGCCCTCAATCCCTCTGTTACTGTGTCACTATACCCCACTCCCTCTAACATGTAAACTCACTGAGCAGGGCCCTCAATCCCTCTGTTACTGTGTCACTATACCCCACTCCCTCTAACATGTAAACTCACTGAGCAGGCCCTCAATCCCTCTGTTACTGTGTCACTATACCCCACTCCCTCTAACATGTAAACTCACTGAGCAGGGCCCTCAATCCCTCTGTTACTGTGTCACTATACCCCACTCCCTCTAACATGTAAACTCACTGAGCAGGCCCTCAATCCCTCTGTTACTGTGTCACTATACCCCACTCCCTCTAACATGTAAACTCACTGAGCAGGGCCCTCAATCCCTCTGTTACTGTCACTATACCCCACTCCCTCTAACATGTAAACTCACTGAGCAGGGCACTCAATCCCTCTGTTACTGTCACTATACCCCACTCCCTCTAACATGTAAACTCACTGAGCAGGGCCCTCAATCCCTCTGTTACTGTGTCACTATACCCCACTCCCTCTAACATGTAAACTCACTGAGCAGGCCCTCAATCCCTCTGTTACTGTCACTATACCCCACTCCCTCTAGCATGTAAACTCACTGAGCAGGCCCTCAATCCCACTCCCTCTAGCATGTAAACTCACTGAGCAGGCCCTCAATCACGCTCCTCCTCAGTGCTCCTGACCTCCTCTCTCTCCCGGCCGCTGCTCTCTTCATAATTTGCAAGTCAAGTGCACAGCACAATGCACTTGACTTGCTCTTCACATGACTCAGGCCGGCCTTTGAGTTACTAAGTGCGAGCTGTGTCGGCTGCCCGGCGCCCCTGTTTCCATGGCGCCCTGTGAGGCCGCACAGCTCGCACACCCCTAAGGCCAGCTCTGTCTATATATTCCTTTTAATGACAAAACGCCAGTCGTGTTCTTCCTCGTCCAATGCCATAAACGAAACGGTCAGACAGATCAAACGTAACCGTGCAGCAGAGCCGTGCCGTGTGCTTTTATTAACGTATGACAGTTCACTTAGCTTTTCTGATTCAGCCAGTTACGTTATCCCCACTGCCAGCTTAGGATTCCAGCAGAATGTTATGTAAACGATGTGTTTGGGTGTGAACTCGGTGATGGCAAATAAAGCCGATTCCTGCTTTTCAGTAATCAGTAGAATTACTGGTTAAACGACTAGTTCTAGTTTATTTTTTTGCTTTTAGATGTGAGATGATAATATTGATTCTTATAGGAATTGATGTTTTGGGGTTGTGGAATGCAGAAGCAGACTGAGTGATCATTATTTGCATAGTGTGACATTTATTATAAATGGTTATTATAACTACAGAGTTTATGTGAAATATATACAGGAAAGAGTTTTACAAAACTCCCCCCAAAAACCCCACAGGAACAGAGTTTCCCCCATTCTATTTGTATTAACCAGGTACTGACTGAGCCGTACAGACCGGAGGGTCAGCTATAGGAAACAAGTTTAGGAACCTGTTAAAGGGACACTATAGTCACCTGAACAACTTTAGCTTAATGAAGCAGTTTTGGTGTATAGAACATGCCCCTGCAGCCTCACTGCTCAATTCTCTGCCATTTAGGAGTTAAATCCCTTTGTTTATGAACCCTAGTCACACCTCCCTGCATGTGACTTGCACAGCCTTCCATAAACACTTCCTGTAAAGAGAGCCCTATTTAGGCTTTCTTTATTGCAAGTTCTGTTTAATTAAGATTTTCTTATCCCCTGCTATGTTAATAGCTTGCTAGACCCTGCAAGAGCCTCCTGTATGTGATTAAAGTTCAATGTAGAGATTGAGATACAATTACAATTGTTTGAAAGTGAAACCAGTTTTTTTTTACATGCAGGCTCTGTCAATCATAGCCAGGGGAGGTGTGGCTAGGGCTGCATAAACAGAAACAAAGTGATTTAACTCCTAAATGACAGTGAATTGAGCAGTGAAATTGCAGGGGAATGATCTATACACTAAAACTGCTTTATTTAGCTAAAGTAATTTAGGTGACTATAGTGTTCCTTTAAAGGACAGCTTCACGTCTCACTACTAGGTGGCATGTCTGCATGGATCTGATAATAACTAATAATGTAAATCTTTTATCAAACATCCAATCAGGGCCAAAGCAAGGATTTCTGACTACACAGTGAAGAATGTATTTTACAAATTGCATATTTGCCTGTGTGTCTCTTAACTCCCCCTTTCTGTATCTTTTCCCCTTGTTGCGTCTCTCTTCTCACTTTGTGGTCTCTTATCTCCTATGTATTTCCAACAATTCTCCAGTGTCATTTTATTGAATAACCCTGCTCGTTACCAGATGATATTTATAATATCTGCGCTCCAGTGTCCATGCTCGTTACCATATGATATTTAGAATCTCTGCACTCGTCTCATTTTTAGAATATCTGTGTTCCAGTCTCAATTCATTGAATAACCCTGCACGTTACCATATGATATGTATAATATCCGTGCTCCAGTCTCATTTTATTGAATAACCCTGCGCGTCACCATATGATATATATAATATGCGTGCTCTAGTGTCATTTTATTGAATAACCCTGCGCGTTACCATATGATATATATAATATGCGTGTTCCAGTCTCATTTTATTGAATAACCCTGCGCGTCACCATATGATATATATATAATATGCGTGCTCTAGTGTCATTTTATTGAATAACCCTGCACGTTACCATATGATGGGGTTTGATGCATTGGAGGTTTGTGGTTAAGTATTCAGGTGAGTGTGAGGAGATAGCGCGAGCCAGGTGTCAGGCACAGGGCAGCGCGTGTGGCTAGTTTTGACGGGAATCTCGCGCTCAAGTAGGGTTTCTGATTGGCTAATTGCAGCACAAGCTACCAAGCGGCGGGAACCGCGGGTGTAAAAATCTAAGAGCTGCAAAAATGATTCACCTCAGCTGGTGCCAGACAAATAAAATGTTTGCTGTGTGTAATCATTTAGGCAAAGAGCATTATTCCTCACTGTTTATCTCTACCCCTCCTTAGGTCCAGATCCCCATACTATCTGCAAACAACCCTCTTCAGTTCTACTCGGCTCAACCTGTCCACCTAGGTTCCTCCTAAATTTATAGAATGCTCCTCCAGCTGTTTAAAATTCTCACTCAATTACCTCGTCATATATGTTACAAGCTGCAACTCTCTGTTTACTTTTTAAGCCATCACTTAAAAAGTAACACAGTTTTTGCCTTAAGTGCTTTTTATTTGATCAGAGATCATAGCAAGACATTGCTGGCGGAAAGTAAGTTATTTAAAACCGCTGGAAAGGGTGCGGAGACAATTAAACCGGGCGCTAGAGAAGTTTCTGCCAACGTTCGGGATGCGTTCGTAGAGGCACAGCGATATTGAGGCCAGTTGCGCAGGTTTTTATAGGAGCAATGCGATTCATCTGTCTGATATAGGTCTGGACATATTTAATTCAGTCTATGGTGGAGATGGCCGTGGCTTTGGAGGGCCACCGAGTCTTTAGTTAGGGCTCCTGGCATTAAGGGGCGGAGCCTGGAAATGATTAATGGTTATTTGGTTTTGGTTTAAACTTTATTTTTATTTTATTATAATTATTATTATTATTATTATTATTATTTGGAAAATCCATAATAAAACTCACAGCCACTCACCAAATGTTGTCAATTTTATATGAAAAATAAACATTTCACAGGAAGAAGTTGTGTTTTTCTTGATAATATGTATCAGGAAGAATGCAACATTCAAACCCCATGGTGTTTCGAAGCTGTTTTTGCATTCCAGCGTACATACTACATACCTAGAGTTTATGAAATGCAGTCTATACCAGCAGTTTGGACACAGCGGATTTGTATTATTTTTTTTCCTTCCTTGTTTTTGAATGATCTGATTCTCATCATCAACCCTCCCCCTCTTCCTGAATGTTTATAGAGCCTCCTGCAGGTGCTCAGGGTATCCAGTCTGGTGTCTGCTGGCTGCAGGTAAGCATTGCACGCTGTGTTTGGCTAGTTGTAATGAGATTTCCTACACTGAGTGGCATTGATTGGCTGTTGGTCCCTGTTCAGTATGTTAGATCCTAGTCTTGGCGATTAGAGCGTGAGCCCTTGTCCAGGGGGCAGCTGAGGGATTTTACCGTGTTTCTAGGTGTTTTCATTCAGCTATTAAAGACATTCCGTGCTGGATCTCACCCATATCTTAGGCATCATATAGAAAGTGCATTAACAAATATGAACAAACAAAATAAGAGATACTGACATTCCATAAACTCATGTTTCCTTGAAACATAAGGACAATGCCAGACTTGCAGTGACCTTTCACCAAATGAGCGAGTATTTATATGCACTGCTGAGCCTTTCCAACAAGAAGTGGTCTATGGGCACATCAAGGGTTTCGGGGAGTTGTAGTTCAGCTGTTAGCATTCTGTTGCAATATAATTGTAAGCAGCAATTTTGAGACCAAATTAAAAAAATCTCACCTTCCTGAGGCTGGAGGTGTGGATTAAATTGAGCCTTGTTACAGTGCAGCAGTACAAAACGCGTCGACTGCTCTTAAATTGGTGAAACACAAGCCCTGTCTGCTGCATGTTGCAGATTATAAAGCCGCACGTGGGAGAATAGGCCCTGTCTGCTGAATGTTACGGATTATAAACCCACACGTGGGAGAATAGGTCCTGTCTGCTGCATGTTGCGAATTATAAAGCCGCACGTGGGAGAATAGGTCCTGCTTGCTGCATGTTGCGGATTATAAAGCCGCACATGGGAGAATAGGCCCTGTCTGCTGCATGTTGCGGATTATAAAGCCGCACGTGGGAGAATAGGTCCTGCCTGCTGCATGTTGCGGATTATAAAGCCGCACGTGGGAGAATAGGCCCTGTCTGCTGCATGTTGCGGATTATAAAGCCGCACGTGGGAGAATAGGTCCTGTCTGCTGCATGTTGCGGATTATAAAGCCACAGGTGGGAGAATAGGCCCTGTCTGCTGAATGTTGCGGATTATAAAGCCACACGTGGGAGAATAGGTCCTGTCTGCTGCATGTTGCGGATTATAAAGCCACACGTGGGAGAATAGGTCCTGTCTGCTGCATGTTGCGAATTATAAAGCCGCACGTGGGAGAATAGGTCCTGTCTGCTGCATGTTGCGGGTTATAAAGCCACACGTGGGAGAATAAAGGAAGAAAATACTTTTTTTACATTTGTTCTAAACATTGCTGCTTATTGTTTATTATAACGGATTCTAGTGGAAGGTATCTGCATTTTAAGGTATACATTTTAATGGCGGCCTGCCGAATTATTGCTTGCACTAATATCTTACTGGGCAACATCTTCTGCTGTAGTACGCTAATAACTGAACAACAACTCCCAGAAACCCAAGTCACAGTGTCATACAGACTGCTAAAACTGCATGTTGGATTTCTGCAGAGGTTGTGTGTGGTTGGGGGAGTGGCCAGCTTATGTTTGTGTGCATTTTGCAGTTAGCGCAATGGACAAAGTTCCCACCCACATCACCCCAGTACATCAGGATGGCAGGCTGTACAGAAGCCAGCCAATCAGAGCATCAGGATGACAGGCTGTACAGAAGCCAGCCAATCAGAGCATCAGGATGACAGGCTGTACAGAAGCCAGCCAATCAGGGCATCAGGATGACAGGCTGTACAGAAGCCAGCCAATCAGGGCATCAGGATGACAGGCTGTACAGAAGCCAGCCAATCAGGGCATCAGGATGACAGGCTGTACAGAAGCCAGCCAATCAGGGCATCAGGATGACAGGCTGTACAGAAGCCAGCCAATCAGGGCATCAGGATGACAGGCAGTACAGAAGCCAGCCAATCAGGGCATCAGGATGACAGGCTGTACAGAAGCCAGCCAATCAGGGCATCAGGATGACAGGCTGTACAGAAGCCAGCCAATCAGGGCATCAGGATGACAGGCTGTACAGAAGCCAGCCAATCAGGGCATCAGGATGACAGGCTGTACAGAAGCCAGCCAATCAGGGCATCAGGATGACAGGCTGTACAGAAGCCAGCCAATCAGGGCATCAGGATGACAGGTGGTACAGAAGCCAGCCAATCAGGGTATCAGGATGACAGGTGGTACAGAAGCCAGCCAATCAGGGCATTAGGATGACAGACTGTACGGAAGCCAGCCAATCAGGGCATCAGGATGACCGGCTGTACAGAAGCCAGCTAATCAGGTCTGTGTAGGGCACTGTTGTAGGACTTGTGTACGGACTGTGATGCCCTGTATTGCATTGCTAGTGCAGTGCGATCACCTATAATGCACTGGTGCTGCACGTTTCCTCAGTCTTACCGACTTGGCTGACAGAGACAGTCTGTTAAAAAACTTTAATAAAAATTATTTGAAAAGAGACAGTCTGTTGGTTGATCGCGAGGACTGAGAGAAAACGATTCACCACACAGAGCAAACATGCAACTTAACAGCTACATCATAGGCAACATTAATGCTTGGATC
>OW240912.1:414899648-414914653 GCA_933207985.1 Pelobates cultripes | reverse complement strand
GTAAAAAGGATAACCACAGAGAATTCCATCTACCGGTATATGAATTATATGGCCAACTCTGGCCCAAAACTCTAAGTTTTCACAGAAACGAAAATCTTAGTAAATATTGTCTTCAACATTTAAACACTTGTTACGTTTTTTTTAAACCCAATCCCAATTTTTAACTAGAACCAGCACTTTTATATTCTTCTTAAAACTGTCCTTAATGTCTTTGTTCCTCAGAGTGTATATAATTGGATTCATCATGGGTGTTAATACTGTATAGCACATGGCCACTAGAGAGTCTACATCTGAGGAATAGGACGCTGTCGGTCGAATATACATAAAGATGAGTGGGAGGTAAAAAACATTCACCACCGCAAAATGGGATGCACAGGTGGAAAAGGTTTTTTTGCGACCATCATGGGAAGCTATTTTGAGAATGGTTATTATAATCTTAATGTAAGAGACAACTATGAAAGTAAAGCTTAATAGGATGATGAATGCCCCCATAGATGACCCAACTGCTACATTGAAGGAAGTGTCTGCACAAGCCAACTGGAGCAAAGGAGGGTGGTCACAATAATAATGGTGAATTACATTTGGGCCACAAAAAGGTAATTTCAAAGCTAAAATTAACAGTCCTAAAATAATCATGAAGCCACTCAACCATGCAGCAGCAGATAGGAGTATATAGAATTGTTTGGTCATTATAGTTGGGTAGTGAAGTGGGGAGCATATAGCCACATACCGATCATAAGCCATAACAGAAAGGAGGAAACATTCAGTTGCTGCCAAAGAAAGAAAAAAATACATCTGAAGGAAGCAGCTGGTGTATGAAATGGTATCTAAATTCATAGAGAACTTGGCCAACATTTTAGGTATAGTCACTGTTGTGTAACTCATATCTAAAAAGGATAAGTTACTGACAAAAAAATACATTGGTGTTTGTAATCGATGGTCCAGCGCAACCAGGAAGAAAATAATCCCATTTCCTGAAATGGAGAAAATATATATACAAAGGAAAACACAAAAAAGCAAAATCTGATATCTCTGAAGGCTTGGGAATCCAAAAATGATAAATTCTGTCACAAGGCCATGGATGAGATTGGAGGAATTGTCATAATCAGTGTATTCTCTGTTAACCTGGAGATAAAACAAATGAAGAGAATAATTGCAAGTTTATTGTCAAATCTGTATATCAATATCTCTTCAAGAGAAGACACAAACATAATATACAAACATCTTACAAAATGGTTATATTCAAATGTCTTGTTTTGAATATTTCTAATACACTTTCCCAATATATCTCTGTGATAACACTGCAACTCTGAATGTAAATGAACACTTAGGTAAGATACTTTTTAAATTCTGTAATAATAAATTGAACTCATTGTTACTGGACTTGGAATTAGATTCTGGATTATGCCAGTTTCATATTTACATTTTAAATCCATTCTATGAAAAGTTATATATCCTGGAAATAATAATAAAATACCTTGCATTTATAGAGTAATGTCATTAAAGGGACTCTCTTGGCACCAACACAACTTAAATGTATTTAAACGGTTTGATCTTTTTAATATTTTTTATTTTTACATATTCACATCTTGATAGTTTTTCCATCGCAGTTGGCAATCCATTTACTTTTCTGTGCAAACAAACAGATTTAAGAATGAAAAAAAAGAGGGAAAAGCCATACCTCCAAAGTATTTCTATTTAGGAGAGGTTGTCCCTATTTTTATCCCAACATGTCATTGTCCCTCTTTTCTAGGATCTCCATATTGTTGGTTTGTCTGAGTGTAGCATCACAGCTTTAACAGTAATGTGTCTTTAAAAGACAATAAATGTGTTTAGAAATCTGTATGTCTAAATTGTTCTTGTTCTAAATTAATTTGTTACATACATTATTAGTAAGGCATCTCAAATCTCCCAGAACAGCAGTTATTCCTACCCCTGGTGACTGCACTTAGTAAGAGACAGCCTTCTGCTCCTGGTGAGTGCACTTAGTAAGAGACAGCATTCTGCTCCTGGTGACTACACTAAGTAAGAGACAGCCTCCTGATTCTGGTAACTGCACTTAGTAAGAGACAGCCTCCTGATTCTGGTAACTGCACTTAGTAAGAGACAGCCTCCTGATTCTGGTAACTGCACTTAGTAAGAGACAGCCTCCTGATGCCGGTAACTGCTCTTAGTAAGAGACAGCCTCCTGCTCCTGGTGAGTGCACTTAGTAAGAGACAGCCTTCTGCTCCTGATGACTGCACTTAATAAGAGATAGCATATCGCTCCTGGTGACTGGACTAAGAAAGAGACAGCCTCCTGCTCCTTCAGACAGTGAATCTCTGCCAATATCCAGATACTGACATCGACCTTCTGTTATAAAAACTGCATCTAGATGTTTTCCAACAATTATCCCTAACACTAGATTGTATTTCCAGATGGTCAAGACCTACGGGCTCTAGCAATGTGCACCACCGGTTACTCAATGATTAACTCAGGGTGGGCTGTGGCTGTTTACAAGGGATACATGTTGAATTGGCAGCATTAGAAGTGGTGCATTTAATTAGTTCTTGTCTTATTGTTACTGAATTGCTGTCTGTTATGTTAATACATGTGAGTAACCAATTCTCCAGCACGGCATACAGGCAGTTATTATTACATATCACATAGTCCGAGCAAGGAATTACTGCCTAAACTCAAGGCCCCTAGCTAGATGGAGGCACTTTAATTAAAAGTCCTGATCTCTCTTTACATGTCAGAGGCTCATTATCTACCAGTCAGTGCCAGAGGCTGTAACCATGCAGGACTCCAGTGACTTGGCACATGAGGCCAGGTGGTGCTGTCCCTGGCATAGTGCTTACTTCTGTGCTGCACCCCCTAGCGCCATCACTCCCTCATTGCCCACACTTCTGTTTGCTACCCTTATAATACTCATTGCAATGAGCAGTAAGACTGCTCAGGGTGTATCTGCATTCCTCTGCACAGCTCTCACTCCTGCTTCCATTCACTGTCGTAGAGGATCAAATTCCTGAAATGCTGATGGGAGGGGGACTTTCAGCACAAAAGGCAATAGCTGGGAATAGTGATTATTATATTATTAACAACCTGCACTTCGTGCCAAATTCATGATTCTCATATAGAGTTATTACCTCACACTGATTGGCTCTCTGGTAAGTGAATGCAGGCATTTAGACATTTATTATTAAACAAATAATATGGAAATGCGTATTATAGAAATACATAGTAAAATGAAACTAACACTGTTTAAAGAAGAGGGGGAGGGAGGACACATTTTGACAACGCAGAATGGAATATGTATCTTGGAGAAAAAAATTCTAATACTAAAACTAAGTTATAAAATCAGGTACTAACGTGCAGTGTCTGGGTCAATCACAGCTGTGGTAGCGTATCTGCCACTATTTAATGAGGCTAAGGTGCTGGTCAATGTCATTGTCCTCTCTCACCTTGACCACTGCAATCCCCTTCTCAGTGGTCTTACATGTTCTCAACTTGCATGTTACAATCTGTAAGAAATGCATCTTGCTGTCCACCCGCACCTATCACGTTCCCTCCCACCCCCCTCTGTCAGTCCCTACCTTGGCTTCCCATAAGATATAGGATTCAATTTAAGATTCTAATACTCCCTTGCAAGTCTCTACATAATGCTGCTCCAACCTACCTATCCTCAATAATACTCAAGCATGTCCCATCGAGGCCCCTGAGCTCTGCTCAAGGCCTACGTTTTTCCTCGTTCATACTCCCAGCTCAGATGCTCGCCTTCAAGACTTCTCCAGGGCTGCACCTTTTTCAGTAGAACTCCATTCCCTTCTCCATTAGTCTCCATTCCTTCAAAAAATCATTGAAAACTCACTTTTTCAGGAAGTGAATCATTAAACTGCTTTCCCTCATCATACCCTCCTTGCTCTCAAAAAAATAAATAAAACACTAAGCCCTCAGTGACTACTTTTCTAGCAACCTACTTTTCTATCCTACCCTTACCTTTTGTGTCACTCTACCCCACTCCCTCCAGCATGTAAGCTCATTGAGCAGGGCCCTCAATCCCTCTGTTACTGTGTCACTATGCCCCACTCCCTCTAACATGTAAACTCACTGAGCAGGCCCTCAATCCCTCTGTTACTGTGTCACTATACCCCACTCCCTCTAACATGTAAACTCACTGAGCAGGCCCTCAATCCCTCTGTTACTGTGTCACTATACCCCCCTCCCTCTAACATGTAAACTCACTGAGCAGGGCCCTCAATCCCTCTGTTACTGTGTCACTATACCCCACTCCCTCTAACATGTAAACTCACTGAGCAGGCCCTCAATCCCTCTATTACTGTGTCACTATACCCCACTCCCTCTAACATGTAAACTCACTGAGCAGGCCCTCAATCCCTCTGTTACTGTGTCACTATACCCACTCCCTCTAACATGTAAACTCACTGAGCAGGGCCCTCAATCCCTCTGTTACTGTGTCACTATACCCCACTACCTTTAACATGTAAACTCACTGAGCAGGCTCTCAATCCCTCTGTTACTGTGTCACTGTACCCCACTCCCTCTAACATGTAAACTCACTGAGCAGGGCCTCAACCCCTCTGTTACTGTGTCACTATACCCCACTCCCTCTAACATGTAAACTCACTGAGCAGGCCTCCAATCCCTCTGTTACTGTCACTATACCCCACTCCCTCTAACATGTAAACTCACTGAGCAGGCCCTCAATCCCTCTGTTACTGTGTCACTATACCCCACTCCCTCTAACATGTAAACTCACTGAGCAGGCCCTCAATTCCTCTGTTACTGTGTCACTATACCCCACTCCCTCTAACATGTAAACTCACTGAGCAGGCCCTCAATCCCTGTTACTGTCACTATACCCCACTCCCTCTAACATGTAAACTCACTGAGCAGGGCCCTCAATCCCTCTGTTACTGTGTCACTATACCCCACTCCCTCTAGCATGTAAACTCACTGGGCAGGCCCTCAATCCCTCTGTTACTGTGTCACTATACCCCACTCCCTCTAACATGTAAACTCACTGAGCAGGCCCTCAATCCCTCTGTTACTGTGTCACTATACCCCACTCCCTCTAACATGTAAACTCACTGAGCAGGCCCTCAATCCCTCTGTTACTGTGTCACTATACCCCACTCCCTCTAACATGTAAACTCACTGGGCAGGGCCCTCAATCCCTCTGTTACTGTGTCACTATACCCCACTCCCTCTAACATGTAAGCTCACTGAGCAGGCCCTCAATCCCTCTGTTACTGTGTCACTATACCCCACTCCCTCTAACATGTAAACTCACTGAGCAGGCCCTCAATCCCTCTGTTATTGTCACTATACCCCACTCCCTCTAACATGTAAACTCACTGAGCAGGCCCTCAATCCCTCTGTTACTGTGTCACTATACCCCACTCCCTCTAACATGTAACCTCACTGAGCAGGCCCTCAATCCCTCTGTTACTGTGTCACTATACCCCACTCCCTCTAACATGTAAACTCACTGAGCAGGCCCTCAATCCCTCTGTTACTTTGTCACTATACCCCACTCCCTCTAACATGTAAACTCACTGAGCAGGGCCCTCAATCCCTCTGTTACTGTGTCACTTTACCCCCCTCCCTCTAACATGTAAACTCACTGAGCAGGCCCTCAATCCCTCTGTTACTGTGTCACTATACCCCACTCCCTCTAACATGTAAACTCACTGGGCAGGCCCTTAATCCCTCTATTACTGTGTCACTATTCCCCACTCCCTCTAACATGTAACCTCACTGAGCAGGGCCTCAATCCCTCTGTTACTGTGTCACTATACCCCACTCCCTCTAACATGTAAACTCACTGAGCAGGCCCTCAATCCCTCTGTTACTGTGTCACTATACCCCACTCCCTCTAACATGTAAACTCACTGAGCAGGCCCTCAATCCCTCTGTTACTGTGTCACTATACCCCACTCCCTCTAACATGTAAACTCACTGAGCAGGCCTCAATCCCTCTGTTACTGTGTCACTATACCCCACTCCCTCTAACATGTAAACTCACTGAGCAGGCCCTCAATCCCTCTGTTACTGTGTCACTATACCCCACTCCCTCTAACATGTAAACTCACTGAGCAGGCCCTCAATCCCTCTGTTACTGTGTCACTATACCCCACTCCCTCTAACATGTAAACTCACTGAGCAGGGCCCTCAATCCCTCTGTTACTGTGTCACTATACCCCACTCCCTCTAACATGTAAACTCACTGAGCAGGCCCTCAATCCCTCTGTTACTGTGTCACTATACCCCACTCCCTCTAACATGTAAACTCACTGAGCAGGGCCCTCAATCCCTCTGTTACTGTGTCACTATACCCCACTCCCTCTAACATGTAAACTCACTGAGCAGGCCCTCAATCCCTCTGTTACTGTGTCACTATACCCCACTCCCTCTAACATGTAAACTCACTGAGCAGGCCCTCAATCCCTCTGTTACTGTGTCACTATACCCCACTCCCTCTAACATGTAAACTCACTGAGCAGGCCCTCAATCCCTCTGTCACTGTGTCACTATACCCCACTCCCTCTAACATGTAAACTAACTGAGCAGGGCCCTCAATACCTCTGTTACTGTGTCACTCTACCCCACTCCCTCCAGCATGTAAGCTCATTGAGCAGGGCCCTTATGTGAGATCCTCCTTATGTCCCAGCTTCAGCAATCAAGCTAGTGCTGGCAATTTATGCCAAAATCTTCTAATATATTGTAAGAGCAAAACCTGCTCACATTCCGGCATTCTTGTTTGCGTCATACTTACATCTTCTGAATGTTCAATTACTTCCTCGATGCACTGCTCCCTCCTACACCCCATACCCTCTGTTTCACTTCCAGCATGTTCCCCAATGTCGGTTCCCCCAGTTTTGTCATACAGAGCTCTGCAAATATGAAGAACCCAAATATCTCACTAGCTTCCACTACCTGTTAACCTCTAACAGCTAACTATTTCTGTCCTGTATGTTTAAATATTTAACAATCCAATACATATCTTGATAAAACAATTACTATATGAAATAAACATTAAACACCAGAAAAATAAATGTTAGGATAGAAAATATTAATGACCAGGATGTTACCTTTTTGAATGACAGAAGACAGGTAAGTGCAGGTCACTTCTTTTTGGCTGCTTTTTAAAATTCACAGTTTGGGAATATGAAAAATGTTTATAATTTATTGAATAAAAAAAATCTAAGTAAAAAAATGACTTTCCCCTGTTCATATAAAGTTACTTATTCTTACCTTTTGCTGATAGACTCCCATTGCAGCTATGCGTAGTAGAAAATTATTAATAATATATGTATAAATTCTATCTCAGCTACTTAGGTGTTTTGCATATTATAATACTTTAAATTATTTTGTTTATGTTTACATCCATCTTATGATATATACATTGTGTATCTTCTGGTATCCAATAATTTGGTAAGTATCCATTTTATACTCAAACTATATTGGAACTTATTGGTTTGTTTACATCCCTTGAGAAATTTTAATTGGGTTGTTGTTTCCTTGTTGACATCTGAGCCTAATTTAATGATGTTATTGTTGTGTGTTTAGTAATAAAAATAATACACCATGTTCTTTCTCTCCCTTAAGAACCAGGTGATAAACATCCATCCTTGAACCATTTTTGTTTACATTGTAGAATACTGTCCTCTGCGCAGCAGACCCTAAAATATCTTGTGGTCAATATAGTTCAGCCTTCAGAAAGTCTTTCAGAGGAATCTTCTTGGTCAGAACACAAGGATGGTCTAATCCAGGGGTCCTTGAACTGTGGCCCCCCAGATGTTGCTGAACTATAACTCTGATGATTCTTTGAATTACATAGATAGCCAGAGAATCATGGGAGTTGTAGTTCAGCAACATCTGGAGGGCCACAGTTTGAGGACCCCTGGTCTAATCAATAAAAAAGAACAACTCAAAAGAACTCTATAAGTTTCAAATTGGACAGCACCCATTTACTGTTTATTCTTTTAGCTTGAAATATAAAGGTTTCAAATGATTCCTTAACAGAGCTGCATATAAGTAAGCTAAATTATAAAACCGCAGACACATATGTAAGATCCAACCAATATCTATTAGATCAGAAAAATAAAACAAAACATTAGATTCAAATGTCATCAGTCTGAGCAATCTGTATACTGTGTCTGTTGTATGCATATTTAAAGCTGAGTCAAAATTTACTTTTGAATTATACAGCTAGAACTAGGCCAATTCTGATATCTGTTCGCGGTATAGAGTGAACACTGGTACACTTTTGCACATCTGGTGGCAATGCCTGTTAACTATGCAGTTATGGAAGGAGATAATTCCTAAATTAGAGCCATTGTAACCCTCTCCTGATTGGTCCAAAAGCAGTATTGCCCCGCTACAGTCTGTTATGAATGCTGCCGCCAGACTGATTTTTCCTCTCTAGTCGGTCCACTCACACCTCACCCCTCTGCCAGTCCTTACATTGGCTTCCTGTATCCTATAGGAGTCAATTGAAAGTGCTAACCCATACATATAAAGTACTGAACAATTCTAGCCCCTCCCCACTCTCATTCCCCCTCTCTCCCCTGTCACTCTCACCCCCCTGTCAATTTCTTTCTCTCCCCCGTCAATTCCCCTCCCTGTCAATTTCTTTCTACCCCCTCCTGTCAATTACTTTCTCCCTCCCAGTCAATTTCTTCTCTCCCCCTCCTCATTTCTTTCTCCCCCTCTCAATTTCTTTCTCCCCCTGTCAATTTCTTTCCCCTGTCAATTTCTTTCTCCCCTGTCAATTTATTTATCCCGTCAATTTCTTTTTCTCCCCATCAATTTCTCCCGTCAATTTCTTTCTCCCCGTCAATTTCTTTCTCCCCCCTGTCAATTTCTTTTCCTGTCAATTTCTTTTCTCCCCGTCAATTTCTTTATCCCTGTCAATTTCTTTCTCCCGTCAATTTATTTCTCCCCATCAATTTCTCCCCACAATTTCTTTCTCCCACCTGTCAATTTATTTATCTTCCCCTGTCAATTTCTTTCCCCGTCAATTGATTTCTCTCCTCCTGTCAATTTCTTTTCTCCCCTCCTGTCAATTTCTTCCCTCCTGTCAATTTCTTCCCCCGTCAATTTCTCCCCCCGTCAATTTCTTTCTCCCCCCTCCCCTACCTCTGTTGTAGCGTGGCCGAGCTCTGTATAGTCCGCGGGTACAGGGAGCTTTTGTTTCCTGTAACCGGCCAGACTAACAGGAAATGCAAACTCAGAGCTGTGCCACGCTACAGTGAGGGAGTGATAGGAGGTAGCGCTGAGTTCTTTGGAATTTTCCCACGCTGTGTAAAATGACACAGAGCACTGTGATTGGATGGATTTCAAGCCATCCAATCACAGTGCTCTGTGTCATTTTTCACAGCATGGGTAAGTTCTTTTGAATTTTCCCACGTTGTGAAAAATGACAAAGAGCACTCTGATTGGCTTAAACCCTGTTCTTAGCCTAATTGCAGGGCGGGGCAAGGCTTTATAAGCCTCCCCCCACCCTGCAGAGCTCAGTCTGCGTGGAGCCCTCCATGGGTGAAGATGGATTATTTTTTTGTGCTTGGGTTTTTTCTTTTTCGTCAGGTTTTTCTTTGTGCTCAGGTTTTTTATTTTATTTTAAGTTCAACGGGTATGATGGTTTTTTATTTGGCCCTTTAGGGGGCTGAAAAAAAAAAGATTTTAGAAAAAAGAAGACGTTGAATGGTAAGTTTAATTTTACTTTACAAGTTAGTAATTTGATTCCCCCCTTACTAATTTTTTAGGGTGAGGGGGTAGGTAGGGGACTTTTTATTTGGGTGGGGGGGTGGGTGACTAGGGGCCACCTGCCGCCCAGGGGTGGGGGCTGGGGGGGAGGACAGTAGGTCCCCCCCCTCATTATCCTTTGGCCCCCACCCGCCGCCCAGGGGTGGGGGTCAGGGGGAAGGACAGTAGGTCCCTCCCCCATTATCATTATGGCCCCCACCCGCATGCCCAGAGGTGGGGGCTGGGGGGGAGGACAGTAGGTCCCTCCCTCATTATCATTATGGCCCCCACCAGCCGCCTAGGGGTGGGGGCGGGGGGAATGACAGTAGGTCCCCCTCCCCCTCATTATCATTATGGCCCCCACCCACCGTGCAGGGGTGGGGGCTGAGGGGGGGACAATAGGGCTCCCCCCTTATTTTACTTTAGGGCCCCACCCGTCGTTTAGGAGTGGGGGCCAATAGTTTTTTATTTTTTTTACAGTGAGCAGCCACAGGCTGCTCACTGTTTACTAGACATGCCCCTACTCGCGGTATAGCTACATTTGAGGTACAAGAAACAATGTACATAGGACAATGACGCCTCAGATCTCTCTTAAAAGTAGGCACCATATTCCCCCTGTCCTTTTTTGTGTGTCTTTCTCCCCCAAGCCCCTTTCATGAATCTCTCAGCCCCAGCTCCTTTGTCTATGTGTCCACTTCCCCAGCCCTTCTGTATGTCCATTTCCACCATCTTTCTCTCTCTCTTTCCCCTTTATGCTTTATTTAGCCTTTCTCGCTAGTCTACAACCCCTTTTGATTGTGCAGTTTCTGAGCTGTTGGTCCCTGCTGTAAGCTCCGATGTGCTGTGCTGCATCCAGGCCTGTTTTTCCCTACTGTGTTCTCCCATGTGCTGTGCTGCACCCAGGCTGATTTTGGCTCTCTATATCCCAGTCCTGGTGGTTTTCCTGTCTTTCCCTAATGTGCTGAAACCTTTTAATCTGCTGAAACTTTATTTCTGGCTTCAGCATGTTGAATGGGGATGATGATGGGGAATGTCACTCCCCTGAACTGGAGGCCTCTGACCTTCCCTCCCCTGATCCCAGGGGTCATGCCCCTCTTGCTGCTATTCAGCATCTGATGCAATTATGTGTGCCATTGGGCTATATCTTCTACCATTTACCAGTCAATTGCCCAGGCTTTGCTGTAGGTACACCCTGCCCTCAATGGAGACCCACCCCTGCCTGTGCAGGATGGCCCCCAGCCAATGTCCCCCAAAGCTACAGGCAAGAAGGTGATTGCTAAGATGCCACCTGCTGGTGCCTGCCTCCAGAACCTCATTGACTGATGGTCATAAAGTCGTTCATGATAGCATTAATACCAGATGTAAATGAGTCTCACTGCGTCAGACAGAATGGACGTGTAAATGGAAAAGTGTCTGAGCTCTACATAACAGTGATTTGGAATCTGATTTCAGGTCCCATGAGGTGACTTTGATGGAATCGGCCTTGAAGCACGCTGATAGTTCCCCCAGGTATATGGTCAAATTCCCTGATCCCAGAGTCTGCCATTTGTGATGGCCGTCCTATTGATCGGCACTTAATATGGTGTTGGCTCCAATGTGCCATATGCCAGGCAGGCAACGTTACTATTTACCTAGCCATTGAGAGGGAAAGGACGTTTATACAAAATCGAGTCTAAGCTTGTCAGTATTGCACTTACTAAAATGGGTAAAGATGCAGAAGATTTGCTTTTTGGAGAGTCCTTCATCAAGGATCTGTGCAGATATGCTGGTGTTTTCCTAGCCCTTGACAAAGCATAAAAATACATGCACAAGGTCTTCACCAGGAAGGTCTCAACCAAAGTCAGGGGCCCACCTCTTCCATAGAGTGTTACCTTCCAAGGTACTCCAATTGGTTCAGTGGTACCATCTTGATTTTATGTGGCCCCTGCTGCAAGTGTATCCTCCTCAACCTATAGTTTTTTTCCAGGTTTGACAGATGTCAACATGGAGTTAGAGGAACTACACCTGCAAGGAGCAGTGGAGTACGCACAACCAATTCCTCACATATAAGTAAGCAACATTTTCCTGGACCTGAAAAAAGGTGGCCAGATGAGAACATTCATTAACCCCCATTCTTTGAATGCCCTAGTGTGTTACAAGCACTTCAATGCGGAAGGAATTAATTTCCTGTACAACTTGCTTCCGGTCTTGATTGTCACAGATGGACTTCCTGCAGTTTCTTTGGATAATAGAGAGTGATATCTTGTGCCTGCCTGCTTTTCAGGCTCTCATTGACACCTTGTGTTTAACCAAGCTGTTAAGACCAGTTATTGTGGGCTAGAGGGTCAGGCTGATAGTGTTCTGGACAACATCCTCATCTTGTTGTAGGATCTGACAACTTCCGGCTCCATCTCCAATGGGCTGTGGACCTCCTTTCTCAACTTCCTCATAAATTGTGAAAACTGTATTTGAATACCATGAGGAAGATGACATTTCTTGGATTCCTGATAGACAAAATATTGAGTCTGCCTTTCTCCAAGGATCACTCTTTCAGGAAGAGATCAATCAGGTTCTGTCTCACAACCAACTTTCTCTGTGACAATAAGCATTGGTTTTTGGCCTACTGGTGGCCTTGGTCCAGGTGATCTTTCTGGGAACCCTGCACTACCGGGCTCTTCAGCACCTCAAATTCTTCTACCAGTGCAGGAGCCTCTCATACAAGGTGCTACGAAAGCAATTTCGTCACTGGTTTTTGGAGAGGACTAATAGCCAGCCTTGTGCCCAAAGACTATGGGCCCTGTAAAAAGAAATGTTAAAATGTGACTTCCATAGGAAAATGTGCCTCTTCCCCTCCCCCCTTTTCCTGTCCTATTGTTTCTCCAGCAGGGCATTGTCCCAGGAACACTGCCAGACCAGTTTAAACTGACTGCTTTGTCCCTCCTCAATCTCCCATCAACCCTTGCTATTTGTCTGACCCCACCCTTCCTTGTACTATAGTGCACTTTTAACAGTGAAAATAGACCGGCCACACAGCCTAATTCTCTGGAACTGTTTTAGGCATGAAGCCATGCTTGCGGTCAGTCAAAAGAGACTTCTAGGAATTTCCTGAACCCCTGCTCTGATCTGGGTGTTTTTTTGGATATGTTGTTCACCCAGTTCACGGCTGATAGGGGATGTAAGATTTATGGGGATATGTTATGTTTTGGGGTGTTTTCCAGACTTTGTAAAAATGTATGTTTTTTCTGCTTAAAATTGATTGAGTTAGTCCATTGTCTTTGGTAATTGTGTCACAGGCAGAGGGGAGGGATTGTGTACACTGTATGGGAGTGTCTGCATGTAAACCTCTGTTTTTATTGGCTTGTATGTTTTGTATTCGGTGCCCAACCAGGTTCACCTGGGCGTCACCTTTGCTGTATAACTGTATAAAAGACCAGTGTGTGCCATTAAATTTTCTGTTCCTGTTTGACCCTCAACACGTAGACTTGTGTCGTGATTTTAGGGGATCTGCTAGAATCACACTGGGGATTGCTATACTTTGTATGCTCCCCTGTGCTCTAATCACTTAGCTCTTTTAAGAGCTGTTCCAGTTACGCTCTCCTGGAGGAAAGGTCTCTTCCACACGGTCCTGGAGGTCAGAGGTTGATCCAGGGTGGAATGAAGACAGCGAGATTCCAGTTACGCTTCTGCGGTTGTGGAGTCTGCAGTGGTTGAAGTGCTTATGGTCCTTGGCATCAGCTAGGAAGCATCCGTCAACAGAGGTACCCAGTCGGGGTGCCAGGTGGTCCGTTACACAGGGATTTCATCAAGCTTGATACAGACATGAGGGATGAGCTCCATTGGTGGATCCTGACCTTGGAAGTCTAGAATGGCAGGGCCATTTTCGGCTGCTGCAAGAACTATCCATAAAGTCTCCTTGGCTGGGAAGCCTATCGGACTCAGTTGGCGACTGCCCCTCTTCTTCAGCTGGCGGCCAGATCAGAACTCTATGGTTGTGGACACATTCCTTCAGCACTGGGGCAGGACTAGCCATTATGCCTTCCCCCCATGCTTCCCTGGATGCTTCTGCAGGTCAGTCGACAGCGGGCCATGATCCTTCTCATTTCTTCCTTTTGTTGAATGCAGCTCTGGTTCCCTCAATAGATGCAAATTGAATTAGCCATTGATGATCCCTGGCTACTCAAGCCAGATCCTTTTCTTCGTCAGGATCCAGACAATTGCCCTCATTCCCTGATGGTTGTGGAGTGGCTCCCCCTGTTGGTATTGCTGATTTCCAGGGACCTTGGGATGTCCCTGATCTTTCGGATTCGGCTATATGCCTTCTGATAGGTTCATGGCCTCCCAGGACTAGAAACTCTTACCTCTCAGCCTGGCGCACATGGGCTGGCTGGTGCATGTCTTGGTTCCTGGCTCCTGTTTCAAGGCCTGTGACAGAGATTCCCCAGTTCTTTATGTTTTTGATTGAGAGTGACCAGGCATATTAAACGCTCAATGTGTTTAACTCAATGATCTCCTCGGCTCACAAGGAGTTATCTGGCCAGCTGGTGGGATGTTGATTGTGTCATGAACGATTTTCGTGTCATGGCTTCAAAATGACGATCTGTTGATTCAACAGTTCTGCCAAACTGATGACTTTATGCGGTCTGTATCGTGCATGTGTATATCCAACTTTTGGGCTCTGGACTTGGATGCCCACACTTTTGTTTGATGTGTCATGATGTACTAAGACCTCATGCCTTTCTCTTCTAGATTGAATCAGGGCCCGGACTATATAGGGGCTGATGGAGCTCCAGGCCCAGGCCCATGGAATAGGCACATTGATTAAAAATATTTTTTTTATTTTTTTTTTACACACTATTCTTAGGTTTGCCCCCTGGCTGGTATTTATTTGAGGCTGCCTGGCCAGTGCCGATATTGCAGTATTACTGGCAATACAAATGGCGGTATTTTTCTCAATATAAACAGAGATTACTCTGCAATACCAGCACCGGCCAGTAGGGGTCACTGTTTGTGGAGAGAGGCATGGATAGAAAGTTACAGCATATACTTGCATCTCTCTATTCACTGATCCTCAGAGAGTCCAGACATCAGCAACCAGCCTGCAGAGACAGTCTACAGCTCAGGGAAGTGAGGGATGGGGTAAAGGCTGCAGGGAGACATGGGGACACTGAGACACTAGGGGACACTAAGACATGGGGACACATGGAGCCCTCTGGGGATGCTGAAACACTTGGGGACACAGACACACATGGGGACACTGAGACATGGCGACACAGAC